>VXAC01002426.1:35634-45946 GCA_013399225.1 Rhipidura dahli | reverse complement strand
ATTGGGATCTCTGCACCTCAGGGTAAAGATCTGGGATTCATAATTCCCAGGTTATTCCCTGTTTTCTTTTTGTATCCAGGAGGTTTCTCAGCTGTGGGACAGGGAATGATTTAACCCCGGAGCCTGCTCCGAGTTTCTGGATTTCCTGCGGCTTTTATCCTCAAAATCCCCAAAATTCCAGCTTTTCCTGTTTATTTCACCCTCAGCTCGGACCCGCTGCAGGATTGGGAATGTTGGGATACTTTAAATGATTTGAGTTATTTAATTATTTTAATTAATAATTCAATCATNATCCCAGAGAAGCAAATTATCAAAAAAAAAAAAAAAAACCCACAAAAAAACCGGGAATGAGAGGAGAAAATGAAATTTGGAGCAGATTCCTCCCAGGAAAGTCTCGGGGTGGAAGTTTGGGAAGCGGAATTGGCTCCTCGTGGGTGTGGAGGGGGGAGGAATTCCTGGGATTTGTGAGTGGAATCGCATCCCGAATAAACAGTGGGGGAGAGATTCGGGATGTCTCAATGGGAAGGATTTTTTGGGGATAATTGTGTTGGGATAACCTGGGATGGATGGATGGATCCATAGAGGGATGGAGGGATGACAGTTGTATGGAGTGGGAAAACGGGATTTGAAGGAAAAAATAGGATTTTGAAGGGAAAAATCGGATTTGAGGGAAAATTTTGAAGGCCCTGGCAGTCCTAGGGAGTCAATCAATAGAAAAATTGGGATTTTAAGGAAAATTTAACAATATCCAGGCCCCGGCACTCTGAGGAAGTTGATAAAGAAAAAATTTGGGACTTTAAGGAAAAGTTTCAAGTTATTTGCACTCCTAGGAATTTGATAAATAGAAAATTTGGGATTTTAAGGGAAAGTTTTAAGGTGTTGGCACTCCGAGGAAATCAATAAAGAGAAAACTTGGGATTTTAAGGACATTTGGAATTATTCAGGCCCTGGCACTCCAAGGAAGTCCTCATGGAAAAGGCGCACCCTCAGCTCTTCCCGGCTTCATCCCGGGGAAAATCCAAACTCCAGAGCCTTGAAGGCTCTGGAAAAACGGGAATTCCACATCCCAGCCCATCCAGGTGTTTTAAAAACCTCCCAAATTTCAAAGCAGAGCTTTGCCCCCATCCCAGGACCTCCAACCTCACCCATTCCCGCTTTTTTTGGTGGCCGTTTCCGTGGGATTTTCCCGTGATTCCAGGGGATTGTGGGAGCGCGGGGATACAAAACCACAACCCCGACCGTCCTTTCCCAGCTCTGCCCTCGGCAAACTCATCCCTGCTCAACAAATCCCGGGAAATTCTGGGATATGAACAGAGCAGTGATTTGGAAAGTGGGAATTCTGCCTCGGTTCCTTTTTTTCCCCGGGATTTGGAAGGGGAATTGGGGGATTTCACTTCCGCTCCTCGTAAAATCCCAAACGGAGCTCGCCCGGCGTTGATTTTCCTCGGAATTTTAGGGATGTTTAATGGAGCTCTGGGTGCCTGCTGAAGCCAAGGAAATTTAATTGCGATTCCCATAAAAAGCCGCTGGAAATGAAGTTTTGTTTTTTCCCTGTCGTCCATGGAAATTGGCTTTTTTTCCCCTTGGCTTTGCTGGGATTCATTAATTCCCTTTTTTTCCCCCTTCTTCCTCCACGGGAAGCAGCTGCAGCTGAAAGGAAAGGGGAAAAAAAAATCCATAAAAAAATATAAAAATCATTTTGCTTTTGGGGATTTTGGAGGATTTTACGGAAAGGTTTTGGGGTTGGAAAAGTTTGGCCTTTCCCAGCTCGGCCTGAGGCCTTTCCCTTCGGCCTCCATTAAAAACTGGACTCCTCCGGTGTTTGCCAAACTCTCTCCCAGTGTTTGCCAGGAAAAAAAAAAAAGGGAATGAAAGCTGGGAAATGATGGAGGAGCAGCTGGGAAATTCCTTGCCGGAGCTGTTTGGAGGGCACTGAGTGAGGAGCAGCTGCCTCTGCCCCCTTATCAGACTCCAGGCCCTTCCCGCTCGGCCAAAAGCAAATATCCAATGGAAAAATCTTTTATCGGATTTTAATTCCCGCGGAAAGTTCGTCCCCGCACCTGGAGCTGAGCGGCCTCTCCAGAAAATCCAACAATCGGCCGGACATTTCCCTGGAAAATTCGACGCCGTGCTCATTTGAGGAGCGGAAAGCTCCTTTCCTCACTTTTCCCGGCCTTGGTGATTTGTGTGAGAGGGAAAATCCATCTTTTTATCCCAATCCCTGTTAATTTGTGCAGGAAGCCATGGTTTTATCCCTTATCCCTCTTTTCTGATGTATTTTCAAGCCCTTTTCCCCAAAAATCCTGGAATATTCAAGGAATATCAAATGTAAGGAGGGGAAAGCTCCTTTCCTCACTTTTCCTGGCTTTGGTGATTCGTGTGGGGAGGGAAAATCCATCTTTTTATCCCAATCCCTGTTAATTTGTGCAGGAAATCCATGGTTTTATCCCTTATCCCTCTTTCCTGAAGGATTCCCAATCTTTTTTCCCTAAAATCCAGGAAAATTCCCTCTTTTAGCAAGGCAGGGGGTGTAATTCTTGATTTCCACCGGGATTTACGGGAAGGTCACGGATTGAGGGCAGGGACGAGGAGGTGGATTTGCCTCTGGAATTTTGGCCCTCAGGATTGGCATTCCCAGGTTTTTCTTGGTGGTCTCACAGCAGGAATTCTCTGCCTGGGCCCCGAGCGATGGATTTGCCCTAAAACCCCTTAAATCCCACCAAAAAATGAGTTTGGATTTTGTACGGAACTGGAAGGAAACGGGATCACGGTGTGAGCTGGGACGTTTGGGAGTTAGGAATTCCTGAATTCCCAAAAATCCACCTCTCCTTGTCTTTCCCGTCCAGGAGAGGATGAGCACGATGGACAGGACGGCTCTGATGAAAATCCCGGCTGGAATTTGGGCCCTTCCCGGATTGCTGAGGCCTCGTTCCCAGCAGAATTCCAGGAGGAGGGTGAGTCTCTGACGTTTCTTGGAATTCTGGAGCGGAGACGATGAAAGACGAGCTTGGAATCCTCAGATTTCCATCCATCCCAGAATTCCAGAGGTGATTTGGGGTTTTTCTGGTGACCTGCTTCATCCATTCCCACTAAATGCAACAATCCTGGATAATATTCCCGAAATTCCAGGTATTTCTTGGTTGTCTTGGTGCTGGATTTGGTTGGTTCCTTTGGGATCGATTGTGACAGAAAAATGCCGGATTTGAGCCGACATTTCCCAAAATTCCTGGGGCTATTCGGGATTCAAACCATCCCTTCAGATGAAGGAAAGTCTGGATCCCGGAATGCCCGCATCCCTGTGGGAAAAGCAGGAATGTTTCAGATTTCCCGACCTGAACAAATTGTCTGGATTTGGGAATTTCCTCCCCATTCCCGTGGCTTTTTTTCCCTGCTCCAACACCACGTGGAGCCCTCCGGTGCTTTTCCCCACCTTCCTGAAATTCCCGGCTTTATTAAATCCAGGTTTTAAAGGGAGCAGGTTGGATTTGGGATGGTGCTCCCCAAAACACGGGAGTTTTGGATGTGGAGGAGTTTGAATTCGGGAGATTCCATCAGTTTGAATTCCGGACGGGTTTCATCCTCGCTCTGATTCCTCCTGGGAATCCAGGAACATTCCCAGTTATCCCTGGAGGGAGCAGGAGGGACGGGGAGGGTTGGGAATGATTTTATTCAATGAGCCATGGCCCCATTCCGGAGGATTTTCCCTGCGGAGAGATTCCGGAGCAAATGTTTGCACAGAGCCAGAGCCTGGGAAGTGCCGGGAAGTCCTGAGGGATTCCGGAATGCTCAGGATTCCTTGGGAGACGCTTCCCGAGTGTCCCGGTCTCTGGGAGACCTCTCCAGACTGGTTTGGGTTTAAAAACTGGGAAATTCCTGAATTTTGGGACTTCGGTTGTTCGTTTTTATGGAAGGAGTGAAAAGTTTGGAGCTGGAAAAGGAGGATTTTGGTGGGATTTTGGGAAGGAATTGCTCCCTGGGAGGGTGGGATGGAATTCCCAGAGAAGCTTCGGCTGCCCCTGGATCCCTGGGAGCGTCCCAGGCCCGGTTGGAGCAGCCTGGGATTAACGGGAAGAGTTGCTGTCTGTGGGAATGGGATGGGATTCAAGGGCCCTTCCCAACCCAGAGCATTCCAGGGTTTAATAAAACGGGAATTTATGGATTCGGCAGCTCCGGGCGTCGCTTTATCCCTCCGGACATCGCTCCATCCCTTGGGATCTTGAATTATCCCTTCGGATTCCGCTCAATCCCTTTGGATAGCGTTCAGTCCTTTTGGACACGGCTTTACCCCTTGGGATATTCCTTTATCCCTTTGGATCCTGCTCCATCCCTTGGGATACGGCTTTGGGGTCTCTTTGGGGTCTATTTTGGGTTATTTTGATGTTTTTGGTGTATTTTGGGTCTGTTTGGGGTTATTTTGGTGTATTTGAGGTTATTTTGGTGTTTTTTCGGGTCTCTTTGGGGTCTATTTTGGGTTATTTTGATGTTTTTGGTGTATTTTGGGTCTGTTTGGGGTTATTTTGGTGTATTTGAGGTTATTTTGGTGTTTTTTCGGGTCTCTTTGGGGTTATTTTGGTGGTTTTGGTGTGTTTTGGGCCTATTTGGGGTTATTTTGGGGGGGTCCCGCGCTCTCAGCGGGCGCGGCGGCGGCTCCGGAATTCTGCAGCGCCCCCGTGTGGGGCCGGTCGGGAATGAGCACCGGGAATGAGCACCGGGAATGAGCATCGGGAATGAGCATCGGGAATGCGCCCCGGGATCGCGCCCAGCCGGGAATGCCCGCGGGCGTCTCTTCTTCCTCTCATTTTATCCAAAAACTCCATCCAACACCCGCAACCCAGCCCCAACTCCTGTCCCGGAACCCCCAAATCCTATCCCGGAATCCCCGGAATCCCCAAATCCTCCCCCAGGCACATCCCAAATAAACCAAACCCATCCCACGGCCACATCCCATCCGTTGGGATTGGTTTGGGCTCGGGATTGATTTGGCTTCGGGATTGATCTGGGATTAGGATTGATTTGGGTTCAGGACTGATTTGGATTTGGGATTGATTTGGGTTCGGGATTCATTTGGATTTGGGATTGATTTGGATTTGGGATTGATTTGGGATTGGAATTGACTTGGACTTGGGATTGATTTGGGTTCAGGATCGATCTGGATTTGGGATTGATTTGGGTTTGGGATTGATTTGGGTTCAGGATCGATCTGGATTTGGGATTGATTCGGATTTGGGATTGATTTGGGTTCAGGATCGATCTGGATTTGGGATTGATTCGGATTTGGGATTGATTTGGGTTCAGGATTGATTCGGGGTTGGGTTTTTTCCCTCACTCTGGCGCCTTCCCTCGCTTTGGGCAGTTTTTTTTTTGATTTTTCCTCATTTTCCAGGCCTGGCTAATCCCAAAGAACTTTAGACAGATCCAAGAGGTGCGGGAGGGAAGGACTGACCAGGATTTAAGGAATATTCCCCCTTTGGATCCTGTTTATCCCCTGGGTGCTGCTGTAGGGCCCGGCCGGTTTGACTCGGGAACCCTGGAATGGTTTGGATCGGGAAAAACCCTAAAAATCCCCCAATTCCAACCCCATTCCATGGGCAGGGATATCCCCCGCTGGAGACAACCATCCCAAATCCCTGGAGTGCCCCAAATCCCCCCCAAACACCCCCTGTCTGAGCGTAAATTTGAGATTTATTCATGGATTTATCCCTTTGGAGGGAGCTGCTCCAGCTTCCCTCCACGGGGGATCAAAGCCAGAAAAAACCCTGGAATTTTGGGGGGGAAATGGGAAGTTTATGTGAACTGGGAACTGATGGGTTTTGGGATTTTTCCAGCTCCGATTCGAGGCGCCGGAAACCGGGGAGGACCCAATTTAGGGCAGGGGAGCTCCCGGTGTTCTCTGAACTCCTTCCAAAAAGCGGGAAGAGCTCCGGAATTCCCGATAAACACCTGATGCATGAGGTGTGCGGGAAGGATGGGATCGGGGAAGGGTTGGGGCCGGCACAGGGGAGGTGTCGTCCTTTAAATCCCTTTAAATCCCTCAAAAATTCCTTAAAATCCCTTCAAAAACCCTCTAAAATTCCTTAAAATCCTTCAAAATCCTTCAGAATCCCTGCAGGGTGGCTCTTCCCATCCCTAAAAGTTGAATCCCTGCTTTTCCCACTTTTAACTCCCCAAAGCCACCAGAAGGAAAAGTTTGGGGCCTCTCAAAACCCCAAATCCTCCCCAAATTCCCGTTCCTTCCGCCTCATCTGCATCCTCCGGCTTCCCGAGGATTCCAGGGAGCCGGGAATGAGCCCAGAGCTCCCCTGACCCCACAGGGAAACTCTTCCCATGCCATTCCTGGCCTTGGGATGCTCTGGGATGAGGTGCCAGGATTTTGGGATGGCTCATTTCTTATTCCCGACCTCAGTCCTGGCTGGAAAAATCTCGGCTCCCTCCTCTCCCTGCAGCCGATTATTTCGGGTATCCCAAAACTCCAAATCCCGAATTTCTCCCTGACTTTATTTTCTCCTTCCCAGATAAAACAAATCCCATTTTTTCCCCCTTCCTGGATAAAATAAATCCCATTTTCCCCCCCCTTATCCCATTTTTTCTCTCTTTCCAGATAAAACAAATCGCATTTTTCCCCCCTTCCCAAATAAAACAAATCTCGTTTTTTTCCCCTTCCTGGATAAAACAAATCCCATTTCTTTTCCCCCTTCCCAGATAAAACAAATCCCGGTTTTTCCACCCCCCCCTTTTTTTTTTTTTTTTTCTCTCCCGTTTCCCCCCCCCCCCTTTTTTTTTTTTTTTTAACCTCCCGGTGTCCCCTGCCACGATTTCCTCGGGATATTTGCATTCCCACCTAATTTAGTCTCTCCCCATTCCCGGGATTAATGGGCTGTTTTCCCGGCTTGGATAAAACCGGGCCCAAACCCCGGCCTAACCCCGGAGCGGTGACAAATCCCATTCATCACCCTCGGCCTTTTGTCCGGGGGCCGCTCTGCGGCTCCTCTCGGAGTTGCCGGGGGGGAGAGGAATTCATTTGGGAATTTTTTCCCTCCTCAGGAAAAAAATCCCGGGATATGGCCGGGCTCCGCTTCCCTCCTCTCGTTGCCTCCAAATCCCCGCGGGAGTGAAGAGCCCCTGGAAGTTCCTGGAGCTGTTCCCAAGTCTGACCCCATGGATTTTCCATGGAGGCTTTTGTGCTTCCCCAGTGATCCCGGAATTCCGGGTTCCACAGGGATGCCGAGGGGAAGGGAGAGAGGGAAATCCAAGTCTAGTCCCCATCCCAGTTGTCCCCATATCCCCAAAATTCACCCTGATCTTGTTTAGGAATTGCAGGGAATGGCTCGGAATTCTCATTCCCTGGCAGATTTTAATCCCCAGATCCAGCCTAGGCTTCCCTGGAGAGGTCTGGGATTTGGGGGATCCCTAAAGGAGATTTTTCCTTGGATTTGGAGGATTTGGGGCCACCCAGATCCCGAATCTTTGTGTCCTCACTGTCCTCACATCACTGAGGAATTTCAGGGAAAACGGGCTCCAATTCCCGGCTCAGAATTCCATAAATTCAGCTCAGGCTTCCCTGGAGGGGTCTGGGATTTGGGGGATCCCTAAAGGAGATTTTTCCTTGGATTTGGAGGATTTGGGACCACCTAGACCCACAAATCTTTTGTGCCCTCACTCAGGAATCACAGGGAACGCCGTCTCCAATTCCCGGCTCGGAATTCCCATTCCCCGGCAGCTTTTAATTCCCAAAAAAACCCTTCCTTGGAGAGGGAAAATTGGGATCCTAAACTCCCACGGGAGACAATTCCCTTCACGGAGCCCAATCCCCTCATTCCCAATGGGAACAAAACCCCCCAAATGGAAACCAAACCCCCCCAAATCCCTGGGTTTTTTGTTTTTCCCCCTGGGATGGATTTTCCAGCCTCATCTCCAACCCAGCAACCGGGAAGGGGAGGAGGGGGGAGGAGGAGGGCGCAGGAGGCCGCAGGAAGATGGAAAAGCTCGTCTGGGATAATTAGGATAAAATTGGGATCCGGGGAACGGCCGGGGTCAGCTCCTGTTCACGCCAATCCCGTTCCACCTTGGAGAGAAAGGCCTGCTCCAGGTAATTAGGTCAAATCCATGATTATCCATCTCAGAGCCGAGGGGAAGGGACGGTAATTGGGATGAAATTTGTTTGGAGAGGGAAAAGCCGGGAATGGGAGGGAGGGAGGGAGGGAGGGAATGGGCTCCGAAGGTAACGAGTTCAAAGGGGAAATGAAGTTCAAGGTTCAGTTCCTGTTCACTCCTTACAACAACAACAACAACAAAAAAAACCTCCCCCCGCCCCGAGCCAGCCCATAATTCCATCAGCTCCCTTTGGAGCCAGGAATGGCAGCAGATCCCTGCAGGAAAAAACGGGAATGGAGGCGCTGACAGCTCCTTAATGGGGTTTTTTTTTTTTTTTTAAATTTTTTTTCGGGTTGTTGTTTCCCCGTTTGGTTCTTCCCCCCTTTTGGAGCTGTCACCTTGGATGGAAATCGGGGAGCCCAGGAGATGAAAATTCCGAAAATTCCCAGGTTTTTTTTTTTTTTTTTTTTGGTTTTACCAGGAATTTTGTGAGGGAAAAGGCGGCTGGAGTGGGGAGTGGGGGAAAGGTTCCGTCTTTGGGGGTTTACCAGGATTTTGTCACCCTTTTTGGGAAAAGAAGGATGTGCTCCTGTCCGTGGGGGGGTTTTCCCGGTTTATCCCCAGTTTCTGTGCTGGCGGAGTGGGATTCCCTGGAATCCGGCTGGGAAGCACCCTGGGATGTGGAAAAAATTGGGAAAAACGGGGTTGGTTTTGGAATCGCAAGGGTAGGGATGTGGGATGGGGGTAGGAATAAAGTCGGGATCTCCAGGGGTTTTTCCAGCTTGGAATTTGGGCCGGGGTTTGGAAGGGAGGGATACTTGGAGGTGGCTCCGGGCAGGATTTGGCCCCTTTTTCCCTGTTTTTTTTTCCCCAAAAAAACGGTGGGATTGGGGCACAAAGTGACAGCGTTTGGTCTCACCTGGAAAGGGAACTGGAAGGATTTTGGGATTCCCTGACTGGAATGGGAAAAGGGGCCGAGCAAAGCCCCAGGAAAGCTCTGGGGAGAGGAGGGACCGAATGTCCCCAAAATGTCCCCAAATGTCCCCAAATTGTCCCCAAAATGTCCGCAAATATCCCCCAAATATCCCAAGTATCCCAAATATCCCCAATGTCCCCAAAATGTCCCCAAATGTCCCCAAAAATGTCCCCAAAAATGTCCCCCAATATCCCCAAATGTCCCCAAAAATGTCCCCAAATGTCCCCCAAATGTTCTCAAATATTCCCTCAAATATCCCAAATATCCCAAATATCCCCACATTTCCCAAATATCCCAAAGGTTCCCAAATGTCCCCGGATGTGGGGAGCGGCTCAGGAGCTCTCGCTGTTCCCTTGGGACATTTGGGGACAAATCCCTGGGACCCGGATTTGGGAACACGGACCCGCGGATCCTGAATGGCTCCCGAGGGATTGGGGGTGTCAGGATTTCGGACTGAGGCCGGAATTTGGGATGGGAGCCGGGATTTGGGATGGGGGACAGGGGGAGGTGCCACGGGCAGAGCCTCCCCTGTGCTGCCCCCGGCTGGGAATGTTTCGCACCCGGGAAGTTCAAGGCACAAAATCCCGGGAAAATTAATGATCCCGGAGGGCATGGAAAGTTCAGGGACGGCCTCCTGTTTACCCCACAGAGCTTTTCCCATTTCTCCCCCTTTTTTTCCCTTTTCTTTGCCTTTTTTCCCTTTTTTCTTGCCTTTTTTGGCCTTTCTCTTTCCTTTTTTCCCCGCATTTTTTGCCTTTTTCTGCCTTTTTTTTCTTTCTTTCCACGTTTTCCACCTTTTCCCCCCTTCCATTCCTTTTTTTTCCCTTCCCCCCTTCCTTTATAGGTTTTTTTTTTTTTGCCTTTTTCCCTCCTTTTTTTCCTCTTTATTTTCCTTTTTTTTCTGCTTTCCCCCCCATTTTCCCCCTTTTTCCCTTTTTCCCCTTTCTTCCCTTCCTCCTTTCCCCCTTTTTCCCTTTTCCCCCTCACCCCAACAAACAGCAAAGACAAAATCGCTCCCACCCCGCCCTTCCCCTTCCCCCTTTCCTGCTCCCCTTCCATCCCAAACCCCAAATCCCAAATTCCAAAACACATCCCTCCCTCTGTCCTGGAGCCGCCATGATGGAAACGGGACCTGGGACTGACCCCGATCCCAGTCCCGACCCCAATCCCGGCCCTGACCCCGATCCTGGCTCCCATCCCAGCCCTAATCCCAGCCCTGATCCCAACAAAGGACGGCCAAGGCCA
>VXAC01002426.1:13799-24181 GCA_013399225.1 Rhipidura dahli | reverse complement strand
GAGCCCCCCAGGCTGAGCTTTCCCCCCACCGAGGGACACTCCTGGATGGGAAAATGGGATCAATTCCCTGTTTTTTCCCTTCATTTCCCACCCACATCCCCAGACCAACCCCAGAGCTGGAGTTTGATCCCGGTTTTTACATCCCAGAACCTCCAGGAACTCTGAGATCAGCCAGAAGTTCCGCCTTGGTTGGGTGCTCCTAAAAAAACATCCCAAATCCCAAATTCTGCCAGGGGCAGCTCTGGGTGCATTCGGGGCGGTTTGGAATCAGATCCCGGAGTTTAATTATCCCTGGGAATTCCAGTCGAGCTGGAACTGAGTTAATGATTGATCCCAGCTTTCCTTGGTGTTCTTTGCACTTTTTTGGGGAAATTTCCCCACAAAAATCCATTAACTGGGAAAAAAAAAGGAGGATTCGGAGGGAATTCCAGCAATCTTTTGGGAAGAGGAATCGCTGCTTTTCCTTCAGTCAGGGAGGGAATGGAAAAAAGGAAAATTCTGGGGTTTTCCAAGGATTTTTAGGCTCTGGAGGTGCCGCTTCCCTCAAGGGCTGTGGAGCTCTGGCTCCGTGAAAGGTCGGATCCCTCTGGATAAACGGATTGGAAAGATTCTGTTGAAGTGGGAATTCTTGGAAAAGAGCAGCCGGATAATTTTCCTTTCTCTGTGAAAACGGAACAGGGTTTGGCTGGAAGAAAATCCTTGGGATAACAGCTGGGAATCAGTGCCCGAGCCCAGAGAGGCTCCAGGACAATTCCAGAGCTGGGCTGGGGGGGGATGCATTTATCCTGGGAAAAAGATTCCGGAATATTTTCTTTTCCCCCCTCCCTTCTCATCCAGTTAGGAACGAATCCCAGATCCCAGATTTCCTCTGAAATATTTTGTGTTTCGGCCTAGGAAGGAAACCCAAGCCCGGCTCTAAAGGGGGAAATGCCAGGGCTTCGGGAATTCCAGGGCTTTGGGAATTCCAGGGTGGAATGAGGCCAAGCTGCGGCCTCCTTTTCCCGATGTTCCGCACATTTCCAGGGACCTTCCAAGCCCCTCTCCGTAAATCCCACCCCTCTCTTTTCCCGTTTCCCGTGCCCCCTGTGACTCCCGGTGCCCTTGGATGTCTCCAGGACTGCAAATTCCATCTGGAGCTGCCTCAGGCCCAATTCCAGCCCCTTCCCAACGGATCCTTTTCCTCCCCGTGGCCAAGCACCTTCCGGGGGGGCCGAGTGACTCCCAAACAAACTGGGAACAGCTCCTGGGAATGTTCTGGGGCTTCCAGGGGGTCCCGGTTAAAGATTAATCCCCCCCCACCCCTGCGGCATTCCGTAGATCCGGAATTTAGATGGATTCAGCCCAGGTGGAACCGGGAGCGCTGGGCTGTGGCGACATTCCTGGCCCTCTCCAGGGGTCATTCCCTGGCCTCCATCCCGAGCTTTTCCTGCTCCTTGCCCCGCTGGAATTTGTTTATCCCTGGGGGCATCCAAGCAGGAGAAAGGTTGGCCTGGATCCCTGCCCGGAATTCCTTAATTTTGGCTTTTATCCTGATTTTCTGAGGGTTTTGTCGCTCGGTTTTTCCACCTCTCGGGTGGTTTGGGACAAATTCCATGGAATTTGTCGGCCGGGATCGAATCTCCTCGGATCTCGGTGCAATTCCAAGAGGAAAGGGAAGGGATGAACCCCTTGGATTGGCACAGGGATCCTGGAGGATCTCCAGTGTCCCAGCCCTGGGACAGCTTTGGATTGGGATCCATCCGTGGATATCCAATCCCAAACCTCCTTTTACTTCCAAACATTCGGGATTCGGGTCTGCTCCAGCTCCTGGGAAAACCTCTACGGATTTTTATCCCATCAAAATCCTCTCTCCAGCAAAAAGATCCAAGTTTTCCTTTCCCAACTCGACCAAAAAATCTTTTTCCAGGATCCCAATTTCACTTGGAATTGTCGGGATGATCCCAGGGCTTTTACCCTTTGATCCAGACTGGTTGTAGGAATTTTGATTTATTTACGGAATTCTTTCAATCCCAGGATTTTCCCTTCAAACTTCCCAAATATTTAAAAAAACCCACTTTTTTTCTTTTTCCCATTTTCCTTTTTTTCCTTAAAAAAAAAAAAAAAATCGGGAAAATGGATTTTCCCGGCCAAGAGTTCCCGGAGTGGATTAATCTTGGAATGAAAAGCCAGAGCGGGAAAGGGGCGGATGTTTCATTTCCCACCAGGTCACAGTGCAGGAGCTGGGAATTCCTTCATGTGGAATATCCGGCGCTCGGAGCCGCTCCCGGATCAATGGGAAAAGTCACTTTTTTGGGACCTCTGGTGTCAGGGAGCCGGGCTTGATTAACTCTGGAATTGCTTCTCCGACCAAATCCAAGGATTTTATTGCCCATTTTCTCCTACCTGGGCGGGGACCTTTGGCATTCCCTGGCCATTCCGTCATTTTTCTCCTTTTCCTCAGGGATTCTGGGTGTTCCTCATTCCAGAGGAGCTGAGCATTCCGGGCATCCCACATCCCATTCCCGGCAGCTCGGATCCCTTCCCTTGGAGCAAAGACCAGGGATGGGGTTCAAGGAAAAATTTGGGATGGGAGGGAAGAGGTTCGAGGCTGAAAAAGAGGGATTTAGGTCGGGAATTCGGGAGAAATTCCAACCTGGGTGGGTGGGGAGGGGCTGGAATGGATTTCCCATGGAAATTCTGGGTTTTCCCACTTCCACATCCCTGGAAGTGTCCGAGGCCAGGTCGGAGAGACTTGGGATAATGGGATGGGGTGGGAATGGGATGGGCTTGAAGGTCCCTTCATCCCAAACCATCCCAGGATTTTCTGAGAGGCTTTTTTTAGGAGGATCCTGAAACTCCTCCATTCCCCCCCCACCCCACCCCCAACTGGAGAACCCGGGATTGAATGGGATTGGAGCCTTTTCCATGGAAAACTCTGGCACAGTTCGGTGCCTCCTCGGCTTCCGAACCCGCTTGGAATTAATTCACCACTTTTCCCATTCCCTGAATTCCTCCTCTTCTCCCATTCCCGAGGAAGAGGAGGGATGCGAGGAAGCCTTGCCCGGGGTCCTTTCCGTTGAATATTCCAAGAGTTTTTTGGGAAGCGGAGCTGAGCTGGATGGGAACATCATTCCTGGTGGATGTGAACGGCTCCAAAGTGCTCTGGAGGCTCCAGGTGGGAATGGAAACCATGGAAAAGCCATGGAGAGAGCCACGGGATTAATCCTGGAGCCATTCCTTGGAATTCCCGCTTTCCCAGTGGGATGGTTTTCCTCAAATCCCTCCTGGCTGGGTTTTCCTGGGAATTTCTGCCCTCATGTCCCGGAGGTGCCACCGGCAGCATCCGGTCAGGGATTGGGAATGTGGAAAACCCTCCTGGAGGAAAACAGGGAATGGTTTTCCCGGTGATTCCCTTCCCCACCACGAAATCCAGAGTGAAGTTTTCCTGGACATGGAGCAGGGAAGGATCCCAAGTTTCTCCTCCTGTCCCGAGGAATTAAAAGGCTCCTGGAATTCCTGGGCTTTTCCAAAAGGGGGCAAATTCTGGGGAACCTTTGGAGCCGAAATCCTCTGGGAATGTGGGGAAATTGGGGGACAATTTGGAGCTGAATTTCTTTGGGAATGTGGGGAAATTCTGGGAAATTTGTGAATTTCTTCTGAGGAAATTCTGGGAATATTTTGGAGCTGAATTTCATTGGGAATGTGAGGAAATTTTGGAGACCCTTTGGAGCCGAATCCCTCTGGGAATGTGGGGAAATTCTGGGAACCCTTTGGAGCTGAGTGTCGGATTTTGGGCTCATCCTCCTCTCTGAGCTCAGATTTCCAGAAGGAGGAAATTCCGGAGCTTTCAATATGGAAGAGGTTGGAATTTGGGAATGTGGCGTTCCCAACTTTTGGGGAGGCATCCGGACATTTCCTCCTTGAGCTTTTCCTTCATCCCGAAGGGAATTATAGCGGGACTGGGACAGGCCAGGCTCTGCCTGCTGCAGCCTCTGGAAAAGCAGAGGAAAACCCGGATTTTTCCATGCCCTTGGCACCTGGATTTTTTTTTTAGGAAAAAATCCCTTTCCCTCTTTTTGTTCTTTCTCCCTCATTTTGTTGTTTTGGTTTTCTTTTCCCATCGGAATTCCGTGGATTTTAAGCCGCAGATCCGGGCAGAGGGAAGGCAGATAATGACGGAATATTTGGAGGAGTTTGTGGGAATTCTCTTCCATTTGGGAATTCCGAGGAAGATGGAAAGGGAATCCTTATTCCCATTTTTCAGCCGGGGAAATCGAGGCAGCAGCGGTCAATAAAATCCCAGGAAAACAAAGATATTCCCAAAATTCCGCTTTTCCTGGGGAAAAATGCTTTTGGATGACTCCAGGCTTCTGATTGCACTGGAATCTCCCGATGTCAATTCCATCAAATAGCAGGAAAACTCCGGGTTTGGGCTCAGGCCTCGGTGCCTGGAAAAGTGGGAAGCTCCTGGTTTTCCTAACCTTTGTGCTCCGTAATTTTCCTCGGGATTAATGGATCGTTCGGCTCCATTAACGCCGGGGCTCGCCCGCTCCCGCCTCGTTTTCCTTGGAATAATAAGATCCAAAATTATGCCTGGGCGGAAAAGAGGGAGGGAGGGAAGGAGGGGGAATAAAAGGAGCCGGGATTTCATTCCTGGAATCGGCAGGGAAATTTAGGGATGTTTTGATTGGGATATTTAGGAATATTTAGGGATATTTAAATAGGGAGGTTTGGGAATATTTAGGAATACTTTGGGATGTAGGAGCAGGGATATTGAAGGATGGGATGTTCAGGAATATTTAAATAGGGATATTTGGGAATATTTTGGGATATCGAGGAATATTAAATAGGGATGTTCAGGGATATTTAAATCTGAATATTAAGGAATATTTGAGTAGGGAAATTTAGGGATATTTAGAAATATTTTGGGATATTTGGGAATATTTAGATAGGGATATTTAGGGATATTTGGGAATATTTCAATAGGGATATTTGAGGATATTTAGGAATATTGAAATCAGGATGTTTAGGAATATTCAGGGATATTTAAATCGGGCTTTTTAGCATTTATTTGGGAAAAAAATCCCAAAACCCAGCAGTGGGAAACGCGAGGAGAGGAGATTCCTCTCTTCCCTTTTTTTGCCAAGCTCCGCATCCTCTTTTCCCATTTTTTTTTTTCTTTCCAGGATTCTCCCGGGATCCGGGGGCTTTGTCCTAGGGGACCTGTCCCTTTTTCCCAGAATGAATTCCTGGGGCAGGGTCAGGGATGGTTTAGGGGCTGCTCCGGCTCTTCCCCGGATCTGTTTTCCAAGGAAAAGGAAAAAAAAAAAGGGAATGTTGTGAAAAGGCCGGAAGGTCCCGGTGTCCATCGGGCCGGGAAGGCCGAGGTCATCCCGCGGTCAAATCCAACCATTCCCGCCTTTCCCCACGGATCGGCCGCCTGGAGTTCACGGCCTCGGCTTTTATTGGGAATTCTAGGCGGGATTGGGAGCCCCGGGGCTTTTCCCTTGGCAACTGCACGGAGCCAGAGCTGCCGGCCTGCTTTTCCCCGGAAAAGCAGGAGAATTCAACTTCCAGAGGGATGAATCCCTGTCCTGCCGGGGCACCGGGAGTTTGGGAAGGGTGGAGGGAGTTTTAATCCTTAAAATCCATGGAATTCTGATGGAAAATGAGAACGAAACTCAGAGATCTGGGTGCTCCTCCCTGCTCATCCCTTTGGATTGGGATTGGGAATAACCATCGGAGCAATCAATCATTGGTCTCAGCTGAGCCTTTGGGAATGGCTTTTCCCGGCTTTTCCAGGTTTTTCCCCAGTTTTTCCTGGTTTCCCCTGCCTCCAGAATGGGATTAACCCACCGAGCTTCATCCAAAGACCGGAGCAAACCCTCTGGAATCCCTGGGATGCTCCGATGGATTTCCTGGAATCCATTTCTCTCCCAGCCTCTCATTCCCGGCCCCTTGGCAAAATCTGGGAAGTTTTCCCACTCCAAAGAAACAGAGAAACAAAACGGGATTGGGTTAAACCATTCCCTTTTCCCACCATTTTTTGGGATGAGGAAACGGAATGAGCTCCCAGCCAGGCTCCAGCCTCTCTGGGAAATCCAGGAAGTTGTCCCATTCCCGAAAAACAGAGGAACGCCGGGAAACACAACCGGATTGGCTTTAAAACTTCCCCCTTTTCCGTCCTTTTTTTGGGATGAGGACATGGAATGCACTCCCTGCCCTGCCAGGCTCCCATTCCCGCTCCCTCCTCATCCACTAATTAAAAAAAAAAACGGGAATTTTCTTTCCCGAGGAGGACGTGGCTCCGTTATCCCCCCTTGGCCACTCATTCCCTGGAATTGGAATTGCCCGGAATGGCATTCCCTGCTCCTGCAGTGCTTTTGGGCTCTGTGGTGCCTCTTCCGCCTCTCCCAGCGCTTTTCCCGGTGCCGGATGCCGGCCCGGCATTCCCAGCTTCCCAGCTCCATCCATGAGGAGAATTCCCTGACCCCTCTCCCTCCTTGACCAGGAAATCGGGAATTCATTCCTGCTCCTCTCCCGCTGACCTTGGTGGGTGAATTTCCCAGGATTTATGGCCGGCAGCTGCCGGGAAACATGGAAAAGGTTTTGTTTTCCATGGAAGGAGAGCGGGAATGCAGGGATGTTGATTTCCCACCTCGTTATTCCAAAGGATGTTAATTTCCTTGGAATATCGGAGCTGGGACGGCTTTTCCGAAGGGGTTTCACCCCATGGATCCTTGGATTTGTGGGATTTTCCAATGGGACATTTGGAAACACTGCTGGGAACAGGAGGGAATCGGAGGCTTAGCTTGGAATTTTTGGGGCACAATCCCCTGATCCCTCAATTCCTGGGAATGGGATAAAACTGAGGCACATCCAATTCCCATTCCCGAACTTCCTCAGGGATTAGCTCCATCCCTGCCCCGCTGAGGGGTTCTTTGGGATCTGCGGATCCACGGAGGGAGAGAATTCCCAGTGTTTTTTTTGGGGGGTTCATTCCCGGTTCCTTCCCCCCCCCCTCTTCCCGCTTTGGAGATTTCCAGCTGGGAATGTTCACCGGGAAATGGCGCCACTGCCACCTGCCTGCAGAGCCGGGAGGGACACGGGATGCGGGAATTGGGATGCAGGATTTGGGATGCGAATTTGGGATGTGGGGAGAGCGATTTGGGATGCGGGATTTGGGATGAGGGATCCGGGATGTGGAATGTCAGGCTCAGGATTCGGGATGCTGGATGCGGAATAGGAGATCCTGGATGTGGGGTGGGAGGTTTGGGATGCAGCTGTTGGATGTGGGATGCCGGATTTGGAATGCGGGATGTGGAATTCCAGAGGTTTTTCCCGAATTCCCACAAATCCCCTCGGTGCCGAGCCCATTCCCAGCCGTGCCTCGGGCACAATTCCATGCCGGGATCATCCCCCCATCCCACCGGGATCCGGGATTGGGATCCAACCCTCCCCATCCCCATCCCCCTTGCTGCAGGAGGATTCCCGAATTTTCACCTCTGATTCCAAACGGATAACGAGGAATTTTCAGGCAGGGAAGTGGGAGCTGCTTCTTTTTTGCCACCTCGGAATTCCCTGATTCCCGGAAATCCAGCTGGATATTATGGAAGCATTGAAAGGGGAAAAAACCAGGGAATTCCTGCTGCCAATCCAGGTTTTAAATATTAAAAAATTCCATTGAAATCCATCCCTGCTCCTGCTTCCCAAAAAACCGAGAACCTGGGAATATTCCAGCTTCCCCAAAAACCTCCGGGATATCTCACTCCAAAATATTTTAAATAAGGGGGGGGGGAAATTCCTTTTATTCCCGCGTTTATTCCCAGTTTTTCATGTATCATTTATTCCTATTTTATTCCCATTATCCCTGTGTTTATTCCCAAACAATCCCGGCAGAGAGGCAGGAAAAACATTCCTTTAATCCCGATGATTTGAGCAGCCGGAAGGAGTGGGTTTTCCATGGAAAAAAGGGGACATTTGGGAAGCAAAAAGGGGGAAAAAAACGACCCCGGAACCGCCTCGATCCCAAAAAAACAAGGGAGGTTTTCCATAAATCCCGGCGTCCCTTTTCCTGATGATTCCCAGGGAATGTTTGATTCCCAATGCTTTCTCCCAGTGGATTTATCCCGAGCTTTGCCCGAGTTATTGAGGAACGCAGCTCTTCCCGGGAATCGGGAATCTCCTTTGGCTCCCTTGGGATGTTTCCTTATCCCATTTTTTTTTCCTTGGTGCCTTTGCTCCGTGGATCTCCAGGTGGGAAATCCAATTTCCTCCGAATCCCGATATTTTCATCCCGTTTTATCCGTGGAAATCTTTGGGAAAAGACGGCAACCAGGGGGAATTCCCGGCTTCATCCCGGTGAATGTTTCCAAGCTTTTCCCGTGTTTCACCTTAAAAAACCCTGGAATTATCCTCGGCATTCCCTGTTTTTTGGGAGATCTGGATGGGCTGGGAAGGAAACAAGGAAGTGCTTGAATTCCAAGCATGGAATGAGCTGGGAATTTGCCACCACCTGGAATTTCTTGGATCATCCGGGCTTTAAAACAAAAGCAATTCCCCGGACAAAGTTTCGCTTCCCTGCTCCAAACCCTCCGGGAAAAGTGGATTAGGGAGAATCTCAGGGATTATTGGGAATTCAGGCAGCTTGGAATACAATCCCAAAAATCCCAAGGAGTATTTAGAGGGGAGTCTGATCCATGGGGGTTGGATTTACCCTTTGGAAAATCCGGGATGGCTGGGAAAAAAGTGGGAAAAGGGGATTTAACATCCCAAAAAAACAGAGTTTGCAACGGTTTCATTTGGGAATGTTCGGGATGAGGCTGCAATCCCTGGGAATGTCAGATCCTGGGAATCTGGGGGCTGAGGATGGGCTGGAGACAGAGATCCCATTTTTCCTTGGAATAAACCGGGATATGCCAGAGAACAGCAGCTCCTGTTGCACGAGGCCATCCCGAGGCCGGAAAATAATTCGGGAATAGCAAAAAAAAAAAACAAAACCACAGGATTTGAAGCGGGAAAAGCATCCCGGCCGGTTGATTGATTAATTAATTAATTACGATCCGCCGACTCCGCTCTGCTCCCAATTAACACCTCCGGAATTAATGGAGTCGCACGGGAACGGGAAGCACCAGGATAATTTTATTAGGAACAAGCGGCAATTTCGTTCCCTATTAACATTCCCGATTTTTCCGGCGGCGCCTCCCGAACCTGCGGAAAACTCCCGGATTTTTCCACAATTTTTAAAAAATTTTTTATTTTTTTTTTTGCCTGGAAGAAGCTGCCATTCCCGAAAATTCGGCTCCGTTTTTCCCTTGTTTTTTTTTTTTTTTTTTTATTTTTTGGTTTTTATTTTTTTCCAGGAGCGGGGGAGCATTTCCAGGGAGCCGGGATCGTCGGAGCTAATTAGCAGAATGGTCCCATTATTTATCCAGGGACACGGAGTCCAATAATTGCTATTGCAGCTCGGAAGCGGCTCCGGGATATTAATTCCCGAGCTTTCCTGTCAGCTCCGTACAGTAAAACTTCCAAATGGGCCCCCGAAGGAGCATCAGCTCATTTCCATCTCCTTCTTCTTCTTCCCATTTTTTTTTTTTTCCCGGAGAACTGCCAGAGTCTCCTTCCATAAAAAAACCGGGAGAACGGATAATATTTTGCTCCGAAGGAAGCCGTTAGAAAAGCTGATGGGTTTTTTGTTGTTTTTTTTTTTTTTTCCCGGCTTCCGTGACCTTTTCCCGGCTTTTTTTTCCGCTGCGAGGGGAAAAGTTCCCTCTGGATTTGGGGGTTGTGCTGCTGGTGGGGTTGTTTTGGGAGAATCCCGAAGGAATGGGGTGTGTCCGTTCCCTGCGGAAGCAGGGAAAGGGGGGATTGGTGTCCCCACGGAAAGGATTTTCCCGGGGTTTTGGGGTGATTCCTGAGGTATGGAAGGTTTGGGGATTTGCTTTTCCCGGGATTTCTTTGGGATTGTCCTTTTTCACCTCCCAGCCCTGGACGTCATTCCCAAGTTTTTACCCGAGGAGATTCCTGAAGGATTTTCTGCTCTTTGGGGCCTGATTTTGGGTGGGAAGGAGGAGTTTTCCCCAGGAAGATTCCCAAGGAATTTGCAGCTCTTTGAGGCCAGAATTTGGGTTGGATTGAGGGGTTTTTCCCAAGGAGATTCCTGAGGGATTCTCCACTATTTGGGACTGGATTTTGGGTGGGAATAAGGATGGGAATGAGGGGTTTTTCCCATCCATATTCCCAAAGGATTCTCTTCTTGCTGTGGCCAAACTTTGGGTGGGAAGGAGTGTTTTTCCCAACCAGGATTTTCCAGGGAATCCCAGCTGATCCTCCGGAGCCAGCAGCTCCGCTTCCCTCTCATCGATTAAAACCCTTCCCAAATCCCGGAGCTCCTGCAATTCCCA
>VXAC01002426.1:0-13747 GCA_013399225.1 Rhipidura dahli | reverse complement strand
AAAAAAAAAAAAGAAAGCAGGGAAAAGGGCAATTCTCGGCATTTCCCCCCATCCTGAGCTCCGCCGGCAGGAGAGGCTCCGACGGAAGAAATAAAGCCTGGAAGATCCCGTTTTCCATGGAAAACTCGTAAAGACAGTCGGAATCCGACATAAACAACAATTTACACCCGGCATTTATCCTGGAAATTGCGATTCCGTGCGGCTCACGCAGGCGGATAAATCACCTTTGATGGGATTCTGCCGAGCTCTTCCAGGGATTCCGCCGAGGTTTAGTGGAATCGGGAGGCTCGGGAAAAACGGAGAACTCTGGGATGAGCCGTTCATCCTGGGAAACGCCGGCTCCCGCGTGGGAAAAAGGGAAAAATCCACCCCTAGGGATCGGGGCTTTTCCTTAAAAAAATGCCTTCAGTGAATATTCCGGGGATGATCAGGAAAAATTCCCGAGTTTTTTGGGGTGTTCCCAGATTGTGGTGGGAAAAACTGGGCCTCGGTCACCTAAAAAAATGGGATTTAGGGATGATTCCCGAGTTTTTTGGTCTTCCTGGCTTGTGCTGATTCCATTAAAAAGTGGGATTTAGGGATGATTCCCGAGTTTTTTGGTCTTCCTGGCTTGTGCTGATTCCATTAAAAAGTGGGATTTAGGGATGATTCCCGAGTTTTTTGGTCTTCCTGGCTTGTGCTGATTCCATTAAAAAGTGGGATTTAGGGATGATTCCCGAGTGGTTTTGGTGTTCCTGGCTGGTGGTGGGAAAAACTGGGCCTTGATCCCTGAAAAAAAAATGGGATTTAGGAATGATTCCCGAGTTTTTTGAGGTGTGAGTGGCCCCAGGCAGGAATGGCCCTGGAATTTGTTTCTTTCCATAAAATACCCAGAAAAACTGGGTGGATGTGGAAAAACTCCATCATTCCCAAAGGAATCTCGATGCTGGAGAGAGCCACTGTGGGAATTCGGGGATAAAATCCTGGATGGGGCGGATTGAGGGCGAAGTTTGGGATTTCTGGGTAGAGACGGCAGTGGGAAATCCGGATTCCAGAAAAAAGGAACCCAAAATTCCTTCAAATCCCTTCGGGAGACGCCACCAATCCCTAAAACTCAGGTTATCCCTAAGGATAAATCTGGGATCTATGGAAACTTCGCTTCCTGTGTTCCTGAGGTTTGGGAAGGAGCTGGAGCATCCCAAATCTGGGAATTCTGCTCTTTCCCTCCTCTGAATTCCCGGTTTTTATCCCGGATCCCTCCAAATCCGAGCCCAAAATCCGATGTCGGTGCAACAAACCATTCCAGGATGGGAAAAACCTTTGGAAAACTGTTGGAAGAGGTGCCCCCGTGTCCCAATTAATGCCAGGTTCTCATTAATTAATTGCTGTTAATTGAGGGGAATGAATTCCGTTATCCCAGGATCTTTGGGATCCCTGCTCCAAATATTCCAGGGGTTTTCCTGGGAGGGATCCGTGGCTGCTCCGGCTTTTCCTGGTCCGTTTGGAAATGCCGTGTTTAGGGAAGGGGCTGCTCCAGTTCCAGACAAAGATAAGGATGGAGCTGCTCAGGGAAGGAAGAAACATTCCCAGCTCTGGAATTTCCATGGGATGGGCCCGGATTTATGGCCGGAGCCTCCGGTGCCGCTTCCTTCCCTCCGGGATGGGATTCCAGGCTGTTCCCAGTGGTCCTGGCGAAGGAAGGAAGGAAGGAAGGGAGGGGGTCCCGGTGGGATCCGTGGGCACCGGGAACAGCCCCGGATCCGGGATATCGAGGTCTGGAAAAGCCGGCTCCCGGATATTTGTGTGGGAATCTTTCTCCCTCTCCCTTTCCCGGTTTTCCCTGTTTTTATCCACGGATCAATGCTCCGAGCCTGGTCTGGTGGGACGGAGTTGGAATGAGATCCCTGAGGATTCACAATTCCCTGAATTCTGGGATGGTTCCCGGTGACCCCAAGATTCCCAAAATCTCGGGGATCTGAGGTCGCTCCCATCGCAACCCCCATTCCGTGGTTCTGTGGCTGCGAATCCTCAGGGATCAAGGATTCCTACAGAATCGTCCTGGGTCGGACCTAGAGGAGCCAAAGATATTCCTGCTCCCTTTTCCCAAGGAAAACAGTCGGATCCGGCTGACAGAGGATCATCCCCATCTTAATTCCTCTAAAAACAGGGAAAAAATCCCGTCCTCTTCCCGCTGGCCCAGAGGATCACCCGGCACTTCCCGGGAAAGGTTCATCAGCATTATCCCGGTTTTCCAGCGGGAGAAAATAGACCGTTGGAGAGGGAAAATGGGATTTTTCCGGGCCTTTCCTGGGATCCAGCAAAATCCCAATCCTTTGGGGTGGCATCCCGAATATTTTCCATCAGGAGCCGGGATGAGAGGATGCAGGGAATGTGTGGAATTCCCAAGTGGAAGAGGGGAAATTTAGGTGGGATTTTGGGAAGGGATTCCCAGAGAAGCTGCGGCTGCCCCTGGATCCCTGGAATTGTCCCAGGCCAGGTTGGAGCCACCTGGGATAATGGGAAACGTCCCTGCCTGTGGAACGGGATGGGAATGGGATGGGATTTAAGTCCCTTCCGACCTAAACCATTCCACGATTCCCTATTTGGGAATTTTCCCTGTTTTTTCCAGCAAAACCTCCCGGAGGAAAAACCCCGCGGATTTCTGGGAGCAGCTGGAGCTCTCCCTGCTTTTCCCAGCTCAGCTCCAGGACAATATTCCACAAATATTTGCTCAGGGAAACGAGGAGTTGCCGAAAGAGCCGGAAAAATCTCCGGGAGGAGCGATCCAAACACACCTGGAATGGGGGGAAGGGGGGGGGGTCATTCCCGCCCGTCGCCATGGCGATAATCTCGGGATGGTTTGGAATTGCTGGGAGCCTTTCCAGAGGCGGGAATGGGATAAATCCAGCTGGATCCTGGGCAGATCCTGATCTTTAGGGCTGGATTTAGGATTTGGGGAATCTCAGGGTCACCGGGGGCTTTTCCAAGTAGGAAAGGGATAAATCCCGCTGGATGCTGGGCAGATCTGGGGGAGTTTTAGGGCTGGGTTTAGGATTTTGGGAATCTCGGGGTTTCTGGGATAATTCCCGCTGGATCCTGGGCAGATCCTGATCTTTAGGGCTGGATTTAGGATTTGGGGAATGTCAGGGTCACTGGGAGCTTTCCCAAAGTGGGAATGGGATAAATCCCGCTGGATGCTGGGCAGGTCAGGGGGGTGTTTAGGGCTGGGTTTAGGATTTTGGGAATCTTGAGCTCTCTGGGAGCTTTTCCAAAGTGGGAAAGGGATAAATCACACTGGATATTGACATCCAGGAGGGTTGGGGATGCTTTTAGGATTTTGGGAATCTTGGGGCTCCTGGGATATTTTCCAAAGCTGGAAACGGATAAATCCCGCCAGATGCTCCTCAGATCCAGGTCATTTTAGTCCCACTTTTGGGATTTAAATCCCATCCTCTCCACCTTCCCACCCTCATCCTTCTCCTGCAGCTCTTCCCCGCTCCGGGAAACCTCAGCGGCAGCATCGGAAAGGCTCCGAGGCGCAGGGAATAAAAAATGGGAAGCGTTTAAATGGCGAATGGGCTTCATGTTCCTGTCAGCGCCGAGGGTTTGTTCCCGTTTATAAACTCATCCGTTTGGAATGACATCGGTTTTATGGGAGCCATCAGCCCTGGGTGACGGCGCTCCCGTGTTCCGCCATTACTGCCCGATTGGATTTGCACTAAAGGACGGGAATGGCCGCCGTAAATCTTCCGCCCGGAGATTGAGGGCTCCGCTTCCTTCCCGGAGCGCTCCTGGGAAGGGGGAATGGAGCTGCTCCCGGTGTTTCTGAGGGATGGAGCTGCTCCCGGTGTTTCTGAGGGATGGAGGTGCTGCTTCTGGTGTTCCCAAGGGATGGAGGTGCTTCTCCTGGTGTTCCCGAGGGATGGAGGTGCTCCCGGTGTTCCTGGGAGGGGGAATGGAGCCATTCCCGGTGTTTCTGAGGGACAGAACCATTCCCAGTGTTCCTGAGGGATGAAGCCGTTCCCGGTGTTCCCAAGGCATGGAGGTGCTGCCGGTGTTCCTGGGAGGGGGAATGGAGCTGTTCCTGGTGTTCCTGAGGGACAGGACCATTCCCAAGGAACAGAACCATTCCTGGTGTCCTGAGGGATGGAGCCATTCCCAGTGTTCCTGAGGGATGGAGCCATTCCTGGTGTTCCTGGGAAGGGGAATGGAGCTGTTCCCGGTGTTCCCGAGGGACAGAACCATTCCCGGTGTTCCCAAGGGATGGAGACATTCCCAGTGTTCCTGGGAGGGGGAATGGAGCCACTCCCAGTGTTCCTGAGAGACAGAACCATTCCTGGTGTTCCCAAGAGATGGAGCTACTCCCTGTGTTCCCAAGGGATGGAGCCATTCCCGGTGTTCCTGAGGGATGGAGGAGCTGCTCCTGGTGTTCCCGAGGGATGGAGCTGCTCTCGGTATTCCTGGGAGGGGGAATGGAGACATTCCTGGTATTCCTGAGGGACAGAACCATTCCCGGTGTTCCTGAGGGATGGAGCTGAGCCCCTGGGGTGGGAAGGGTTGGGAGGTGGGTGGAGGGCAGGGAGAGGTTCAGTTCCGCTCCTCGGAATTCCATAAGAAACGGGGGAAGCGGGAAGAGAAGAACGCTCCAAGAGGAACGTTCCAGATCCCACCCTGGCTCAGGATGTGTTATTCCCAAACTTTGGACCCATCAGGAAAGGGCTGAAGGAGTGGGATTCCCATGGGAATGGTCCGGGTCGGAGCAGAGACCCTGGAATGTCCCCACATCCCCGTGGCCATCCCGGCTTTTCCAGGTTTCCAGTTAATGGGCCCTGGAGTCTTCCCAGAAAACCTGGGCCGCTCTTGGATTTGCTCCGACTCTTTCCCAGCCGGCCACCAATCCAAGAATTCCTGCTGGGAATATTCCCAGAGCTTTCCGTGCCCCGGGAATGCTGTCCCAGCTCCAGGAAATATCTCGGATTCATTATCCGGGGAGACCATTCCCATCCTCCCTCTCCCATCGCTCCCGCCCAGATTCCCTTGTGTTTTCCAAGGAATTTTTTGCTTATTTGGCATCACTGGGCTGATTCCTCCTCCTTCCTGGAGATCCCTCAATCCCACTGGACTCCCATTCCAGCCCCTCTGGAAGCGATTCCCGCGGTTTTATCCATGAACAGCCCAAAGATCCCTCCCTGGCTCCCCCCGCTCCGTGGATTTTTCCTTCTTTTCCTTCTCCTTAATTCACTCTCCGGCGAGTTCCTGATTGACTCCGGGACCAATTAAAGGGAAATTTAATGGGAGAACGGATGAATTCCCGGAGGATTCCCAGCCATCCGTCACTTTTTTATCGCAGGAGCCGGGAAGGAGCTCAGAACTTCCTGCTGGGAATGGGATAATGAAGGGAGCACAGAGAGGATTCCCGGGGATTGCTGGGATGAGGATCCAGGCTGGGATTTACCACCCCCATCCCGATGTTCTGGGCACCGGAGTGACCCCCATGGAGGATGGATAAAGGTGGGATCATGGGATGGATCCAAGGAACATCCCTGATCCGTCTCGTCCCTGGTTTTTTAATTTGGGATTGAGGTTTTGGCTCCGTGTTCCCTCATTCCATGAATCCCGCTAATCCGGGTGTGCCTGGGATTGGGAAGGAGGCCGTTGGATCTATCCCTGCCAGCTGGAATGGGAGCTGGAATTATGGGATGCATCCCAAGGAACCAGCCCGGCTCCGTCTCATCCCGGGATCCGGAGTAGGGTTGAGGTGTTGGCTCCATGTTCCTTCCCCATTCCATGAATCCAGGATTTTGGGGGAATGAGTTTTTTGTCTTCCCGAGGGTCAGGAAAGGTGGGAGGCTCCCGAAGGAGCGTTTTCCCTCTGGGATGCACCAGAAAGGGGAGGAAGGAGGGAAAGGCAGGAAAAGCTCCGCTTTCCCGACGGATTTGGGGGAAAAAATTCTCCAAGACTGGGGGGAAAAAATTCCCATCTCCAACAGGAACACGGCCGGATTCCTGACGGATTTCCCATCTGCAGAGAGACCGGAATTCCCATCACAAATCCCCCCAGCCCTGACAGGGATTTATGGATATTCCCAAGCCAGCCCCAATGGCCGTGACCCCTCCAGCAGCTCCAGGCCTGCTCCACATCCCATTCCAGGTGGGAATTCCGCCTCGGGAACATCCCGGAGCTGTCGGAGTTGGCCTTTGGGGTGGCCGGTGATGGATGAGCCGCTTCCCGCTGTTCCCGTGTCCCTTCCCACTGGCGGCTCCGTCCATCCGTCACCTCCGGAGAGCTGGGACAGCTCCAGGTTGGGATGGAGGGTCGGGATCCATCTGGGTTTTCCTCCTCGGATATCCCAATTCATCCCTAAATCCCGGTGACGGAGTGGGATGAGGGGGTGCTCCGATGTGGGTTTGGAATGTTCTGGGAAGCTGGGATGGGGTCCGAGGTGGTGTCTCCCAAAATCCCCATCCTGGAACTGTGGGAATCCCAAAATCCCCATCCTGGAGCTGCAGGGATCTCTGGGATTCCCAAAATCCTCATCCTGAAGATTTTGTGCTCCCAAAATTCCCATCCTGGAACTGTGGAAATCCCAAAATCCCCATCCCACAACCTTCTGGGTTTTCCCAGAGCCGTGGGAATCCCAAAATCCCATCCCAGATTTTTGGGACTCCCCAAAATCCTCATCCCAGAGATTTGGTGCTCCCAAAATCCCCATCCCAGATCCACAGGGAGCTGGGACCTTCCCACCCCCACCCAAATCCCGCTCCCATTCCCGGCGGGATTCAATCTGGAGGCAGTAGGGGGAGGGGAAATGGAAAAGCGCCCCCAGCTCCCATTTTCCAGCCATAATTCCATAATAAAAGTAACGGGATAATGATTTTTTGGCATTTCCCGGGATGATATGAAAGGCCGGGATATCGATCCGGCTCTTCCCAGGCCTCGGATGGAGCCACGGTTTTTGACGGAGAGCGCAATAAAATCCTCCCTTTTCCAATTCCGGGGCTCCATAAATGTCAGGAGGGTGACAAATTCCCGGAGATTCCTCCCTGTCCCTCCCTTCCCAGGGAATGGGGGAACGAGGGAACCGCCGGGAGGGGAAAGTTTGGGATCATTGAGGCTCGGATCCGGGCTGGGAAGAGGCTTTGATCCCATGGGAAAAGCGTCCGGGGTTCTGTTTAATCCCAAATCCCAATCCTGGGGTTTTAGGATAAGATCCCAACATCCCCCCTGCATCCAGAGCCCTGATCCCACCTGGATTTGGGGTCCCAGAGCCCTGATCCCACCTGGATTTTGGGATAAGGTCCCAATGCTCCCCCTGGATCCTGAGCCCTGATCCCACCTGGATTTTGGGATAAGGTCCCAATGCTCCCTCTGGATCCAGAGCTCTGATCCCACCTGGATTTTGGGATAAGGTCCCAATGCTCCCTCTGGATCCAGAGCCCTGATCCCACCTGGATTTTGGGATAAGATCCCAATGTTCCCCCTGGATCCGAGGCTCTGATCCCACCTGGATTTTGGGATAAGGTCCCAATGCTCCCTCTGGATCCAGAGCCCTGATCCCACCTGGATTTTGGGATAAGATCCCAATGTTCCCCCTGGATCCGGGGCTCTGATCCCACCTGGATTTTGGGATAAGGTCCCAATGTTCCCCCTGGATCCGGAGCCCTGATCCGACCCGGATTCCTCTCCAAAAATCCCCAAACCCCCCAACATTGGGAACTTTTCCCACAAACTCCCCGATCCATAAAATCCCGGATTTATGACTTTGTGGGAATCGGAGCTGCCATAAAAAAGCAGCTCCCGGTTTTTTTCCCGGCCCCGCCATCCTTTATCCGCTGTCACTTCCCACATTTCCAGAGGCGGATGCGGATGCAGCGATCGATGGTTTTTGTTTTATCTCCCACTTTTTTTTTCTTCCCAATAATTTTTTTAATCATTTCTCCCTCGGATAAATAATTCCCGGGAAAGCCGCGCTCAGCACTTTTCGGAGAAGGTGGAAAAGTGATGAGGTCAGGAGAGGGAAAAGCGGCAGCGGATCCAGCGATTCCATCAGTGTTCCCGGCGGGAATGGGGCGCCGAGGCGCTGCCGTCCTAAAATTGGGAATAAAGGGAGGTTTGGAAGGACAGGGATGGGGATGGGGACATTCCAACCCCCCTTCCGCTTCCCTTGGAATTCCCGATCGGAGCGGGAATGGGGCCACGGAGTTGGAAAAACCCCAAAATTGGGAATAAAGGGAGGTTTGGAAGGACAGGGATGGGTCTGGGACCTCCCAGTATCCCCTGGGATGAGCACGGATTTAAGGGAAATGGGATCAGGAAAAGCCGGATTTGAGCAGTTTCACCCCAAACCGGGAGATGGAAGAGCCCCAATTCCCACCAATTCCGGTTTTGGGAGTTTCCCCCTCTCTGGTCCCTTCCTGTCGGGGATTTTTTAGGATGAAAAGCTCCAGGATTGGGAGCGAGATCCCAGAAAATTCGATTTGCCACCAATTCCAACCCGGCTTGGGAAAGAGGTTTGGGGTGTCCCTTTAGGGAGGGAATTCTTCGGGCTGGGAATTTGGGAAGGAGGCTCCAGGGAATCTGCACAGCTCCTTTTGGGGTGGAAAATTGGGAATTGGGATCCCGGCCGGAGTTCCCAGCCCTTTTCCGAGGTGGAAATTTGGGAATTGGGATCCTGACCGGGGTTCCCAGCCCTTTTCCGAGGTGGAAATTTGGGAATTGGGATCCTGGCTGGAGTTCCCAGCCCTTTTCCGAGGTGGAAATTTGGGAATTGCGATCGCAGCCCCCTCCGCCCCTCCCGCCGGGGGCCGCTCCCGCTCCCGGCTCCAATCCTGAGCTTCTGCTGCTTCCTTGTGGCAAAATCCTGGAATGACACGGCCCTTCCATGATTCCCGCCCCGGGGACGCGACCCCGAACCCCGGGAACATCCCTTGGGAGCAGCTCCAGGGTTGGGATCTCGCGGCCTCGGAGCCTCGGGAGGGAAATCCCTCAGCCGAGTCCATCCCTGCGCTGACCTCTGATTCCAAGTGGGAATTGTGCCCGCGAGCCCTTCCCGGAGGCCGTAAATATTCCCGGGAAGGTGACGGGAGCGCTTGATTTTCCTTGGATGAGCTTTTAAAGAGCTGGGATGTGACCCCGGAGTCCGGCTGGCAATTCCTGGGATATTTATGGCGGAAAGGTTCTTTAATTCCCTTCCTTTCATTCCCGAATTTTAGTGCCGGGATTAAAGGTGGAATTCCCGCTTCGTGACACCAAAATTCGGGATTTTCCCTGGAATCGCCGCCCCGCATCTCCTTTAACCTGCTGGGAATAGGGACAAGGCATCAGGATGATCCCACCGGGATTTGGGATTTGCTCCCAGGGCTCAGCATCCCAAATCCTGGTTATCCATGGCCGGGGCAGCTTCATCCCTCTGGGATTGATCCACGGGCCATTCCCAGAGGATAAAAAGGGATGAGATGGATGAGGGCTGTGACTGGAGGAGTCCCCGGAGGGGCTCCAGACCCTCTGGAAAACTGGGAATGAGCGGGAAGAGCGGCGCTGGGGTTTGACCTCCAGGCGCCCCATATCGGCTTTTCCAAAGGGGAATTAGGGAGCAAATCCTGGCGGGAATGGGAATGAACCCCCCCTTCCCACCCTCCCTCCCCCACACACTCCTTTTGGGGTCCCTGGAGAGGCTCAGGACCCTCTGGAAAACCGGGAATGAGCGGGAAGAGCAGTGCCAGGAGTTTGATCTCCAGGTGCCCACTGTCAGCTTTTCCAAAGGGGAATTAAGGAGCAAATCCCAGCGGGAATGGCAGGGGGGGTCTCCCCCTCTCCCTCCCCTCCGGAGCCGCGGGGTGAAAGCTGAAAGTTGAAGAGTCCAAAGCCGTCATTCCCGACTTTCAGCCGGCGCTGGGAAAGGGAAATATTTGGATAAGGCGCGATCCGGAGCTGCCGCTGTTTACAAATCCCGATCCCACATCAAACGCGGCTCCCTTTGGGAAGCGCTTCCCACTCTCCCGGCTCCTTTCGGGAGCTGTCACGGGAATTATTTGATGTTTCCCTCTCTCCTTTGTTTTGTTTACATCCATTAAAGTCGGGAAAATCCATCAAATCCTTGGCTCCGGCCGCCCCTCTCCCGGAGCGTGCAGCGGCCGCAGGTGCGGAGCGGCCGGGAATGATGGAGGATCCATTTGTCCCGCGGGGCGTGCGCTTGGAATGACACATTCCCGATAAATCCCGGCCCCCTTCCCGCCCTTTCCCCTTCCCCCTCCCCGGCCGTGATGGATGAGTTCCTTATCGGGAACGTGGAAAAGCCGTGGCCGCGCTCCAGCCGCGCTTCCCGGCCAGATGCGGAGGCTGAGGGGGTGATCCCGGCGCTCCGTGGGTTCCCAGGATGCACTGGGATTTATCCATGGATGGCATCCCAAGAAACGCTGGAATTTTCCCCCCGGATTTGCTTTGCTGCAGGGAGTTATCCCAAATTTGTTGCCTCTGGAATTCTGAAGTTCGCTGCCTTTGGAATTCCCGAGTTTGCTGCCGATCCCGATCCCTGCCTTTTCCTAAAGACCCGATCCTGATTTTATCCCTCCCCATCATCCCTTCATTTCTTTCCATCCCTAATTTTGTATTCCATCTGTTTTGGAGACCTGGATCCGCACGGAACCACTGGAATTTTTGGGGGAGTTGGGAGCTTTTCCGAGAGGAAGCAGCCAGCTCATTATTCCTGTTTTTTTTCCTTTTGGAATTTTGAATTTGGGAAGGAGCTCCCAGCACCTCATTAATCCCTGGGATTGTTTTGACTTCGGGCAACTCCCACTCTTCCCTAATGGAAGAGGTTTCATCCCATTGCCCCCGGATCAGCCGACACCGGAGGCTCCAGGATCCTCCTCTTCCCACTCCGGAGCTCCAGGGATGGTCCCTATTCCCAATTCCCGTCTGGCTCCATTCCCAGGATACTCCCAGACCCCAAATTTCCCAGATTTCGGGTTTCCAGACCCCAGGAAAAGCAAAAAAAAGGGGGATGGAGAAGTGGAAATTGCGGGAATATCAGGAAAAATGGGATGTGGAATCCCAAGAGGGAAGGGGATCGGTCAGATCCTTGAGTGAAACATTCCGGCTCGGAATTGGTCTAATCCAAGATTCCAGCTTGGGATAAACCCCCGGAGCTGCCACGCCGGGAATGCTCCAGTGGCGGGGGGTGGATGAGGCTTCCAAAGCCAATCCCAGGAAAACGAGGCCTCCAAGGCCTCTCCATTCCCAGGAAAATGAATCCTCCCAGGCCATTCCCGGGAAAATGAGGCCGTCGGGCTAACGAGGAATGGTCGGAGCACACCTGAACGCTCCGGTGGAGCCGGAGGAAAAGTCGGGATTTACGGAGTCCCCGCGCAGACAGGAAAGGACGGGAAATTTATCATGGATAAGGGAATTAATGGGGATAAATTCCCGCCCGCTGATGGATGAGATGGACGCTCCATTAGGGAATGATTCAGGATTTTCCGGCTCGCTGTGGATCAGGGCCGGGGTCGGAATGTTGGGATGAGGGAGAGAAGGGAGAACGGGGAAGGAATTCCAGGGATTTCAGAGTCCTGAATCCATGGATTTGGATTTTTGGGGTTTTATTTTTCCTTTTTGTTTTTCCCCTTCCTGGCAGATCCCAATTTTCCAGAGCCTTTTCCAATCCAATCAGCTCGTCCCTAATCCCTCTTTGAGGAGTCTCCTTTATCCCAATTTTCCAGCTGGGAAAGCGAGGCAAAGAAAAGTGGGAATGATTTGAGTTCCTGGCGGAGCTTGAGAGGATCCAAGCTCTGGCAATTCCCGGGATTCAAGATGGGATTGGGGCTTGGAAAACCCTGGGTGAATGGGAATTGTGGAGTGGAAACGTTTGAGGTTTGTTCCCACCCCAAATCCCAGGATTCAAACGGGGATGGGGCCTGGAAAAAACCTGGTTTAGCGGGAATTGTGGAATGTCTGAGGTTTCACCATTTTTCCCACCCCAAATCCCAGGATTCAAGCCAGGATGGGGCCTGGAAAAAACCCCAGGGTTAATGGGAATTCTGGGATGGATGAGGTTTAAAGTTCGTTCCCAACTCGAATCCCAGGATTTCAAATATCCCTGCTCTGCTTCCCCAAGGAAAGGAACCTTGGGAATGTGGGAATGGGACATTCCAAGATTTCCCTTTGCTTTGCTCCCTGCAGGCCTGGAGGAGATCCCAAGGCCCGTCCAGGATTCCGGGAATATTTTGAAGCAGGGATACCTGGAGAAGAGATCCCGAGGTAAAACCTGGAATTCCCATCCAAGATCCGGAGCTGTCACCTGAGAATTCGGGAAAATCCCAGATTTCCCACCCTAAAAACAAGCAGGAAAACCCAGGAAATCCACAGATTTCCACAGGCCGGCGCTTCCAGCTTTTTTCCATGGCCCTGCTGGATCCATTCCCTTTTTCCAGAGCTTCCAAATGCATCCAAATTAAAGCCGGGAATTCAATTAAGCCGGGCCCAGGCCCGGAGGGGAAAAACCAACGACGGGAAAAAAGCGGGAAAAGCTCCGGAGATTCGGGAGCATCCCGCCCTTAATGCGGAGATAAGGGAAGCAGCCCCGGCCTTATCTCGGCTTTTCCCAGCGATAGCCACAAATTATTCCCTTCCCTAATCCAATTTGCTCGGGAATTATTGATGGGAAGAGGCGGGAAGAGCTCCTGGTTATTCCCAGAGCCAGGCCTGGATTCACTCCGACTGAGCTCCGGCTCAAAGGGGATTGAACCGGGAACGGCCGGCACGGAATCCGTGAGAAACGCTTCCCAAAGGAGTCAAAAAGGGAGGGCTTTTCCCGCTTTTTCCCGATTTTTCCCGCTTTTCCTGGTTTTTTCCTCCCATTCCAGAGCCCAGCTTCTTCGGCTCCGAGTGGAACAGGCGCTGGTGTGTCCTCACCCAAAGGAATTTCTTCTACTATTCCAACGAGAAAAGTGAGTGGGAAGAGAATTCCCAACTTTCCGGAGGCTCGGGGCACAGGAAAGAGGGATGGGATCAAATCCCACCGTGGAAAACCCCAATTCCCAGGTTCTGGAAGGGTCAATCCCAGCTGGATTTGGGGGTTTTTTTTCCCAACCAAATTCCAATTAGATGGATAAGGAATGAGGGGATGGAAAGGAAAGAATTCCAAGTTTTCCGTGATCCATGGGTTTGGGATTCAGCCCTGGGAAGTGCCTGGATATAAAATTTTCCAGGCCTGCTCCGTCAGATCCATCGGAACCCGGATTCCAAAGGAGTTTGGGGCCAGGGAATTTATGGATTTCCTCCTTCCCACCCCAAACCGGCAGGAGAACTGGGAATAAACCACCCAAATCCATGGATTGCACCCAGCGGGGATGGGAATGAACTCCCGTGGGATGGAGATGGGGCTTTGTCCCTTTCCCAGCTCCTTTATCCAGGAATTTCCAGCCATTTCTGATCCCAACAGAAGAATTCCCAACTCCTCCCATCGCCAGGATTTTCCAGCCTCGGTTTCCCTCCATGGAGAAACCTCATCCAGGGCTGGGAAAAAAAGGTGGGGAATCCCAAATTTTGGGGAATTGCCTTTTCCCAGGCAAGCAGCCCAAAGGCTCCTTTCCCATCGAGTGCTACCAGGCCCGCCTGGCTTCCCAGCTCCGGAAAGATTCCCGGAAAAATTGCTGCTTCCAGCTGCTGTGCCCTGGAAAACGCTCCTATGAGGTGGGAAACGGCGGGAGAGCAGGAATTCTGGAGGGGAAACCGGGAATTTTGGGGCGAAAATGGGAATTTTGGGAGGAA
>VXAC01002425.1:0-18310 GCA_013399225.1 Rhipidura dahli | reverse complement strand
TTTACTTTTAGAAAAGGGTTTTTTAGCTAACTCTAAAAGGCTAGAAATTTGTAAATACATGTCCGAATGAAATATAGACTGTTTTGTTCCCATGATTAAAAAATAAGGGAGGAATAGGTCTGTATTGCTTTTAACCACTTTGTTTTGAAGAAAAAAGGAGGAAAAAAATATAAATGGTCCCTAAGCCTAGGTTAGAGGAGTATTCATTTAAAAAATTATAAAGAAAGAATACTTTACGTCTTTTAAAAATTTGAAAAAAAATTATAAAGCCTGGATCGGGCGAAAAAAAAAACTTCAAAAACAAAGAAGCAGCTTGTTTCTCTCAAGCAGGACTCTGATGAGTCCAGCAAAAGTCCGACAAGTTTATGAGTTTGTTTTGGAGAGAGTTCTTTGTTCCCTTTGCCACATGGTGGGGGGGATGGCGGTGAGTCTCTGCTGCTTCTGGCCATGTGGCAGGGTCTCTCTGGTGCCGCGGGCTTTTGCCTCGTTGTGCTCCGGGAGCGCCGGGTGCTCGGTCTCGTGGCGGCTCATCAGTGTCACGGGAAGCGGGGGGAGTGCTCCGATTGGCGGGTGGGTCGGCTTGGATCGGCGTGCGGGGAGCAGCAGCTGCGGCTTGCAAGCGGCGTGGCCACGTGGCGCGCAGCGCGCTGGCAACTCGGCTCGGCGTGCGGCTGCAGCTTGTACGCGGCGCGGCCCCGTGGCATATGGTGTGCCGGTGACTTGCGCGGCTGCTGCGTGCAGGCTCGGCGCAGTGTGCAGGGAAGCCACGGCTTTTGCGGTGCGACTCAGGCGGAGGCATGGCTCGGCGCGCGGCTGCAGCTTGCACAGGGCGGCTTGCAGGCGGCGTGCAGCCACGTGGCGTGCAGTGCCGGCTCTCGGCTCGGCACACAGCACCTGGAATGGGGTTTCCCCTCGATACCTGCAGTCCAGCTCAGAGATTAGTCGGCGGCGTTCAGAAATTGCTTTCCTGGCTGTACAAGCACAGGGGGTGGAGTTTGGTTATGGTCCAGCGCAGCAGCGCTGGGCAGGGAGACGACGTGTTCGATTCGGGTGCACGGCAGAGATTTTTCTGCGGTTTTTTTCTGGTTTTTGGGGAGTGGGTTCACATTTACTCACGTCGTGGGCGCCAGATGTCGGTGTTGATTTCGCTGGGGGCCGCCTGCCTGGCCCTCAGTAGCTTCCCTGGGATCCTGGCCAGCCCAACTCTGTGAAGGCTGTGCCGAATCCCTGGCTCTTAAGCTCTATTCCAGGAGCCATGGTGGCAGCTGTAATAAGGTTATCAGACGGACGGGCCACTGCCGTTTAAAACAAATAACTATAATTCTCACAGGAGGAGAACGAGGTACAAACCACGAGGGGAAGATGGCAAAATGACCCTGTCCCTCCTTTCCACCGGTCCCTCGGGACCTCGGTCAGGGAGCTGGGCCAAATGGATGGTGAGAGAACAGCCGCCGTGTCACTTCAGAGCCAGCAGGGGAGGAGCAGAGACAAACATGGAATCTGGGGAACTTGAGACCTCCAGTCTGATGCATATTCATTGAGCCTTATGCACAGACATCAGCTAACTGGGACAAACCTCGGGTGCTGGAGGTAAAAACCCCCTTTGCCCCTCAGATGCTGGCACTGCTACAAGGCCCCTTCCAACTCTTAACATTCTATGATTCTGTCAGTTTGTGTTCTACATTAATCAATGATGTCATATAAATGGAAAATAAAATATGAAATAATGGTTGAGAAGGAAGATGGAAGAGATAACATCACATAGTTTTCTTGACAAATAAAGCAGGCTATCAAAGTAATAGCTGCAGAGTTCTGTCAGGATTAAATTCAGTTAAAGACAAATAATACAGCTTTGTAGATATTTTATTTTTACTATCCAGTATTAAAAAGAATGTTGTAGCAACTTACATTCATACAGGTTACTTCAGCTATGACAAAAATCATCTTGTGGAGGCCAATGGGCCTGCTGGACAAGGAATGAAAGGAGTCCTGTGGTGGGATATGTCCTAGGTTCCTTTCCAGCTTATGGTGACTGAAAATGCTTCCTTCAGAATGCTTTGTTCTCTTATGTAAATGTACACCAGTTCTGCTTCACTGCTTGGCCCTGTCGGCCACTACACCTCTTGTTACCTTATATGCCCTCAGAGTTTCTCAATTGGTTCCCTTACCCTGGACCCCCCATTGTTCTGCCCAGATTTCTTTGGAACCTTGCAAGAGTGTGGATACATTAAATCTCTCCTGTAGAACCCTATGTGAAGACCGCTCCTGCTCATTCATCATTGGACTGTTTTTTCCAGCTATCTGGTGTGGGTGTGTGTGTGTGTGTGTGTATGTGTGTGTGCAAGTGTGGTGGCTGCATCGAGCAGCTTGGAGGTGCTTTTGGGAAGGTTGTGGCACTTTACCATCCGATATCAATGCAACATCAACTTAGCAACATTTGTGTTTCTAAAAAGAACACTGTCTTTGAAAAGAAAAGTAAATTTTACACACAAAAGAAACAAAACAAGTACTATGGTAAAGGACACAATCACACGTTAACAAGAAGCTATGGACATTGCCTATTGCCTACTTCTTGTCTTTTACATAGTATATCTTGAGAAATGTTTGCTTTTGTATGAGTAATCATGGACTATATAGATTATCGGATCCTTTATCAGTGTTTAGCAGGCAGAAGAGGGATGACTTGCTGAGCAGCAAGGAGGGATGACCACCCCTTTCTGATGTGGCAGATGTCTTGTCCTTGCAGGGTATAATTTTACATCCTATCAACCCTAAACAGCATTTTTTCTACTATAATTCCTTGTAATCCTTACATCAGAGGTGTGTCAAGGGAAGGAGGGAGTGTGTGTGTGGAATGGAGCATCCTGGAGATGTCTTGGCTGTGACACACCCTTAGCTGCTGCTTCACAGTGCAGTTAAACAAGGGACAATGCAGTTATACTGTCATGTGGAAAGACTATTAATACCATTTAGGTGGCTGGATTTGGAAAGAAAAGCGAGAAATTTAAAGACAACCTTGTGATTTGGCAAGTATAGCTCAGGCTATAAATCTGTCTGCAAAATGTGGTGGGAAATCTCATAAGAAAATCCAACCTAACTAAAATAAAGTTTAAAAGGCAAAATTTTTACATAAGCTATTTTAGCTATTTAGTTTCCTCACTTGGACAGCTATCTCAGCAGCAACAGCAGCAACAAAATATGCCTCCATAACAAGAAAGAGAGGGAGTAGGGAGGAGAAACTTTTTAGACTTTGGAAGCATTTAGATCAGTTTTGCAGTACATGTTAGAAAATTGACCAGGTACCTCCCGCGAGGGGAGAATTTTACACTCTCTTATGCAACACTGTAGATCATGCATAATCCTCTGGTGGAAGGCCTCCTAAATCAAGACTGTGGGCTTCATGTTTGAGCTCAGAGAGTCTTCCTCTGTCCAGCACATAGCCCTGAAAATCAAGGGTTGCAGGGTAAAAAGTTGAACATATAATTTGTTGCAATGATCTCGCAGGAGCCATGTATAACACAGGTTTATGTTACACTTCAATTCCGCACAGAAAATTGTTGGCAGAAAGACTGAGACTAGTTTTAAAGTTACTTCCCATTTTCATTTTAGGTATTCACAGAAATACTCTGTCAAATCTACGTACAATTTACTTGATGATCTCTTGTTACTTGCTGTTCTCCTTCTGTTTTAATAGAAATATATAAAATAGGAGTACTCTCTCATGAATAGCTCTCATTTTCCACATAGACTGAGAATAAAACTAAATTATGGCTTACAATACAGAATATTACAATAAATAATTACCCACAGCATTGGAGATTCAGAAGTGATTTTGTTTGTTCCATGGGTTCAGTTTACAAAGTTTTCACACTGTTTTCAGACTTATAAGCTAGGTCATTACCACTGAACTTTACTATTACTTGTTATACTATTTTGTGCTTAATCCAGTTATTTTTAAAATACTTGCTCTTTCAGGATTTCCCAATAACATTACCTAATAGCTGCATAGCTTCAGATGCCTCATATATGTGAGCCCAAAGACTTCTGCTGACTTCTGTAGGAGTTGCATTGGCTTTCTAGACCACAGCTGGAAGACATATTCTGACCATCATAATGAATTTTGCTTTTTTAATTATTTCATTACTTTGAGCTCAATATATACTGATTATGCCAACCCATGAAAACAGCATCTTCCTCTTTCTACTGAACTTGGATGGAATTTTGCCCTAACATGTTTTTCTTTCTCACTATTGTGAAATCTCGTTGCCAAACTTCTCTCCATGCTGTCTCTTGTCTTTCATATGTACACATAACTGAATTTTTCTTATTTATTACTGTTCTTTAAAAATACCCTATGCTTTACAAATTTTGGGGTGTGGGAGAGGAGGAAATACGTGAAAAAAATATAGCTATGAGCTCATTGCTCTTGTGTTGTTTCCTAGGAGATCAAATGTCAATCATTCTTCAATTTATGCTAACTTCCCTGCTCCATTTGCAGCTAAATAACTCCCGCTCAAGTGAGTAACTCCTTTTTATACACACAGACTTTCACCACATTTATACTTCACTCTGCAGTCTTAGAAGTACTTATAGTTGCATCATTTTTTGTAATAGTTCTTTACTAAATACTAGGTTCTTCACTTTAGAGAAGTGAAGAGAATTTTTGAGAATTTTATTTTAATGGTGTCATTCTTGTTTGAGGGGGTTATAATACTTCTAAAAATATTTTATTTTAAAGAAGCTTTTGCTTTTCACTTAGATCCAAATCAGTATTATAATTCTGGGGTTCACTCCCAGGAAATTTTGATGTCTTCTATTACATATCACACATTTTCTGGTCTACTTCCCCAAGTTTTAATTATTAGTGGGCATGCTAAGAATTTGCAGTTTTCACTAGTTGAATTTGGCATTCTGCTAGATGAAAGCACATTAGAATCTAGATTTTACTTTGAATATTCTTAACTTTTAATACCTTCCTTACTACACATTGAACTCCTAACATTGATAATCATATGTGTAATTGACATTTTGTAATACAAACCCCTATTTTATCTTGATGAAATTTTGCCAAACTTTAATCATTAGAGATGATATTTTTTTGTTCTCAGTATGTATGTAAACACAACAAGAGGATAAATCCAATGTTAAACTTTGGGTATTAGAGAAAAGCCATTATGGTTATATATCAATTGTGGGACTACAAATTCATTACTGATTTGCACTTTTTTCTTTTTTTAAAACTCAAAAAAAATTGAATTCTCTATTGCCAGACAGACAATCAGGTGCCATCTGTGTACCTGGAGCGAATACAGTGCAGTATGAAAAATATAAAATAAACAAATTGCTTTATAACAAGCTCTAATGGAATGAAAATATCATCATGTGCCCAAACCAAAATGAAATTACATGTGTATAATCATGAATTCAGTAGAGCCTTGGAAATATAGACTAAATCTTATTAATGAAGTTACTTCTGAAAATAAGATCAGAAGCAAGAGGTTTGTCACACACACATACACAGACATCCACACCCCCCCCCACACACACAAAACCAAGAAAAGAAGGAAATTGCTACTTTGAAATAATATAGTACAGTCTTTTGTCACTCTTAAAATTTTGCATGTTTGTCCTTTGCATTGGCCACATTTTGCCATCTTTGTGAAAATTTTAGTAAATTTCTCAAATTTGTAAAGCTTAGAAATACTGTGAGGACAGAAAACTTCAGATGCGCCTTAGGCTTTGGCTGTTACATTTCAGTATAATGCATCTTTACCAGTTGAATAAGAAGCTAAAAAAACCACATGGCAGAGTAGAAAAGCAAAGGTGAACTGTTGTAGTGTCCCTTTCTTTCCCCCCTGCACTTGGTTTAATCCAAGTAATGACACTGCCAGTCAGTTTCCCCTGCCTTTTCTGTATTGTATACACCTTGTTGTAGCTGTCAATCCTTTATATACTCCACCTTATCCTTGTCCCTCTTCTGTAAAGTTCCTCTCCCCTTGATGCCCTATTGGTCCGTTTGAATTTATTCCCTCCCCCTGTTTCCTCCCATTGGTTGCTTGTATGTCACCCCACCAGTGACCCCTCCCCTTCTCTCTCATTGGTCCCTAGTTTGTTACCACCCCTTGTACCACCACCACCCCCCCTTCCCTCCCTTAAAAGGCCGTGCATTCTCTCCCCTAAGGACTTCAGTCACTGGACGCCCTGAGGGTAATAAACTTCCTTGGGTGCCATATTGGAGTCCCCTCCTTGCCTCTTGCCTCCGCTTGGTCTAGCAGACCATCTTGCACTTCGAGAGCTCTGCCCTTCGGGGTGGGACCTGGTTCACCTGGGTTCGAGGACAGCCACAAACCCAAAGCTGTGAGCCACCGGGCAGCTCTGACAGCATCAGGGAACTGGTAACTAAACAAACAGTGCAGGAGAGCTGGTTAAGAAAAATGACTGAAGTGGGTTTGCTGCGTAAGGCTGATGGTGACTTGGACTATGATTGAATAAAACAGACAGGAAGCAGAGAAGCAGATCTGATATTGGAAAGTGAAGAACTGAACAAGCTAAGAAAAAAGCTGAGGTAGGATGTTAAGGGTGGTGAGAATGAATGAATAGAGAGCTTGGATTGAGCAAGCCAAGAGACAGTCCTGAACTGTCTCCTTTCCACAGTCTTGAAAAGAGCCAAAGATACTTACATTTCATTGCTCTTTGTTTCCTGTCACTACTGTAAATCAGGCTCCATCTTAAAAACCCATGCACAGGTTGTGCATGCATACATACAAATTTGATCAAGTACCTGAAATTAGGAAATTACAAATGGATCTTGCCTTGCTGTCAATGCTTGAGGCACGGACCCAGACCAGCAGGGAATCTGAATTGTTGATTCAAAGGAATGTGCTGGTTTTATACACTTTTTAAAGGCACAGTATTTCCTTAAATGGTAATTTTCACTCCATGACCTATCTCGTGTTGCCACATAAGCAACACACTTCCTTCTATGCGATGATCACTTGCTGTTCACCCGTCCATCAGCTCCTGGCAGGCTCCTCTCTGTAGAGATCTGCTGTGTGAAACCTGCTCCACCCAGAGTCTGATGGAGACAAGCCTCTCTGTGCTGCCATGTGCTCCTTTGTGCTGCTGTGTGCCTCTGCAGGCAGGTTTTACAGCTTGTAACTCAACTTTATTCTATCTCTTCCCACACCTTGTAATTTTAATATATGAGAATAAAACAACTTTGAACTAAAAAATTTATTTTCCATAGGACGTTGTCTCACTTGTTTCATAGACTGGATGCTCAGGAGATGAATCACATATTTTTTTTTATTTATTGAAAAAAATTAAAAGGTGTCCAGAGAATGAGGAGACTGACAGAAGAATGAATGATCTCCCCATTATGGATTATTAAGTGTTGGTTTTAAATAAACCTGCAAAAACAGGAATATTTTTAGAAGGGGAGAGAACAGCAAACTTTTTACTGTGGCATTTTGTCATGACATTTTCTAACTCATTTGCATTGTAAATGATACTAGCAGTATTAATTGTCTTAAAATTGTTCAAATACAATGTGCTTTTACTACATGAAAACAGTTCTCTTCCACAAAAATAGGAAAACAATTTTGGTTTAATCCACAGAAATATTTTTCAAGTTTTTCTTCTTGAGCTCTGAAAAATAATCTATTATTCACAAATCTCAAAAAGATAAGTAATACCTTTGAGGATCATATTCTATGTTTTTCTCTTGCACAATCTGTGGGAAGAGAGTAAAATATTTTACACCACATTTTCCTAGGTGTTTGTAGTTATATAGTCTTAATTTTTAAGTGTTTGACATGAGACCTTGAGTCTGATTTTAAAAAATATTGAGCAGTAATTTTACTTTGAAATTTCTTTGCATCTGTGAGGTCTATAAAATGCTGAATGGTATGTAAAATCAAGTCCTACATCTCTGATAAGATATTCTGAATAATTTAGCATTTTTCACCTTTATCTCTGTGTCTCTGATTGCCATTAGAAAATAAGCATAACAAAGCCTTTATTTCAAAGAAGTTTTGTGAAGCTAAAGGAAACCATGTGAAGTACAAAAGTACCATATAAATACCATCTAAAAGAGATGATTAAAATGGTTAAATATTTGATTCTACAATGAAAAGCTTCTAGCAGTTTGGCTAACCAAGGCCAAGAATAATTAAAGGACAAAAACCTGTTCTCAAAAGAGGATAACATTTTATATCAGTCAAGAGCATGAAGGAGACCTACTATGCAAAGTCACTGGGCTGAGCATTAAATGAAGAGAAAATTATTGTTCCCCAGAAAATTTTGTATCTGGTAATTCCTGAGTTTGTGTTTTTGCTTGCAAAGTACTAATTATTACTATTGTGTGCATCTATGAATATTGTTTTCTTTCTTGTTCAAGTCTGCTTTATAAATACGTCCTTATCAGTCCACTACAAAATCGTTTACTAACAGCACTTCATATGTATTTTTAATTAAGGTATCTGAGTGAAAAGACATTGTGTGCATTGCTGATCAGCTAGTCACAAAGGGTAACTATTATGGTCAAATTTGTTTTAAAATATTTTTCAGAATTCTATTGAATGGCAGCCACTAAAAATACATATTTAATCCTTAATTGATTTTAAAAGTTTTAAATGCTTTATATATTAAGCCACAATATATCTGTGTGATTAAGAAAAAACACTATATATATTGCATATAATTTTGACTTCTTCATTGTCTCAGTTTTAAGAATTACAAGATTGTGATAAAGTGGAGCAGTAGAATCAGTATATACAAAAAAGCAGTGGAAATAATGGATTGACTGCTTTCCGTCTGGTGTTGAGGTAATGAAAAGACTATTTATGTAATCCTTTATATTCACTTGTATTAAGTGTCTGTAGGGGAATACATTTAAGTGGGAATTTCTGTCAGTAGTGGAATTTCTGTCTAGATTATAAAAGTTTGACAAAAATTTGTTATGGTATCGTAAAACTCTGAAGTTATACTTCCTCATATGCATTTTTTGGGGTTTGAAAGTTTTCCTTTTCTATTCTCTTCTCCCTTGAGGAAATTTTTTCCCATGTATGTTACTGAGGAAACAAAGGGCTGGGTGCTTAAGAAAACAAAGGAGCTGGCCAGGGAGGGAGGGGACCAAGGGGACAACTCTCTGGAGCCGGGAGGTTGGGGCATACCTCAGCAGGCTAGGTTATTGGCATTTTTGCACGGAGAGAGACTGCTGCCACGGTGGTGAAGAGAGTTCCTCAGCACTGAGCTTCTGTTTTTCGGCTGTCTTCCTTCTGTGGGAGAAGCCCCGGGATTCCCNGTTGGTTTGTATATATATATATATATATATTAGTAAATAACTGTTATTCCTATTCCTCACATCTTTGCCTGAAAGCTCCTTCATTTTAAAATTATAATAATTCAGAGGGAAGGCGGTTGCATTTTCCATTTCAGGGAAGGTGCCTGCCTTCCTTGACTGACACCTGTCTTTCAAACCAAGACAGCATTGAAACTCACCCACCAATTGAAGAAAATGTAAAACAGCTTTATATTTAGGGTTTGCTATACTTGCAACATAGTTGTATCAGCACATACCAGAGGTGAAATTTCCTCCTGTATAAAAAAAAGTTTCAGGTGAACCCAAATTTTTCATGAGTGGGATTACTGCATGTTTATCCATGTTTTTTCAGACAGAAATATGTTTGAATATAGTGTACAGTTGAGGTATGCAAATTTTTTTAAAATGGCAGATGTATCAAATTTATAGAATGTGGACTGTAGGAATTACCTGTCTTTGCAACTGCAATTGTTATTTGCCTGGAAAATCCTGAAACTCTTGAAAGTCTACTTGTATAAAACATCAAGACAGATTTTTAAATTAATTAATTTTTTTTTTAACTGAAAAATAATTTGTTCAGAGCAAGACAGATTTACCATTTCCCTCTTGTGGAGGAATTTTTATGAAGCATGAAAAGTACACACTACAGCTTCTCTCTTCTACACCATGCACTAGGTTATCTTTAATGAAGTTGCAAATCTAAATGATCAGAAATGAAGATGAAAATTATTCAGTAAATGGTGACAGTATTGTGATGTGTGCAGATGAGGTTCTAATGTGGCTGTCAGGAGAAGACCAAATGGTTTTAATTTTGAAAAATATGTCTTGAAAAGTAGACTTAAGATAATGTGCAAAGTCAGTGACCTTGTCATGAAATATTCTCAAAGAAGAAAATAACAGTAATGCCATTAACAAAGGATTAAATTCTGAGCCACTTCAGCCTTGTAATTTGTCTGACATATTATGACAGAGCAGCAGGCAATTACCCAAGAGGTTAAGGACACTGCTGTGGGATTAAGCAGAACTGTAGTTAAGCCTAAAAGGTAATAGGACAGTTAAATGGCAACTTAGTTGCCTGTGAGAAGTCAGTTCAAAAGTTGTTCAGGGCCAAAACATTGATGTTCTACATTATTCAATTCTCTTGTTATTCACTGAAGGACAAAAGTAAAATATATGTGGGGTTTTGGATTTTTGTTTTGTTTCTTTGTTTTTAAGGGAAAAAAGCTGTCAGTTATCCCTGTATTCTTGTGCTTGACTTAGCAAAGTTTTAAGGCAGGAGGCAGTGGCATTTATTGTTTTTTAAAAACTATTTTGCACTTGCTCGATTAGGCATGTTAAGCATTTTTGCAGAAGAATCATTGCTACTATTAGCAGAATATCACTAATCATAAAAGTTAATTCAACATATCAGTTAATCATAAAAAATTGATTAAAAATATTAAGTGAGGACATTGTCTGAACTCCCCCCAAAAATTGACCTTCCACTGTAGTTGCCGCCATATAAATACATTTTTAAAAATAATATGTGCATTAAGTTTTGAAGAACCAATGTGTTTTTTGAAAGAGTAAATTTCAGGAAAATATTCCAAATTACATGAAGGAAGATGTAACTGAAGGAATCAATTTAAGAGTGCAAATAATTATATGAATAATGGATTCTAGGCATTACGTATTGGGATAAAGAATTGAAACAGCATCAGTCTGTTCCCAATTAAAAGTAACAAAAGCCCCTTGAATTTTGAGTATTAAATCCCTCCAGAGAATTTTATTATCCATCAACCATGAACTATTTCATAAATTAAAATTTGGAAATAAATTAACCAAATCAAGCAATAAATTGCATTTTATATAATCAGAAAATATTTCATGGATGATTTGGAAAATAGGGCCTTATACTGATTATGTAATTTATTATTTAGGGATCATTAGCCCAGATTTATTATGGTCAAAGGCTTAGACTTTTCTATATCATTGTTTTGGGGATAGCTCCAAGTTTTGAAGTTGTCTTTTTTCAAGCTGCTTGTCATTTATATGATTTGAAGGGAAAAAAAGTTACAAGTGTATGTATTTCATATACAGATACATGTTTATAAACATAGGTACATATATATAGATATACGAGCAGAATTTAATGATGTAGGAGTTTGAAACCCGTGTCCTGGAATTGTTTTCTAACAAAGGTTTATTCAACCTAACCTTCACACTGAGAATGTCTCAACAGTTGTTCTTTTCATGTCCATATTTATCCATTGCAGTTAAAAACATTAGTTGTTGTATCTTTGTGTTTTTAAGTCTTGAGGTGCTAGCAACTAACTTTCTTCCTTTGCATTTTTAATTACTCTTCTACTATAACCCAAATTATCATATATCTTTCTCACCCACCTGCTAATAAAGTGCAAAAGAAGCTTTGCATGAAATAGAGAACATGGGCAGCACTTTTCACTGGATCTGGATTTGAACCAACACTGCCTGAGAAGATTCCTGGAAAACAACTGTTACTGATTCCATCCTACACCAGCCACAGAGCAAGCAAAGACCTGTCTAAATCAGGAGAGGAAATAGCAAATGCTCCCTCTGTCTAACTGGCATTAGAAGTACCAATGGGGACTTTTTTTATTGATTTGCAAATTGCTTAGGAAGGGACTGAAGAACACTCAGATTGGTTGCTCCTGTAAGTTTTGCGTATATTTCAGCAGAGAAAATTTTATGTGGTACAGGCTATTAATTGAAATTATTAATTCATATGGAATACATGGTCTCAACATGTCATTTTTACTTTGTCATGTCTTGGACAGGACTCTGTAAGTACAATGCACCAGCACAGCCCAAAAAGCAAACCTGTCAATTTTAAAATCAAATGTACAATATAAAATTTCTTGTATGGGTATCTTGAAGCAGCCAACCTTAACAATTTCTTTTTACTGGCATTTATGCAGCTAGCTATCAGGCATTTCAGCATTTCACACATAGTGAACACAACAGGGTTATGAATACAGCCAAATCAATCTCTACTTTTGAACTGGAGGAATGTTTGCAGAAAATGTACTGTGGTCTTACACCATGGTGTATTACACTGATAGTGAAAGAAATAACCTGGAAAGTCAAAATTTTGATCCTTTAGTGTCAACTACTATATTCTTCTGAAGGAGAATGAAAAGGGGAAGACCGTAGGAAGGTAATGGAAATACTTACCTGCTGCTTCTTTGAAGAAATGCCTGGAAAAGACTGAGTGGTTGCTTTTGCTGTCTAAGTTTGTAGCAAGAAATATTATATATGCACTAAGCACAAAGAAGCTAATTAGACTAAATAAATTAGCACAACAGTTCTCTGTCACAATTTGAAAAAGAAGGTTACTGTTTTGCGCAGAATATATTCTCATTTTAACAGCTTGTTAAGTTTTCAAACTTAAGTACTGTCACATCAATTTGGACCACATATCAATTTGACAAATTTGGATGACTTGGCACTTCTAAGGTTTTATGCGACTATATGCAGGCAAGAGTTCAAACAGCTGTTTTCATTTGTTGTATTATCTCCATTTATGCCCTTCCTTTCAAAGTAGATTTATATGGTAGCCAGTGAGTCTACATTATAAGGTACAAAAGAGTCCTCTGATAGTACAGGCCCTAAGATCAGAGATTCCTTCCTAGGTTAGGGTGAACAGAAGAGGCTTCTCCCAGGATGCACTGTTCTGGTATGCTAATGTACCCCAGTTCTGCTTCCCTGGTTGGCTGTTGGTCTCTCTGCCTGTTTGTTACCTAATATGTACCCTACCATAGAAGGTTCTCCACTCTAGGTTCCCCTCATTGGCCCTTGCCCCATTGCCACTCCCCCAGAGTTTCCCTATTGGTTCCCATTCCCTAGTCCCGCCTCTGTACCGCCACGGTGCCCTCAGATCATTGGTCCCTGATGCTCAATTGGCTCCCCTACTTAAACCTGGACTCTCCATTGTTCTCTGTCTTTGTCTCTGGAACCCTTCATGAGAATGGCTGCAATAAATCACTCCTGTGCTACTCTATATGGAGGTCCTTCCCAGCTCATTATCATCGATCCATTCCTGGAGCTATCTGTGTGTATGCGTGCACACCTGTGTTGAGTGTGCGGTGGTCCTGCCAAGTGGCTTCACTTTGCTGACACTTTTAGGAAGGTCATGCCACCTCGCACTTGGGTATCGCAAAGGCACAGTGCCTGGCTAGAGACACATTTACAGTTAATTTGTACCTCTCAGAAAAAACCGTGTTCTTAAAAAAGTTCGAAGAATCTCCTCAGCAGACCCTTGAAAGTGTCTTTCAGATCAGAAAAACAACTTGGTTTCAGTTTTCTTTAGTGTGTATTTTTGTTCTAAATTAAATATAATTTTATAAAATTAAATATTTTATCAGCATAAGGAATCATTGACAAGAGGTATTCCTTATTATATCAAAATCGTTCTTCATTAAAAAGATGTTTTCTCCATTATTTATTTCTTCTGTAGCATACTAACTATATTCAACTGCTTCTGTCTCAATGAAAAAAAATAAAGAAACGATCAGTTGCTACAGCAACTACAGCTCATTTTAAATTGAGTGTCTCTGTGTCTCTTGAACCTGTTACTTTGAGCTAGATAAAAAGTCAGAAATTACCTCTTTTGAATAAAGGAGTGTTTTAAAGATACCAAAGGGAATATTCTTAGCAGAATATTTTCTTAGCATTTTAGGACTTGGTATTGCTAAATTTGACTCTGCAATTTTAATACCAACCAATCTCATGCCAAAGTATTGCAAACTGATTTTTCACATAGTTCTTGGAACTTTTACCCAGTCTGTTAATTTGAATTAGGTCACCATTCATGATACCCTCTCCTCGATATTTATTTTCTGATGGATATTACAGTTGTTCAGACTTTTGTTCTTAGCAGATTACAAAAATCTCCCAAATTATTTGGATTATTGTTTATGATGTAGTGGGTGTCAGAAATGACAATTCACGAGACTGGAGTTTGTGCGAAAAAGGTGGAATTTTATTTGCGAATCCGATCCCGTATAAAAAAAATTCCGGAATCCTCGAAAGAAAGAAAAGTAAGAAACCAAAGCCCAGGTACAATGGCAATTGGAACCCCGGGTCTGCCGGCTGGCAGCCCCAAAGCAGCTCGTTTAGAGCTGAGCCAAAAAGATGGTAATTTCAGAAAATAAGTCCTTAGATAAAGGAGGAGGCCAATGCCCAGCTCCCACTCCACTCTCCCGCTATTCGGGTGGCAGAGTAGTCTCTTTCACCTCAGGTCCCGTAATGAGTGGCTGAGGGAAAAAGCCCAGCCCCTCAGTGGATAGGGATATTTATAGGATTTTTAAAGGGGGTGGTTACCTCCCTGTCTCCATCTGAATTCTAAGTGACCATAGGCTGACCACGATGATTGAGGACTCCCTCCCCGCCAGTGGGATGACTCGGGTCTAGGGTAATTTACATTGGCGGGAAAGGGTCCTCATTAGTATGATGGTCACGTAATGTTCTGGGCTTGGCCACTCCCTTCTCCGTACAGTCTCAAGGAACAATGGAACACTTTTGACTTTTAAAACCAGAAAAGTGAGCAAAACAGACACTAAATTAACTTGAACACAAACACTGAACAGTGTGTGGTACCCAACTTAGTAAGAATATTAAAAATGTAATCCAGAATTGTTAGTAATCATGACAATTCATCTTGTGAGTTGTTCATATATGTCAGTGGGCTGTATAGAACCTGTAACCTTAAATAATTTTGACATACTAGAATGATGACACCGACACCATCAAGAAGTTCTAGTGACCATTCTAGAAGCATTAACTCTGGAGTTGCAAAATTTTAATACAAAATATATTGGTCACACTTTGATTCACTATTGGAACTGAAAAATAGTACAGTAGTTAATGAGGAATATGTTTAAATTTATTAGAGAAGAATAAGAAGGTTTTTTAAACTTGTAATTGAAAAACTTAATTTTGTCAAAACCAGAAAAAAACAGGAAAATAGAAAGATTAACAAACAGGATATTGGAAAACATCAAGTATCATATGAAAGGGGGGGCCTTCTTTGAACTCTTTATATTTGATCACTCTGTCTACACCCCCAGGTGATCATTCAGTCAACACCCCCAGAGAGGTGTTGTGCCCAGCCATCCTCTCAGTGCCCCATTATAGGCACCTGTTTAAAGTTGGGATTTTTCTTTTTTTTTTTCTGTCTCTCAGGGAATTTTGTCCCCTTTGTTGCTAAGAAATGATAACAAACTAATACATAAGAGAACAAAAGATGTAGCCATGGGGGAGTGGGAGGACTGCAGCTGGATGCACTCTGGTAGCTGAGGAGTTTTCTCTTAAGAAGGGCAGAGATACCACAGGATTTTGGCTGGGGTGTGGGGGGCTGGGCTCAGCTCCATGGTCTCTCTTGCTCTCGGGATTGGAGGGGAGACAGGCAGTGACTGCTGCGGGAAGAAGTCGCCACCACTGGGGAGCTCTGTCTCCTATTTCCTTCTACCATGAGTGAAGCTCTGCTTGTAAGAGCACTGGGACCTTTTTAATGTCCTACCTTACTGGGAAGGACCCTCACCATCCACTTGGGTGTCTTGGGGAATGTGGGAGGTTCTCCCTGGAACATTGTTGCCGCCCACTCCGGCTCCACCTCTGAAGAGGAGGACTCCTCCCAGGAGGAGGACTCTACGGGCAGGACTAGGGTATGAGAAGGTGTGCCCAAGGCTCTGACCCTTCCCACCTTTCCAGAAAGTTCTGTTACATTCGATGTTCTATTGGTTGTTGTTTGCTGTACCCTCCCCTCAATGATTTTAATTGGACCCTGTATCCTTGTATCCTCCCCATACCCCTTGTCCTATTGGTTGTACCCCTTGACTCCTCCCCATACCCCTTGTCCTATTGGTTGTACCCCTTGACTCCTCCCTGCTTCTGCCTCCCTTAAAATTCCTTGCACACCCTGTTTTCCCCGGAGTTCTCCCTCCATCCCTCTCCTGCCCAGATGCCCTCACCTGACCCTCAATAAAGGAGACCACGGGGGAGACCCTCTCTTGCAACCCTTCGCCTCCTGGCTTATATTCCAGCAGCACCTCGTCCTCTCCTTGCTGTGGGCAGCTCCACCTCTGCGTGACCCACCCGCGCCCAGCCTCAGAGAGACCCTCAGCAGGCTCTCAGGTTCTGAGGAGCTGGCGCCTCAGCCAAGGGTGACCTGGTGACCAGGCATTTAATACAACAGGGGAAAACCCAGGACCTTGAGCCCTGAGTCTCCCCAAGGGAGCCTCTCCCAGCTGCTGCTACCCAACCCTGCTAGTTTTCTGCCATTGCTCCAGGTCTTTTCTACACTGTAACCCAGCACCCCATGCTTGCCAGGACACCCTGCAGCTCCTGCTACCACTGTGGAGTTTCTACATTTTTTTGTTTTCTACTTTTTTGTTTGCTATCCCCAGCATGCCTGCCTCTGCCTGCTGCTGCTCCGAGGTTCCGGCTACAGCCCATTTTGTCATCCGGATGTGCACCAGGATCAGCTGCCCCTGTGGCTTCATAAAAGGCGCCCCTTTTCTCTCCTGCCAGCGGTGCCACCATCGCCATGTGAGGAAGTGACCGGCCTCTTGCCACAGCGCCCCCTGCAGGCCCGGAGGAATCACTGCACCCGCCCTGCCCTCCTGAAGCCACCAGCGCCCCTGCCGGCTGTGACCAGAACTACACCGAAGGGGAAGGTGCCTGACAGCAGAGAGAAGGCTGCTACTGCATTTCTGGTTCTGTCTGTTGTTGTTGCCATTTTTGTTGTTTGTTTGCCTTCTTATCCATGTACATACTAGCAAAGAACTGTTATTCCTTCTCCCACATCTTTGCCTGATAGCTCTGTAATTTTGGACTTAAAATGATTTGGAAGGAAGGGGATCACATTTTCTATTCCAAGGGAGGTTCCTGCCTTCCTTGGCAGACACCCGTCTTTCTAACCAAGACAGGACCCTACTAAACAGCCCATAGAGGTTTGACCAACACATCCAGGGTAACACACTGATACTCAGTCAACTTTGTCAAGTATGTAACATGCTGCCAGCCACTGCTAGTGTCCTTGAAGGGCTCATGCTAAACAGTGCATGCAATAACGTGCTTTATAAACAAATACAATGATAATAGAAGACTGTGACAGGTTAAAGTTCAGACTGCCTGGTAGTTGACAGTACACTGACTGCAAGAATGAGTTGGAAGTGAAATACGAAGTCTAATCACCAATGAAAGCTAGCTCAAGATAATCACTCAGCACACACAGAATATGGTTCTTACCCAACAGGCATCCCTGTGGGGGAGAAGGCAGGCTCCTCTTTCCTGCTTAAACTATATTTACATTATTTTCTTCTAGGGAAGGGAAAAGGGAAAGTAACAGTTGATATAATTTCACATTTGGGTGGAGTTTGAGTAAATTTAGTCATTAGCATATGCAAGGGCATGAAAAGTAATGTGGTTTTTTTAGTTAATGAAGCGAAGTTCAGGTTTCGATTTCCGTCTGGATCATTCTTTTGGTTTAATTTCCATCAACTGGATTGTTTCTGATGGAACAAAACCACACCACCACTGTATTACTCCATCCTTTGATTCATTTCTACACTGCAGAGCAAGACAATAGCACCTTTATGCCACTGCATCCTTTGTTTTGTGTCTCCCTTAGATAAACTTCCAAGATCCCACAGTGTTTCTGCTCCTAAGGTGTGCAGACAATTTGTCCCTGATGAACTATAGCCAAAGCATGCACCCCACCCAAAGTCAACCCACCACAAACTTCAAGCCCTAATCTTCTTATTACAAGAAGTAAAAGAAGTGACAGAAGTAAAAAGATATTTGGGAAAAAAAAATTAAGATGTTCTGAGTACTAAATATGCATACATACTTGTGGCAAATATATTTACGTCTTGTTGAAATGGACTATAAGGACATATGTTTGTATATGACTGGTGGAAGAAATGCAAGTGAAACATATTTTCACAAATATATATATTCATATATAAA
>VXAC01002424.1:169977-336811 GCA_013399225.1 Rhipidura dahli | reverse complement strand
GGGCGCTCGGCCGCGCGGACGCCGGTTATATAGGGGGCAGCGGGGGCTGCCGGGAGCCGGCGCGTGACGCACGCGCAGGCCCCACCCCCGTCGTTATGTAAGCGGCCCGAGCCGGCCCGAGGCCCCGCCCCCTTCCGCGTGGGTGCGGCCGCGGCTGGCCCGGCTGACCGGCTTTGAGCTCGCGGCCGGAAGTGCCCCCTCTCCCGCGGGGAGCGCCCCCCCCGCCCGCGCCTGCGCGGGGCCGCTGCGGGCGGGAGCCTCGTTCTCGCTGAGGGCTTCCCGGTCTGAGGGGGAAATGGAGACTTCTCCATCCCACCCTAAGTGCGGCCTTTCGGCGTGTTCAGAATGCAGCTCAGCTCCTTGTGGGTTTTGGCAGTGCAGCCCCCCGCTTCTCACCAATCTGTTTGTGAAAATCTTTCTGAAACAGCTCGAGAGGAGCCTGGGCTTTTAACTAAGAAACATTTTAACTACTAACTGGTACTTCACGGTAGATTGACCCCCTGCCCACCTGTGACTTTCGCTCTTGGAAGGAGCCAGATGTGCGGATCCTGGAAAGCTGGACGCAAAATAACATATTCTCAAACCTCCTCAGGCCAGTTCTTTCATACTATTATCCACTGCCTTTTATAAATGTTTATAAACATATATGTAAACAGAAATATTTATAAGCACATGTCTGTAAACAGTTACCGGTGTTATCTTTTTGAATTCCACACCAAGGCCAGTAACCTGAGTCAAAGGTCATCTGAGGGTGCAGCGGTGCTGAAAAGCTGCTCAGAAAGCACGGCATAAAAACATTCAGTACCCCAAGCGGACACTGCTGCCCACCCGCCCGGCTTTGCCAAGGCAGGAGCAAGGCAAATGTCCGGCGACCTGAGGCTTTACACACACGAGCTCAGGTTTGAAGCACAAACACCGGCAAGCCACCTGCTCCAGGCAGAGAGGGAAGCAAATGAAAACACCATAAGGAAGAAGTGCGATAACAACAATCCTCTTTTATATCCTCCCACCTTCTAGAAATCTGTGCTTTAAGGCTTTTCTGGGACAAAAATAACTGTATTTGATGGCCATTTCTTCACATTTTGGTTCTATTTATGCCCTGAGCTTGTAAGATACCATGACAATGTGTTTTACAGTTTCACAGCATGCAACCTGAAAAACATTTGCTTTCATTTTCAACATATTGCCACATCAGAACAAGAGGAACAAAACAATATGAGTTAGTAGAAATGGTGACTAATAACTTTATGTTTATTTATACTGTTTGTGGACATTAGTATCTTCTCAGTCACCTCCTTTATAAACAAAAGCTGCAATGTAATTTTTCCTCCTTTTAAAGCAATTCCACACATCTAATTATCCTTTGCTATTTTTTTTCTTTATTGACTAGAATTTCACAACATTTAAGATCTGAACTCTATAGAAAGTATAAAGATGTTTTTGATCTGCTGTGTATTATTTTCTAGCAATTTTTAAAAATTGTTGCTAAGATTAGAGCAAGGTTTGCGAGGACTAGAGGCCTGCATGATATTGTCCTCAAAAGTAACACCTAAGTCAGACTTATTTTGTTTATGAATAGCCACAGCAGTTCGACCCTCAGCAATTTGGAATTCCACCTTGCTCGACNAAAAAAAAAAAATTAAAAATTCCCCCGCGCCATTTTCAGCGGTCGCACACCCGTGGGGGGTGCTCTGGGCTATACAGTCGCCCACAATCGGTGGCCTAAAAAAGCCAGATGCCCTCCCCCAGCCACCCCTCGCGGCGGGAGCGCTGAGGGAAGGGCTCAGGGCCCAACCCCCGCCCCGCCGCCATCTTAAACATCTGAAAAACAACCCCGAGAGCCCCACGGGCAGGCTCAGAGTCCGGACGCTGGCGGCGGCTGGCGCCGGCCGTGCCCCCGGACTCACCCTCTATCCCTGTCGCTGGAATACCCGGGCATGGCGATGGTGGCGGTGGGCGAGGCGATTCCGGTCACTTAGAGCGGGTGGCGAAGGGTTACGCAAGATCCGGCGCCGCTGACGGGGGCCGCTCACTGTGGGCGCTCGGCCGCGCGGACGCCGGTTATATAGGGGGCAGCGGGGGCTGCCGGGAGCCGGCGCGTGACGCACGCGCAGGCCCCACCCCCGTCGTTATGTAGGCGGCCGGAGCCGGCCCGAGGCCCCGCCCCCTTCCGCGTGGGTGCGGCCGCGGCTGGCCCGGCTGACCGGCTTTGAGCTCGCGGCCGGAAGTGCCCCCTCTCCCGCGGGGAGCGCCCCCCCCGCCCGCGCCTGCGCGGGGCCGCNTTCCACACCAAGGCCAGTAACCTGAGTCAAAGGTCATCTGAGGGTGCAGCGGTGCTGAAAAGCTGCTCAGAAAGCACGGCATAAAAACATTCAGTACCCCAAGCGGACACTGCTGCCCACCCGCCCGGCTTTGCCAAGGCAGGAGCAAGGCAAATGTCCGGCGACCTGAGGCTTTACACACACGAGCTCAGGTTTGAAGCACAAACACCGGCAAGCCACCTGCTCCAGGCAGAGAGGGAAGCAAATGAAAACACCATAAGGAAGAAGTGCGATAACAACAATCCTCTTTTATATCCTCCCACCTTCTAGAAATCTGTGCTTTAAGGCTTTTCTGGGACAAAAATAACTGTATTTGATGGCCATTTCTTCACATTTTGGTTCTATTTATGCCCTGAGCTTGTAAGATACCATGACAATGTGTTTTACAGTTTCACAGCATGCAACCTGAAAAACATTTGCTTTCATTTTCAACATATTGCCACATCAGAACAAGAGGAACAAAACAATATGAGTTAGTAGAAATGGTGACTAATAACTTTATGTTTATTTATACTGTTTGTGGACATTAGTATCTTCTCAGTCACCTCCTTTATAAACAAAAGCTGCAATGTAATTTTTCCTCCTTTTAAAGCAATTCCACACATCTAATTATCCTTTGCTATTTTTTTTCTTTATTGACTAGAATTTCACAACATTTAAGATCTGAACTCTATAGAAAGTATAAAGATGTTTTTGATCTGCTGTGTATTATTTTCTAGCAATTTTTAAAAATTGTTGCTAAGATTAGAGCAAGGTTTGCGAGGACTAGAGGCCTGCATGATATTGTCCTCAAAAGTAACACCTAAGTCAGACTTATTTTGTTTATGAATAGCCACAGCAGTTCGACCCTCAGCAATTTGGAATTCCACCTTGCTCGACCATTTTTTATTGTAATTAATTTTTTCTTTCATTCAAGAATTTCATTCATTAATTTTTTCTTTTATTCATCAAGCACTCCAATTTGACTGGTTTTGTTAATACTATCCCTGCAAATTTCAAATAAAGGGACTTCCCTTTTTTTTTTAGTATAGGTTTACTTATTTAATATGGCCTGTGAAAGATATTTTGTTCCCAAACACTCCTATAAGACTCTCAACCTTCTGACCCTACAGACTTCCTGTTCCTGATGAAGCTGTAAAAGATTTTTGCAAAGGCTATAAAAACAACAAATTATCTGATCTTTTCTTGTTCTATTTCATTTATCTTAACACAGCTCCATTTGATTTTGTGTATAACTTAGTGGCTCCTGTTACTGTGCTGTTTAATCCTTCTAAGGTTTTAAAGAATTGAAAAGACTAAACAAAAACCCACTCCCTGCCTTGTCTACACGCAGTTAAGTCTGCAAGGAACTCCTTTCGATTTCCTTTGTAAAAAAACTTCCTCATTTTTCTGTTCCACCCTTCTAAGTTAAACATCATTATTTTATCGTGTTTTCTTAATTTGAGCCAGTACATGGAAACAAATCAACACAGCTTTGCAGAGCTGTGTATGTAGCAAACTGAATTTTTAGTTTAGTTTTGATAGCACTGATCTATGTTTGCTTACACACAACAAGAGCTCTTTTGTGTTCCTCAGGTGGTGTGTGCACTTGGATTTAGATCTACAAATGACACCCGTGGGCTGTTGGAGCTCACACCAGAGGTTTAATTATTGCCAGTCATTATTCTTACGGTCAAAACTGGGACCTCAGCTGCTTTTGTCGTGCTCGAGGAGTTTAACGATAAAGGGCACCATTTTTTCTTGCAACATGGAAAACCCAGAATTCCTGAGGAGCATGGAATATTGTTACTCAGAAAGGAAGATAACAGTCTTTCACCATCCAACCTCTCCAAAAAATCTGTATGCCAGCAACTAACACAGTAAGTTGCACTTCTAAATCTTATTTTTAATAAAGGTTTTAATACTCCTTTAATGCAGAAATGCCTTCGGGTTACCCTGTCAAACCTGTATCGGGGCAATCAACACCAACCCCCCGTTAATGGACGTACGGACCGGCAAACGTCCCGGCCAGCTTACAAGGTCAAGTGCTAGAACTTTCCCCCGCTCCACCCCCGCCCCAGGCCGGCCCTTTCTCCACCTTTACCGAGAAAACGCCAACAACCGCCTCCATTCAGGTGACGAAGGCGGAACCTCCCTAGCAAACTCGCCCTCCCCCAGCGCCATTTGACGCCGGCAGCCGCGCTCGGTGGCCGGAGCGCCCCGGGGCCGGCCCGTGCTGCCTGCGGGCGGTGGCGGAACCGGGGGGACCCGAGGGGGGAGAACAACGGGGCCGCACCGGGGCGCCCGTCACGTGACCGGGGAGCGGCGGGGGATAGCACGTGACCCGCACTGCGGCTTGGCTTTGGGGCACGGGCTCTTTCTTTCATCCCCGTTCCCACTCCCAATCCAAACCCACTCCTGTTCCCAATCCCGGTACATAGGCGATCGGCCCCTCCCCGCTCCCCTCCCGTAACACCGGCGAAGACCAAAAACACCGGATTCCCTGGCGCGCGTGGCCCCGCCCCTTCCTGCGGCGCTTGCCCAANCCCCGGAGGGCTCCGACCGGGGCTCGCTGGGTCTGGCCTTGCGGTGGGGCGGGTCCCGCTCCCGGAGCAGCGGCCGGTCTGGTGCCTGCAGAGCCGGGGGAGGCAAGCTGGAGAGCTTCCTTCTCCCTCATCACCCTCTGCTGCTCGCATCGCTGGCACCATTTTATTCAGCTCTTTAAGGCTGTCCTTTTCTTGTGTTGTGGCTTTTAAAGCTCTTTGCGTTAACCCCCTCCTTCCTCTCTTTTGTCTTTGTTCCGTTCCTGGCAACAATTTTGGTTTAATAAAGTTGCAGATGAACAGTAATTCAAGTCTTCCAAGACATCAGCCTGAAATGTAGGAGATGCTAGCTACTTTAACCTTTCATGCATCTGAAACTTCAAGTGATGTCTGGAACCGATTGAGGAGTTGAGGGATGGAAAAGCAATATTCACTGTGTACAGAAGACTGAAAACTCTACAAATTAGTTGCTGTTGTAATAATTCTATAGTTTTCTCTCCCAAACATGACTTATGCTTTCTCTAGTAAATTAAAGTTCTTAATACGTGCTAAAATACTATTTTGATTTCCAAAAGGAGCACCTTGGGGGAAAATCTGAACTTAAAAATCACAGACTAGCAGAGGTGGAGACTTTAGTTCTTCCAAGTTGATATTTGAATTGAGTGACAGGGAAGAGTGTAGAGGATACATGGCCTTCAAAGCACTTTGAAGTCAGGACTCAAAGTTTGGGGAAAATCAGGATATTAATGCACATATCATTGTGCTCAACAGAGCACTTCGTAGGACCACTTCTGTATCCCAATCCTTAAATAATAATTAATTAGAATTTACCTTTCATGAGGAATATTTACATCAGCAGTGATGTCCTTGCCTAAGACTATTAGAGAACCTGGGTTTGTAAGAAAAGCTCCTGTTTTCCAAAACAGTACCTGTTATTTCTGATCATTGATAAATGGTGTATTAAAGCTTGGTTTGTTAAGATCTTGAAGGTTTGGAATTCCTGGCTATGAGACCAGGTTCAAACTTGTTCAACCACCCAGCCTGTGGTACTTCAGTGCCTTCCACCTCCCTAGTCCAGTTGTGCTATGATTGCACTTGAACAATATGTTTAATATTTTGGATGGATGGGACAGCCTCCTGGGTTTGACCACCCCTGGTGGAGTCAAAGACACAGGGGTTCCACCTTTCACTGAAAATAACTGTGTCTTTATTTCCGTGTCTTTCAGTTGTGACATTCATGGTTTTTTTCTAAATAGATTGGGTTGATGTTGCCAATGATCTTCTAAGGACCTGTCACATAAACCAGCATGTAAAGCATCTCTCAGAATGTGGTGCTGATGTGTTTGTTCGTCTTTATGAGTCAATCTTAGGAGAAAAAGTACCAGGTAGGAATGATAATTGCTAAATCTGCTTTTTATTTTTGTCTCTGTGTGTTTTGTAGCTAAAGAAAATAGAAACTCATAAAAATTCTTACAGATTTAGGGATTTAAAATATTTGTGTCCAAGACAAAAATATAAGATTGTCATTCTTTAAGAAGATTTAAGTAATATTGGCCAATTTTATTTTAATTTTGGACTGCTGTGAATGGTACCTATGAGGATAGCCACAGCAAAGCTGCTGTAAATTAGGCCTTGAAAGCTGTCTGTGGGCATAATACTTCTGAAGGTTGTGAACTGGCTCATTTTATCTTACAGCAGTATTAACACTGAAGTCTGCTCTCATAAAATGCTTAATACTTACAGTCTGCTAAGAGCTGAGCTGTGATTTAACCCTGCTTTAACCCAACTCCACTGGACTTTGGTGACAACAGCTGAGCAAAGGCTATACAATTATGTATTTGCTTTATTCATAAACTGTTTCGTGTAGGAAGTGTCAGACTACTCATTGCAGAAGATTTTAACAGCTCTGAGGTAACTTGCACCTACTGAAGGTACAACTCCTGTTAAATGTATGTCCAGAACTAAAAATAATGTTGTTCCCAATTAAGTAGAATACACTGCAGTCCAATTAATGTGTGATAGGAAAAGAAGAAGCTAACACAAACTGCAATTCCAGTTTGATGATCTGAACTAGGTGTGTGTGCTGGGAGTGAAGGAGGAGAAATGCTTTAGTAGTCTCTATTCTTGAATATAATCCTGATAAAACCCTGACATCTTCCAGGGGGTGTTCTAAGTTTATGCTCAGTACTTATAAAAGATTTCGTAGGACCATATGATAGTTGGGCTTTTCAGCAAGGACACAAGGTACTGAAATAATACAAACTTGTAAGCAGAAGTTGAAATAGTTTAGTTAAGGTACCTGCAACAAGCTATCCATTTAAATAGCCTAAAATCTATTATTTATTTTACATAGATTTCATAGCTGCTCCCAGAAGCCAAGAGGATGATGCACATAATGTACAAGCAGTAATAGATTCCCTGGCATTGGATTACTTGCAGGTCAGCTTGTCTCACATCACTGGTAAGTACTTGGTTTGATGAGACAAACACCAGCTGAATATCTGTGTGGTTTAATTTGAACACTTTAAGAAGCTGGTGTTACACAGCTTGCTTTCATACTTGCATGGACGGTCTTTTTATGATAGCGGATGTCATCACAACACTGACCCCTGAACTGAAATTGAAACAGCAAGCAGAGAATAAATAAGAGAAAGAAATGTTAAAATTAACATCCAGCCATGCTTCATTTGGCTGCTAAAGTGTTACCTGAAATCTGTTACTGGCTCAGGCTTGGACACTGGGTTTTAAGACATGACTCTGGAGTTTTAAACTTATTACTACATTTTTAAAAGTTGGTGAGTAAAGAGTTGAAGTGTGTTGTGTTATATGTATGCAGATAATGGCTTTCCCTGAGTATTCCTGTGTATGGTCTCACATAGCATAACATGCAAAGAATGAAAACTGCTAGATAAGAAGTATCTCTGACTTGGTGCCTGTACACAGTGGCTGGTGTCTGCAATCCTGCTGCCGCTCTTTAGACTGGTTCATGCTATTGTTATATGTGTAAGAAAAATATGAAATAACAACTGTCCCTGAAAATATCCCTGAATATTTGTGTGTGTGTGAAAGCAGATACTGCATCAATAAAGTTTCACTTATTAGAACTGAAAAGATGCAAATTTAGATAAGGCACTTAAAATATACCTTAAGCTTCCCTACATAGCCATAAGTAAGTGACCACGTCTTCTGAGCTGACACCTTTACAAGAATTTCCAAGCACTCTCCTACAGAAAACTATTGCTTTTTAGAATTCTTCTTCTGTGAACTACTAATTATTAATATGTGGCATTACTTTCTCTTAAGGTGAGAACATTGTGAAAGGAGACAGGGAGTCTATCAAAAACCTCCTCGAAATATTTGATGGTTTGTTAGAGTATCTTAGAGAAGTCAGTGAAGCTTCTTCTCAGACTGGAGGTGAGATGTAAACTCAAAATGTTTTCAGTGTAGCAAAAAATTTATTTCAGGGTTTTTGTTACTTATAACTTTGACAATGGAGAGAAGTGAAGGACAAAACTGACCCTGGGGGAGGAAATTTCAGTGGTGAAACTGAATATTTGCATTCCTTATTTTCATAAACAATAATAAAATAGATAATTTCCCCCCTGCTTAATTCTTGTGGCAGAAACCTACTCTAGACAATTCATCCTTTGTTAGTTGCTTTTCAACCTGTAAGTCAAATGATTTAGGATATGGATTCAAGGAGGGAAATGTTTGCTTTAATTGGAACAATGAGCAAATGTCCCTTTTACTTACTAGGACATGAGGGGGATAACATCCTTTCCTGGGAAGTGGGTCTTGGGAGTTGATGCATAGCAGGGGTTATTTTGAGGAAAATGGGAAGAGAAGGTGCTCAGCCCTGCAGAGGCATCTTATTGCAGACTGTACTGGTCTTCCTATCTGAGAACTACTAAGAGCTGTCACCACTGGCTGTTTGCCTGAGACAGTTCCCTCCTGGCTGATTCCAGAGTGGACAGAAGAAAGAGGACAGTAGGAATGTTTAGTGCCTGTAGTGCTTTTCCTTTCCTTTAGACTGCCAGTCTTGTTACCCAGTGGGGCCTTGTGGCTCAAATTTTCTAGATGTAAGTCCATAGTTTAATTCTTCTGAGGAAGAAGAAAGGTTGATTAATAATTGGAACAAGGTAGTGGTTTAATATGGTAGTGGTTTAATTTTTCAAAGCTTACCATAAAAGTTGCCCCACCTCCCCTACCTCCATGAGGGAATGTTATATGTCATCATTTTAGATAAAACACTATAATGTTGATATTACACATAAACTGTTTTGATTATATTGGAATTAATACCTGTTAGTTTATAGGCAGAAGTAGTTTTCTTGAAAATAATTACCTCTTGGTTATTAACAGATGAGATAAATGTGCTGTCCTGTGATGAAGTTCAAATTGCATCTCAAGAGCAGCTGGAAAGCACTGCTGGTCAACTTACACAACATACACTACTCTCATCAGTTGAAGGGTAAGAACAATTCTGAATATTTGCTTTGACATAGTGATTGACTGTCTTTGTGTACCTGTAAAGAAATTAGTAGGTTTTTTGTAGTATAGACACCTACTGATTACATATGCCAAAAGGAATGTGAGGTGACTCCTTTGGCTAAAATTACGTCTGGGAACTCTTTTGCCCTTGAAGAGTTGCTGATTGTTTCACTTAAGTTTACTGTTTGTGTGGAATGAAACAACTTGAAAACTTTGATCAGTTTTAAAGTCTGTATTGTAAAGATTACATTATTGTAAAGATTAATTTGTTAAGCTGAGTTCAGTTTGTGGTTGTAACTCCTGCTCTGGTTTGCTCTGTAACAGCAGGACCGTGTCCTGCACGGCTCCTCCGCAGCTCCATCTCGTGGGCTGAACGGGCAGAGGCTGACAGAGGAAATATTTGATGGTTTTATGTTCCCCTTAGGTCCCAGTCAGAATATTTTGTTCTAACTTGTGATACAGATGGCTCAGAATCTACCAGTGAATTAATTAAACTTGGAGATACTGCTCATTCGTTTTCCAAGAGAGGGCAAGGTGAGTTTGGGTGAAAAAAAGTATTGAGACTCTTCTGTAGTAAGACTTACAGGCTTTTTGTTTCCTTTAAAAAAGTTACTTCTTTCAGACAAATACTGTTTTAAATCCTTATTAGAAAAAAACCCCAAACAACCCACAATAAGCAAATACATCTTGTTGAAGTTAAAATTTCTGGAAGTAAATATTCCAGGCATTATTTTTCATGACTCATGAGCTACCTTATTTGGATAATGGTTTGTTGATAATGCTTGAGTTCTAATTCAGTTCTCCTAAAAAGGCATTTTATCTTTTTCAATAGAATAGGAGAATTCTGAAGACTTTATTTCATTTGTTGCAGTGTAAGATGTATTATTTAAGACTGTAAAAAGACTAGTAAGTTCATTCTTAAAAAAGACTTTTTAGGAGTGTGTGCCCCTTCAAAACTTCATGAGTGCCTCTGAAAAAAATAATGTGCAGATTACTTTTGAGGAATTCATTTTTATTTCGTATTTTTCTATAAGAATATTCCAATTCTTCCTATTCTTATTGATTATTCATCTCCTCAAGTAGAGGCATAAAGAAATACTATGAATTATGAACATTTCATTAACTGGAATTACAATTAAGAATTTAACAGATTGATTCTGAGCATAGTATGGATTGCTGACACCAAGCAATGAGCAGACATTAAAACTGTCCATCTCAACAGTTCATGGCAAGATGCTTTGTAGATCTTAATTTAATCTTTTTAAACATCCACTTCTAGAATTTCAGATGCCTATACTGTGTCAAGCAGAAAAGGACACGGGGGTAGAAGTATCTGAAAGCTCTGAGGCTCTTGCAGCATTGCCCAGACTGTTTTCAGAAAGTGAAAGGGGGATTGTAAAGGAAAAGGAAGATGGTGAGTATTGATTCTTCTGACAGCTCATCCACCTGATTTTGACTTAGGGGTGTAGGGAACTAGGGTAGTGTGGAGGAGAGCTTTAATCATGAATGGAAACACTTTAGTGTTTTAAAATAAATTATTTTCAGAAATATGATATTTTAGTCTCTTAGAGTAGGCAAGCTTTCATTATCTGGGGTATTTCTGCTTAGCTAGGATTTGGCTTCAGCTAGGCTGTTTTTAATTGTGGTTTGTGTTTTTCTTTTGTGGTTCAAAACACTAAAAAGTCCTTGTGGAAGATGCTCAAATCATGTTCTTAAGGCAAAAAAATGTTACAGCACTGTCCTATGCAATCCAACAAAGGTGGCAGTTCACATTAGATATTGAGACATTTCCCTTTATTATGTACAGACAATGCACAAAACATGTTCTGCTTTCCCAGATAACACTTCAAGTTCTTTGTATTTGTCTCTTCAGGATGGATGGAGTCTGTGCATGCTGGTGAAGCTCCCAAAGGGAGTTTGAGTGCCAGTGCTACAAAACTGGGGGAGCCTATCCAGCAAGCAATTCCTCTGCTGCCCCCCTTCCAGCCCTCGGATCCGGGATGGAGAGATCACCACAGCTCAGACAGACAGGCAGCAGCTTTGGCTTGCAGTCAAGCAGTGAACATTCCTACTGTAAGGAAAAAACCTACCCTTTGATTATTTCATTTTCTTTTAGTAACCAATACTGCTGTCATTTGAAAACCTTTTAGTTTACTTGCAGAATGGGAGTAGCTGGTCCCCAAAGAACACTTCTGGATGTGTTAGAGTTTATCTCAGTTCCAGGAATTTTGGATTGTGGATTCATTCTTCACTAAGTGTCCTGAGAGAAATTTAGTTTGAGGGGTGTGGTTTTTTTATATATGTATACATACACATCTCCACAGTCAATGCAACTGCACAGTTTAAAGTATAGTAAACAAAATAATTACAGTGATTTTTATCTATCTATAAATCAGTATTGATTTCCATTTGCAGACAAACCTTCCTGTCAGCACTCTCCTGTGAATTTACAAAACACATCTTGCTTTTTGTTTCAGATCGAAAAGTCACTTACCAAAAAATTTGATGATGTTTCTGACAGTCTTCCTTGTTCAAGAAAGATTCCTGGTGAGAGAAAATTTTGAATTCTAGAGGGTAACTCTTAAGTGTTATAATGTTGCATTTATTTTTACTGGCACCACAAGAAACATTGTTTTGAATCTGCTAGTGCATTTTTTTACATTCAGCCACAAGTTCGTATTTCTATCTCTGCTCTACAGAGAAACAAAAATAGGTTACTTTTAATCTGTTCCCTGTACTGGAAAAAAGTAATCCATGTCCCCAGTTCAATTCCTTTCTTAGTTAATCCCGTTAAGATAGACCTATACTACAGAAATCTCTTCCAGCAGATAAGTTCCATGGCTGAGCTTATTCTGAGCAGAGAAACATGGGCCAAACAAGCCAGTTTTAATTCTAAGAAAAAACCATTAACTGCTGTTGTAGAAAAGATTTAGAAGCTGTTTTTTTCAGTACTCATTTTCTCTGTTGCCTTGGAAACACTGCTTACATTTTTCAGTTTCCATAGCATTCCCATGACACTGAACCTTGAAGACTGGAGAAATTACCAAAATGAATGTCACAACTGGGTAACCACAGCTGCTTTGTCATTCTATTCTCTGAATAATCTGGATCCACAGGCCATGGCTCACATCTTTTTTTACTTGTTGCCCACATTAGTAGGCACAGTGCCATTAACTCACACTTACCTGTCATCTGCTTCTGCAGTGGGAGAAATGGTGGGATCAGATGATGCTGAGGACAAGGCGACAAAGGTACATGTTGCATCTTAATTTTTGGAATTTCAATCAATATTTCTTGATTTCTGCTTAATTTGTCTGTTATATTGTGGCACTTCTGGGTTTATTTCAAACCTGCTTTGGACTTGATTTCCTCAATATACAATCAGTGATGCAGTGTTAAGACTGTGATTATGTGCAGCCTGTGAGTCATGTCAGTTCTTAGTTCTTCCTGGAGTTATTTGCTCCAAAATGTACAGAGCCAGCACCCACAGAGTTCTGTTTATCACAACCAACCAGTTACTGGTTATCTTGCTTTTTAATCAAAAATGTACAAAGCACAGGAGTATAGTCATGTTTTTTCTCTGAAGTGTATCAGCATCCTACATTAGTAAGAATTTTGGGGGGTTTTGCCAATAAAACTTATATTTAGTCCTTTGTAAAGATCCATGAATACTTACTATATTCTTTCATTTTATTTTCTTGCATTGTCCTTTGCTTTTCAAAAACTGAATAATGCAAAACCCACAAACTGATCAGCAGATACCATTCTGTGCCCATAGAAATGGGTCTGTAAAGAAAGTTTCTGTCTCTGGAAACATTATTTTTGCCTTCTGCAACCACAAGAGGTACTCGCAGACTTCGCTTATCCCAATAGTTTAAACAGCTTTTACTTCTGCATTGTCTCTGTTGGAAACTCATTTTCCATTGGTGCATTTCCCAGTCGGTCTGTGCCAAGCCCAAGTTACTCCAGTTTGAACAGAGAAGTTACCAGGCAGTACTGAAGCTGTGCAGCTAAAGGGCACAAGGACATGAGTGTTCTCTTGTGGCTGACTGTGAGCTGCAGCTCAGTCTGTACTAAGGGAAGTTCAGCTTATTTTCACCACCTGGCATCAGCCCCAGGCTGATGAGGTGGAATGGGGTGATGCTCATTATGTTAACTTAGACACTGATCTTCCATACTTTTGCTATCCATTTATTTAAACATTAACTCTCTAAAGCACAATATCTGCAGTCAGGAGCCTATTTTTCCAGGGTTTTAGATGGTTCTGTTACAGCATCTCTACTCACAGGATCTATCAAATCTTCATTTACTGATTTTCCTAGGTGCCTCTGGTAGATGAGTCTTCTGTATCTGCCTCCTCTTTTGAGGACAAGCTCTCACTATGTGCTGAAAAAGTAACACAGACTCCAAGACCTGAATCTCAGTACCGGCCCAGAACAACAAGGCAAGTTCAGATTTTTGGTACTGAACCACACTGGTACTTTAATTTCCATGGCCAGCCACCCCCCACTTGCCTTTTTAAATAAGATCTCTCCTTCCTTGGCTGTGTGGCAGTGTAAGATTAATTCTAACAGAAAGACTCCCTGTTTCTCCTGACATTTATTCCTTTTGTTAAATATGGTTATAGACATTTACACATTCTTCTTTACTTAATCCTATAAAAACATGTTTAGGCAAAAAGTGAACTGGAATTGTGGGAGATAATGCTTATCTTCAAGTTTTTGGAATAGAAATCTGTTTTCTGCTTTAGCAGATACGAAAATTCCACCACAGATTTGCTTGAAGATTCACTTTGCCACAGAACAACAAAGGAGAAGGTGCCTGAGCAAGAGTTTCATGAAGCATCAGAAAACCTGTCTCGCAGACTAAATGAACTAGATTTAGTAAGTAAAATCTCTTCTTTGTTGAGCTGAGCAATCCAGCTTTAGTAATGACAGTGGAGAGAAGAATATAAATGTAATATGGATGAAAAGGAAATCTGCAACTAACACCTGGCTTTAGTTCATTCAAACTTCAGTATGTGACCCCACAAAAAAATCTGTCCCATAGATGTTGAAGAGAGCTTTGGGTGAGCACACAAGAGAAGAGGAGCTGACAGATGAGGACAGCCTGTCACAGCACAGTGACAGTATCATGGACTATGGCCGAAGGACAGCCGAGAGAGGTAACAATCCTTGTGCCAGTGAAGTATTGGGATAGAAAAGAATATAAAAGAAACCTTTTCGTGTAAAGCTGTTACACTGCTTTACAGTTAGTGACTAAGTTTTATATTGCTAGTTCACTTCTATGTTGTCTTTGATCCAAACCTGAGCTACAGTGACAGAATTGCAACCAAGTTTCTGTTTAACACTTAAAAAACAGTGGTAAAACTTTGCAAAAAAATGCAAGACAAACACAGGTGAAGTAAAAAAATGTATTGAAAAGGGGGGGAGGGACAGAATACAAGCTGACAGGACTGTGGTTCTGAAAAGAAGGCCTAGTCACAATACACTTCACTGTTTTTTTTGTCTCAAATTGGATACTCAGTGAATGACCTTTCCCTACAGACATATCACATCCAAGGTACCCAGGTAGGCCACGATCCCTCTCTCCAGCCTCACCCTCATCTCAGCATCAGGAACATGAACTTCATGGTAGTGGAACAGGCCAAATAAAGACAATTCGCAGCCAGCTGCAGAAAGAAAGGGATGAAAGAACAAGAAAAACAAAGGTAATTTTTAGGTTAGACCTCGTGGTAATTCTTACCAATAGTTATACTAAAATCATGAAAACAGAACACTTTTACTTAACAGGGGTATCTGGTCTCCTTTAGTAATCACATGCTATTTTATCTGTAGCCTGATGAGGAAGAGACTTAAGCCCCAAATTTTGCAAAAAAAGAGTTTAAAGTGGAAGAAGCTACTTTGACCTGTGCAGCAAACAAGTTCACAAGGTGGCTGTAGGGACTGATTATTTCCTCTGACAAGTTTATTATTTGTTTTCTAGTTGGTCTCTAAAGCTTATGAAAATGAACTAAAAATTTATGAAGCAAGGGAGAGGCGTATACTTTCCAAGCTCAAAGAAGCTGCCAAGGAAGTGGTAGGTGATACAACCAGCAATCCCCACAGTGTGTCTTGTTTGATTTTTTTCTTTTTAAATTTGTTTAGATGGTCTGTCCAGACACTTTTGGGTACAAAACCTCCTTGACTGCCAGTATCATAGTTACAGCACTGTACAACTGAAGTAGTAACTTACTAATGTTAAGTGCTGCAGAAGAGCTGAAGTTATGCAATAATGAGATTTAACCTTTATTTGAACCCTGACCTGCATTTTATAAACTCTGGCCTTCTAGAGAATCCAGTGCAGTATGTCCAAGTTCTCATGCTAAAGTCTGAAAGACATTTAAGTTCTGATAGCCAAACTGTGTTCTATCAGTCTCCCTTCTCATACCTGTTCTCCATCTGTTTTACATCTGCTCCTAAGGAACAAGAGTATAAAGAAAACATCTCTCAAGAACCTCCAAAAATGTCTCAGCCAGTGAAAGTTTATTCTAGAAAAACCACACCTCAGTATCCCAAATACAGCCAGTGGATTCCAAAACGAAGGATCATAAAGCCAAAGCAAGCAGCTCCAAGTAAGAACTGCAAAACTATACTTGGTGGAAAACTGGCATCTTTTGAAAGCATGTGTTGAACTCCAATAATAAAGGCACCAGTCCAACATATACCAGTCAGCTGTAGCATTTTCCCTTCTTCTGACCTCTGTATGTCTGGATTTTTGTTAGGGAAGATAATGCTTTAAGTAAATGTAAACCATCAGTGCACAATCAAATTGTGACCCATTTGCTACTTCCTTAAAATCCCTTGGATTATTTTCAGGGCTTGTTTCCATTGCTGCTACTCCTGTGCTTATTTCACTACAGATTGAGCTCTCCTTTGGTTACTTTTCTGAGCATATATCAGATTTAAAATTGGGCCTGTGGCTTGAGCTGGGCAATGTACAGGTAACAGAGCAGGATTTGTCAGGACCCTGCCCCTGTGGTGTTAATGCTGCCACTGATTCTGCTGAGCAAGTGATGCTTCAAGAAAGCCAAGCTGCAAATCCTAGGCCCAGTTTTGGTAAACCAGCACTGTGCATGCCTATGGATAAGATCACCAGATTATCCTCTACATACCTGGATGTTGCTCAGCTACACTGCCTTATTTTTTTTCCATTTTTTGAAGGCCATATACTTGGTAAATACCCTTTTGCTTCATCTCCCTATCATCTTTTCCTGCCAGAAAGATCAAAGATGTAATGGGAATGAGCTGGTGGCAAACCAGTTTATTTTGCACCTGTTTACTTGACCTGGATCTGTCATTGCCACTGCTGTCCTGGCTTTATTTTAAGTTGCTGCAACCAGAAAGAGAGAGAACAAAATCACTGATTAGTGATGGTCAGAACCACAGAAAGAAAGAAGGTGGTACTTGCCTTAGTTGGATGTGGTAGTGGTAAAGAAATGACACCTGAGCTATAAAAGCAATTTTTCAGAGAAAACAATGAAAGATTGGGATTGCTTTCTCTGCTGCTGTGCTGGCAGGAGGATGTTATGTCCTTCTGGGCTTAGCTTGACATGGGAACAGCAGCATGGTAATTTTATACAGTGTTCAATGTAAAATATTTCTGGACTTAGGCTGACACTGTCTGCATGAATTTACAACTAAATGTATTCTCCAGGAATTTATTGCTTACCTCTGTCTTTATCTTACAGTGACAATAAGAGACAATGACCTCCTGTTGCAGCTCCTGGAGGAGTTTCCCCAGCTGCACATCTCCCCTCGTACTCTGAATAAAATGTGGCAGCGGCAGCTTGCACACACTCTGCACTTTAAGGCACTTGCCAGCAGACCTAGACCAAAACTCCAGAATGAAGTGAGTGATCTCATTCTTACCTGCTGAGTGTCAGCAGAGATACCCTGACACCACATACAGGGCACCTCACAGCCACAGCACAGTGTGGAAGGATGTTCTGGGAGCTTGGCTAAATAGGGATGTACAGATTTACACACATATGTTCAGCTTTTCATCAGCCACTTAAATACTATGGTCCTTCTTTCATGCTGGTTTCTTGAGTACTGCCTAGGCTTGCTCTTGCTTTTTTAAAAGCATTTTGTAGTTTCCACTGCTAGTTCTGAACAGTCTTTTAGCTTAAAAATGAGTTATGAGATGCAGAAGTTGATTAACTTATGCAAGGCAACTCTCAACACAAAACCCAAAACATAGCAAAGGAGCAATATTTAAATGTGCTGCATAGGACAGCTTGTCCTGCAGCATGATGCAAGTAGCTTTTTTTTTAAACCTCCAGGTTGAACAAGCCTTGAAGAAACATGAGCTGCTTGCTGCAATTATTAAGAGAGATCAAGATCACAGCAAGAGACTGGTATGTTCTTTGAAGACTGTTTGTTCCATAATGCAAAGATTTCACATTAAGCTATCTAGAATGCATATTCCCACATCATGAAAGTGGCTTTTTGTCTTATGACAACTTTATGCTTTTTGAGTAGCTGTGGTCTCAAAATGCCACATAATCTGTTTGTTTGTAGTGTGGCTACTGGGGTCATGGGAATGGAATATTATTATTATTACACTGTATTGTTGCTTTAAAAGGTAAAACAAATGCTAAAAACGTACAAGGAGGAGAAACCTGAGGTTGTGTTGCAGCTCCCATGACAGTGCTGACTCCTTAATTCTGTAGTGACACTACTTTGCTACATCAGTGGTGACTAAAGCTTTAAACCATAGCTGCAGTGTAAAACTGGGGTGTGGACAAGATCCTTAGTAAAGGACCCTAATTAGCAATGATTAACAAAGCTCTGCTTGCAGGAGTAGCTGTTGATAGTTTGGTGGTCTGACAGCTCCCGCTCTCCCTTTAGCAAGAAATCAAGCAGCGCATCTTCCGCCAGAGATGGGCTCGGAACAAGGTGACAGAGAGGCGGCAGCAGGTGGCCCGGGCCAGGAAATACTACGAGGACTACAGGGTGCAGCTCCGAGCCAAGATGATGCGGGAGAGGACACGGGAGGCCAAGGTGAGGATGAGGGGTCTTGCTCTGCAAGTGTGCAGTTCTTTCCTGTCTGCACCCCGCTGCTGAGGTCGGGTAGTTCCATGCTGCAAGTGCAGTGAGTGGAGCTCAGAGCGAGGATGAAGTGGTTGATCAGTCAAGGCCACAGATGAAATTGTTCCTTCTCTGGAAACATGGACACAGTGCAGGGCAAAGCACTGTGAAAGAAAGGATGATTTATGGGGCTAAGAGGAGAGAAGGGGTGAAGTATCAGTGTGGAAAAACAGGGCTGGTAACATGAGAAATTGGGGAAATGAGTTTTCAGAAACAGTAGGATTAAGAAGTTGTTCCTATAGTCACTATCCAAAGAAAACAATCTAAATCTTCAGTTAAGGAAACTGATCAAACAGGCAGCTTTGTTATTCAGTTGTGTTTGTTAAACAAAGTGGCCTTTGTGACAGATATGATCTAATTAGGGCTGAACATCCGAGTGAGGGAAAGCAAGGAAAGTTACTACACTCCACAAGGGCAGATACACAGTCTTCACCTTTCAAAGTAAAAGATTAGAAGTTTACTGCATAATCCACTGTTAGTGATCTGAGAAGTGTTTGCCTCAAGCTGTGAGCTACAGCTGGTAAGTGTTCTTGTGGAGGAATGGAAAGCCTGAGTCCAGGCTGGATTTCCTGCTGCTGGAAACCTGGATGAAGGTCCTGAAGTCAGACTGCAGAGTACAGGGTAGGTTGTAAATCACAGTGCATGTTCAAAGGTCCTGGCTTGCATAGTTGGGTCATCTGACTAAACTGACATGAAAAACTATTTTATCTATGAAAATTTCAGCTAAATGAGTAATACAAATCCAGCTCAGCTGTGTCTGCACCCCCATTTCTAGGTACATAATTGTACTTTTTCATGGACTATGGCCTATCCTCATGTAAACACAATTCCATCAGGAGATAAAGCAGCTGAAGAATGTTAATGTATACTTACAAGTTCCTGGGAAAGTTTCAGGTTTGCTTTTTTTAATTGCTGGCAGATATTTAAAAATTTATTTGAAGAAGGCTTAGAAATTCAGAAGCAAAGACTGAGGGACCTGAGAGTTTATGCCCGAGAGAAGCGTGATGAGCAACGGAGAGAGCACCGGAACGAGCTGGAGTCTCTGGAGAACTACTACAAAGACCAGGTAAAGCTTCATCTGGATCAGAATGATGATATTTTTCCACTTTGAGGTCTTTCTTTAATTAGTTCAACTCACACATGTGTTATGTTTAGTTTTCCATGCTAGCAGAAGCTATATCTCAAGAATTCCAAGAAATCCAAACCAGAGAGAAAGCACAAGCACAGGTAAGTATTCTTAATTTTGTCCAACTGCCTTTTCTTTTTACATGCTGTGGCTAATGTCAGTATTTTCTTTAGATGCTACAGAAAACAAGAAAAGAACTGAGATCAAAGATGGAAAAAGAAATACAGCAACTGCAAGCAGCAATCATACACAATGATGATGACACCTTTTTTCAAGAACTAGAAGCAGACAGACTGAGAACCAGACTTCAGATGGCTTCTTTCCAGTACAGCCAAAGCCATTTCTTCTAAGACTTGGGTAAATGTCACTGCAGTCCTCCCTGGCTAAGATGATCAGAGTCTTTGAGAGCTGCTATAATGGGAAGATGGTGTGAGGCTGTTTTTCTCTCTAAAATATTTGTTCTGTCATTTTGACCTGTCAGGGGTGTAGCTGCTGGGATCTGGGATCTCCACAGCACTTTTATTTACCAATAAAGTTTCTGAACTAGTTTTTACCTTCCTAGCAAGGCTGGGATAATGTTGGGCTCTACCCAGAGGAAGCTGGGATGAAGTCAGAGGGCTTTACTGAAGTTATCCTGGTGGAACAGTTGGGTGCTGAGGCTCCTCTGCATCTGTGCTGGGGCTGTTGATGCTAAGCCCATCTAACACCATTAGCCAGAAATCATGGATTGGAAAGCTCACAAAGCACAAGAAGATCTTTAAAAGAACATCAGAGGTTCAGGTTTCCTGTGAAAGGCCAAGTTAGAGATTGCCTGTAATAAACCTGATATAAATAACTGGGAATTTACAACATTAAGCAAGGGAAGATTACTTAATTCCACTCCTTCAACACACACTCCTTGAGTTGTGTTTGCAGTGTTGGTGTTGCTGGCTTGATAAAATATAAAGGCATATAAAATACTATTTCTATGCTACAAATGCATTGGGAAAAGAAGTGTGAAATTAGAAAACAATGCAGATTCTTCTAAAGCAGTACATGATGAGCTTTGCAAGAGATGAACCCTCTGGGAAGGAGCTGTGGACAGCATTCCTAATCTTCCACAGGGCCACAAGCACAAGTGCAGCCTGATTGCTCCATCTTCACCCTGACAGAACCAGAATTAAAGAATGATTAAATATTTCACCAGTCAGCTTTTACCTTACTTCTGATTGTAAGGTCTGATTCCAGGCAGAGCAGGAGCTGACAGCAGGCACTGCACCTTTTGTAGCATCTTCCAGTGCTATAAACAGTACAGTGCTCAGCAGGCAATCCAGGGTTCAGCAGCCAAACACTGTGGGGCCCCAGGAGGTGCCAACACAGAGGGACGAGTACTTAAACTAAGAACAATTACATAAAACCAAGCTGATACTAATGAAGCCCATTATTGATAAGAGTCTCCTCTGCTTCAGTAGAGGAGTTCTTGCTTAAAATTGCTGTGTCAGAAGTGATATAGGAATACTGGATTTAACTGCATTGTACATAAAGTATTTAAAGGTTGCTGTGAGGGGGGTGTCTCTGATGGAACTGACAACACTCAGAGAATTCACACTCATGCACTGTAAAAAGAGCTAAACAGGAACAAAAGCTCCCAACATCTGAAGGAGCTTCTTTTAGAGATTAAACAAGCCAGCCAGCTGTTACAGCATGAGATACCTCACTGTAAAAATACAGACCCAAAAAACACACACCAAAACCTCTCCACAAAACCCAAACCACAGCCCCTGACCTGTACAAACCCTTTCAGGGAGGTACTCTAAGTCTGGCTAACTCGAAGTCTTTAAGGGACAGTATTTACCAGCTAAGTTGATGAAATTTAGCAAGTCTTTACCAAATTTACCTTTATGTCCCTCAAGGACGATGGCGTAGCTTTGCTGAGTTTTGAGAGGAGACATCTGTTCACCAGTGCTGGAATTAAGTCCTTGCCAAGACATGCCAGTACCTGAGAGCCAGAAGTAAGACCTGCTGTGTTTGACTAGAACATTCAGCACACTCCTTGCTGTAGGTAACAGCACATAGGAAGTCACCAAGTTTTAGGTATTTTCTCCTGAAACAAAGTCGAGTTACTTGAAAATGACATTGTTACAGTTTAAAGTTTTAATTAAGAAAAACTTCAAACTTTTAAAACCATTGATGCTGTGACAGTGCAAACAGCATACAATTTATTGCTCAACTTCTGCATGGGTACATACATTAAGTACTTAAAAACCATTTTATACAGATTTTTTTTTTGTTAAAGCTCATGTAACAGCTGGGTGAAAATACAATGATACCAATGCTAAACCACTCTGTAATAAATACAATGGAAATGATAAAACTAAGAACTGTCAGTTTGTGGAGGAGTAATTACACTTGTATAAACTAATTACAACTACAGACAAAGCTCTGAGGATGTGGTAGAGCCAGGAACCTACTACATAGTGTAAAGTACAACAAATGGCACCTGTTAACTGGGTGGTGCTGTTTAAAAAGATGCTACATCGAGCTGGAGGATGGAGCTGTGACAGAGGAGCAAAGCTTGAACTTCCATCAATGCAGCCATTTAAACGCACCAGGAGTTCAGTACAGATGTAGTGTTGTAGAACAGGAATTTCAAAACAGCTTGTGTGCTCTGGACTTTAGTACAACACAAAAATTTGGTACAAATAAATCAGTTTAGGGAAACTGAAACTATGTGCAAAAAAAAATTAGAATACATACTGTACAAAGCACCATTACAAAACTCTTTACACCGAGAAATTAAATCCTCTGAAACTCAACTGTGAACTGTATATTTGAAATCTACAAAAGTCACTGTTCATAATTAAACATTCATAATGAAAAGCAACAGCATAAAACCATGATGTGACATCTCTCTAAAACAACTAAAGACTGGATAAAGTAAAACCCAGTAAGAGGGACACATTGAAATAAATATTCACATTAATCATGGGGTGAAAGTCCAAGGTTAAAATGCAATATTAGGCTTAGCACCTTTTTGAGGGGAAAGTAGCTGACATGTTCTTGAAACAGAATTTTGGAAAGGAATCAACCCTTTACCATTTTCAGATAAACATCTGACTGGGTGATGAGGTGCTTTAGTTAAAGCTCTCAGTCTTTATGAAGGTAGAAAGGCACTCAAAATACTTGGTATATTCATCCTCATCTGTCAGCTATGGAAAGTTCAAGGCAGATTTGTCTAGTTTGCCAATAATATATTAAATTTACAATATCTGTGGCAGTTAAAAAAATTCTCAATGCCATACCAAAATGTTTGGTAGGAAAACAGATGTACTGCTAAGGCTGCTGTGAAAATGAATGTAATTATCAGCTGATCTTGGGTCTCTATTCTGCAGAGCTCATCTCTTCCATCCCCAAAGATGCTTTTATGACAGCAAGGTGACCATAAACTATGCATTCAATAAATCCACGAGCCAGATTTTATATTTGCCATGTTCTGTGACCAGGGAGGCAGTGGCCACAGCCTGAGGAAGAGCAGGGGGGGAAAAAAAATCACTTTATGACACTGAGGTCTCTCCTGTGAACAGTCACAAGAAGCTGTCTGTAAAATCCCTGGCAGTAGTAACTCACACCACTCAGACCTTGCACAGGCTGAGCAGAGGCTTGGGGTGGGTCTGGAGCTGTGGTCCCAACCACGGGCAGCACTTGGAGTGGCAAACACACTGGGCAAGAACCTGCTGTGCTCCCCCAGACCTGCACAGGCACAGTTGCAGCTTCTCTGGCAACAAGAGTTACCTGAAAGCCCTGAACTGGGGAGCCCAGCGTGGATGCAGAAGTAGCAGCCCTTCAACAAGAGTGCAAGGGTCCCTTGAAATGAAAAAAAAGGGCTCTGATGTATTTCAAACCTGGCTCTCACAGCAAGTCTCTTGGCTTTCTGTTTACATCCCTAAGTAGCCTCATCCTGCAGCCAGCCCAGAAAGGGAAGCAAGTCCCTTGGAACAAACCTGCCAGCAACAGCTGTGCAGAAGAAATAATCAAACCAACATGTGGATTTGGCTCACCAGATTCTTACCACAATTCTATAAAAGTTGTCCCTTGCCCACAATTCTAACACACAATATCCAGTAGTAGTTTACTCACTGTGGCAGTCAGACTTGGCAGAGCAAAATTTAGTTCAATCTCCATAGAACAGACAGAAAATGAGCTGGTTCGCTGTGACTTACACTGCAAACATGGAACAGCTGGTTACATCCCATCCCTTTAGCATTTTCAATACCTTTGACTTTCCTCTCATTGGCAGTGAAAAAATAGTGCAGATTTGATGATTAATTGTAACCTAAGTTACAAAAACACAACACTGATTGGAAAAAACCTGCTACTTATTCCAAATATTCTCATGGCTGAGAGGAGAATGGCACTGTCTCTTAAGCAGCCTGATTTATCCACACACCACGAGCAGATCAGACAGATCTTAACTGAGAATTTCCAAACTAACGTCAAAGTTCAGTTCCCTCTACTGGTAGTGCATTTTATTCCCCTTTGAAGAGATCAACCCATGTTATAAATCATATCTATACTTACTTCCATCCCTACAATCAATAAATTATGTGCTCTTACAACCTCATTTCCAAAGCACATTACACATATTTCAGTCAATACACCATTTTTCCTTAGTTGTAACTTAAACCCATGTGTCATGAGCAGCTGGACAAAGATTACAACATGTTTTACCTGATAAATCTTTAGCATCAACAAATACAGAATATGATTTGGCTGCATTCAAACAAACTTTGGTTGACTGGACAGGATGGGTTCTGGAACAAACTGCTGAAAGGCTTCTGCTAGCAAAGCCCATCAGATCAGTGTTTCAACAGCTGAAAAATGCAGTGTTTCAATTTAAGGTCAAAAGCAACAAAAAATACTCTTGACAGACTTGTTAGAAAAATGCTGTTTAAAAAAAAAAATCAAAACATCTACTGTTCATTAAGAAAAGGTTATTCCACATGTAAACACAAGGACTGTACCAAATACAGTCTGTGTCACTCACTAGAAATTCTGCTGGAGGAATCTGGCAAGTGATATAAATAGGACCCCAAAACGTCATATTCGGAATTCCTGCTTGAAAAATATTAAAAAAAAAGCCCCTGTGGCAACATTTACCTGGAATTTACATTGCAGAATATAATGGTTTACTATAAGAAAATGCAGTTAACATGTAAGTGGCTTTCATTAAAAAGATTAAGGATTCTTTCAGCCAATTTTATGCAGTTAGAATAATCCAAAATATTTTTTTTCCAAAAATAGCAGGTATAGATGCTGTTCAGTATCATACATTTAAAACAGGCTGAAACGTGACTTGTACCGACTGCTGAAGTTGTGTCTTGGTATCTGAGAATAGAAATCAGGTAGGCAAATATAATAGATTACCTCTTACAAAAATAGTAGTAGTCTTTAAGTATAGAATACTGCTTAACTGTTGAAATGTAGGAAAAGTCAGCATTCTGTATGTTCAAGATATTAGTTTTTAATAGCAGCTGAATGATCCTATGGCAGGAACCACAGAACCTATTTTCTTGAAATAAAAAAATTTAAAAAATTAAAAAAAAAACAATCCAAAAGTTGTCCTTTCCCTCCCAGTGTCCTAGTGTAGAAAAGGGAAAGTTTCCTGTATTTCAAGCATTTCTTGAGTCTTGGCTGAGGGAAGGAAGGGCTTTCTGGCTGACAGGAGTATAAATAGAGTCTGGGAGAGGCTGGCAGGGTCATTCCACAGCAAAGCCACAGGTCTCCTCGATGGCCGTGAGCAGCTTCTCGTAGAGCTTCTCGTAGCTCTCGTACGCGGGAATGTCGATCCTGTTGAAGCTGGGGGGGAAGCAGAGAGGTGTCAGCTCTCCAGCCATCACTGCCAGCTCTGTCCCACCTCACTGAGCTGCACATGGTACCAGCAAGGCTTAACGAGGCCACACAGCTCCAGCTAAACAAAAGCCACCTCCAGTTCTCACACCTCTGCTGCTCCATAAGGGATAGCTTTGATTACATCATAAAAGAGAAAAGAAGTAAGACTGCTCCAAATACTCTGACAGCACTTTGGTCTGAGGCTACAGATATGACAACAGAGAACTGAAAAAGTCTTACCAGGTATGAGCTTTCGGCAAATTATTAGTGCTGGCATCAATCTGGTGTATTGTGAAGAGTCGTGGGCCTGCAGCACCTGAAAATCCAGAGATCTCTACTACTGTGTGGAATAACATGAAATGTCTTTGCACTGCAACAACAGGAGAGCGACTAAAATACAATGAGAAGCTCTGCACAAAGAAAGCTGAAATCATCAACAGGCAGGAAAAAACTCCAAAGTCTCAGTGGCTGTGGGACAGCCTCCTCCTTGCCCACACAGACAGCCCTGCTGTAGCGGGTTTGGTTTGCCTAACCGGGCAGAAACACCAAATTTTAGTGTAGTGGTTTTATGGTCAAATTATGCACTGTTCCCTGATTACTTTTCAGTGAGATAAACCCGTCAACCAGTCAAACCGTGACACCTGCCATTATTTAAACCATGGAAAGGTAAGGAACAAAGCACTGATAAAGAAGACTAGATCACCTTTTTCACACAGTGTACTGCATAATTCTAACAGTTTTTAATTTAACTTCTCTCACCCCTCCTACACAACAAAACTCACACAGCCATATCTGTCCCTGTTTTAAAACAGGTCTCGAATAGTGGCCAATTCCACTGAAGTTTCATAGAATCACAATGTCAATTCCTTATAATTTTATTACAATAATCTGACTACTAGAAATCCCCTTAATGTCTCTACTAAAGAAAAAAGACTGCAGCATAGCAATCCTTTAGACTTGGTGTGCACTGAAGATGCCACAAAGGACAGAAGTGGTTACAAATGTCCCAGCCTGAGCAAAACTGGAATCCTGGTCTGAGCAGACATTAAAAATACAATTCACAGGGTCAGTGTTTCTCACGGGAACTCTGCTGTTAAATAAGAGTCTGACCTTGAGCTGTGTTAATGCATTTCAGTCTAAAAGAACCCCCAGAGCTGTGCAACTGATGAGGGCTTGTAGAAGTTAGGAATTAAAACCCTGGCTTCTGGAATACACCCAGGGACAACCCCTCTAAGATTTGAGCTGGTCAGAACTTCCTGCCAGAGAAGGAAGTGCAGAACTGAAACAGAAGAGCCATTTGCACCTGAATAAGAAGGTACCAGACAAACACACAAAGAAGAACTACTCATGATTATCATCAGACCATTAAAATGGCTCTTTAGGAGTCACAGTGCAGCACCCAGCCTCATTTCCAGCTGGTCCCCGTGCTCCCAAGCACAAGCCCCTGCAGTGTTACCTTGCAGTGCCTTGAAGCCCTGCAGAGGCACCCGGGAGGAGCCGGTGACGAACTGGAGCAGCCTCGCCCTCCTCTCCTCGTCAAAGAGCTCCACAGCTTTCCAGAACCATTTCACAATGTTGCTGTCCGGGGTACAGTGTTTTAACCTGGTATTTGCCTTCCAGTCGTTAACATCAATTTTTCCTAGTCCACAAATGATGAGCTGTAAATTTAAAATAGATTTATTAAAATATTTCATCACTGATCACTATAAAAATGGGTTTGGAGCCAGACAAATTATGAAGAAATGACTGTGAAAAATGGACAGATTTTATACCAAAGGCAAATTATAACTCTTCTCTCATCTAAAGTAATGCAGAAGTATATCTTTCTTGGTTTTTTGATTTAATGTCTGTACACAAACCATTTTTCAAGTGGACTTAATTCAAATTTAAAAAATGCCAAACAGCCACTTCAACCTTAGACAAAAGGGCCTTGACCTGTCAGTTAAACAGAAGCACAAATTCCACCCCTGTATGCCAGTGCAGGAATAATTCACATTTAACCTCAGTACTTCTTTCAGGAGCATAGCCCAGGGTGCAGTTTGGCTGATCCAACTCTGGATCCCCAAAAGGAATCCTGTTCCTGTGACACCACACACAAAAAACAGAGCAGACTTTCCCTGACACTGAGCTGTCAGTGCTCCTGAAGGGGACTTCCACATTGGGTGGGTTAAGCTCAGCATGGATGTGATCATAATTCTGAAGACATTTTCACGACTAAGAACTCTGGACCTTCCTCTTTCTTATTCTACAGCTGCAAAGTGATTTTGGGTTAGCAGCATGGCTGGCTCACTGCTAGGGGTGAGAATATTCAGGATAAAGGATGAGCAATCACCGACGTTCCAGCCCAGGGATCAGAAGCACGTGGGAATAATTCACATGTGGCCATTTTACGTGGCAAACCCCTCAGCTCCACAGACTGCAATTACATTTCAGTTTAAAGCAAGCTTGGGATCTAGGGGTTTGCCTTCAGAGGATATTGTCTGGATTCTGGTCCTGACATTCTGTAGCACACTTGAGACAGCACCTTTCCTTCTGCTGGATTTATGGGGCCAATGGGGTCTGGTAAAACTGAGCTCTGCCAAACCCCAAGTGCCTGACACCAGTCAGGGCAGTGCACCAGGGACTGGGAGGGAGTGGTGGGAGGGAGTGACAGACTGTTCTTTTGGCAGCACTGAATTTCCTATGAGGAAACTGCCCCGTGAGAACTCTGCACCAGGACTCTGCTGGAGCAGCGACAGCCGACACAGCCTGAGGTCGATGCAGGTCCTGAGAAGGCTCAGAGGGGTTTCAGCTACCAGAGAGGGGCTCTGGCCACTTGTGCAGCTGCTGTGAGCTGTCACCTCCAGAACACTACCACAGCTCTCATGGGAAGCACTCACAGCCTTGGTGCCCCCCTGACCTGCTCAGCCCCTTATCCTGCCCCTATCCCAGGTCGGAGCACACCGGGAGCGCTGGGACACAGCTCCACGTCCTGCAGCTCCAAGAGCCTCGTTACACTTGACGACACAACACAACACTGGTGCACTGACCTCTAACTCCTTCTCATCAAATGTCTTCAGCAGATGTTGTGGGATTACTTCATTAAATCCCTTCTGGAGTGCCAGGAACTGAGCTTCAATTCCTCGTAAAAACCGCCAGTTCACATAAAGTCTGCAAGCAAGTGCAAATTGGGTTTGTGGAGGATGTATTCAAATACAATAAACCTGCAATTTATCCAGCCCCAAAACACGGCCCCACTGACGGGATTACACCACCACCGCTGCACAGCCCCACAGCAAAACCCAACAGCATGACACTGACAATTACTTCAACAAGTAACGGTTCCTCCTCACCTTAGGAAACAGAAAAAAACCCTGGAAAAAGCTATTCATGTACCTGACATATTCCTTTTTGTTCTCCTCTGTCACAGGGATGCTTTTGCCATTGGGTTTCAGCTCGTGCTGAATGATCTCCCCATAGGCGTTGTGTTCCACACAGAACGTGTGGTCCAGGACCCCGGTGATGTCGTTCTCACTGGTACAAAGAAAGCAGCAAATGACTGAGGGAAAACATATTCTGCAAATATATTACAGCCATAATCTAGCGGACAGAAGCACAATCTCATTTTTCAATGGCATTTCAAAGTTCTGCCTGGAAGCAGAAGGTGAACATACAGTTTTAATATGTTACATTTTAAAACCTTTATCAAAGTTTCAATAGTCTATTTTAATAACATAGGTAATTATGCACAGGTTAATAATAGGTAAAATTAATAAATTAATATTAACTCCACAGAGCTCCTCCCCAAAATTTGAGTAGCTTGAGCATTTTTAGCCTTAAAGAAGCTGAATTGTGAAAGAAAGATATTTCTTAAATCTGCCTGAGTGGGAGATCAAAATACACCTTATTTCCAGGATTTAGGACCATTATCACATCAACAGAGACAGCATTCTAACATCCTAAGGCACCCTACAGAGTACATACAGTATCCAGACTAAGCTGTTATGGAGATCAGGGTCAACCAATTCCATGTCATCCAAAGTAATTGGCTTCCCAAGCAACTGCTTGTAGAAAGGCAACGTGAAGCCCCCGTCGATGTAGTGCCCGTGGAACACAGCCATCCCCATGATCCGGCCCACAAAGTGGAAATAGGACAGGTGCTCCTGGAACAGAGAGAGGAGACAAAGCCATTCAGCTAAATAAGACCCCGACTGCTGAGGATGAGACAAGATTTGAACACACAGAAAAGAAGAAAGCCCCAAGCCCAAACCCTTTGCAGAGGTTTTGTTTTGCTTTCATACGTGGCACACTGAGCGTATCGCTTCTAGTCCAGGAGTCTTACAAGTAACAATCAAAATAAACCTAATTTCTCCCAAAGGAAACACAAACTGACATCTGCCAGAAAACAAAGAACACACTTGAGAAGTTTCTTCGATCACTACAAAAAGAAACTATCATCCAATTGTACAAATGCAGTGTCCAGCAGTACCAATTGTAAGAATTTGGCTCCTGAGTATTGAACCCTCTCCAGGTGTGTCTGATTTCTGGTCAGAAAACACTGATTTACAGCACATGGCACCAGCCCTACCGGGTTGACAGCGGAGTCAGGGTTGATTTGCAGGGTGTAGATGTCATCTCGGGAATACTGGAAGAGCCCATAGTATGGATTCAACATTTCATGGGACAACAGGTACAGCCACTCCCTGAGAAAATAGAACAATTTAATGGTACTCTACAGACAAATGCATTCCTACACTGAGAATCTTTTCAAAATACTGTGATTTTTTTAATCTTACTATTAAATACAAAGGAGAAGGAGGTTATCTCTGAACGTGCTGAGATATGGCTGAAATCAGAATTATTTTTACTGGCTCAGTAACCACACAGCACCTGACAGCTGATGGATTTCCCAGCTTTCCAAGATTTTTCTTCAGGTTATTTATTTCCAAGACAGTTTCTGACTCTGATTCTCCTATATTCATTACACACAAAGACTAGAAATTATTCACTTGAATACAGAAATATTGGAATCAAAGCTTTTGACATAACCATCTTTAGGTAATGGATATATTTAGTTCAAGTTTTAATTATGTGTTCACAAATCAGTAAATAATGGTCTGAGAAATGGGCATGTAATTTATTAATATGAGAAAAATAACCTCAGACTATTGACAGACTGAAGTTGCCCACCAACTGCTAATTTTTAACATTTTGCTTCAAACAGCAGTGACAATTTGCAATAAAGCATATTTTTTGTTTAAAATTGTGCCATAAAGCCAAGTGTTTAGTGGTATATATTCTCAGATACCCAAACTTCACTAACCAAAGAAAAAGATGTTAATTTCAACAGATACCAAAACCTCTGCCATATGTTTGACATGATCTATAACTCATGTTTTATTTCCAACACATGAGTTCTTTTTTTGATGGAGTTTTCCTTTTAAAATACTACCTAAAGTCATATGTTCTTATTACATTTAATCTGTTACAGAAATAAATATAAATATAAATAAGAATAGTGTAAAAAAAGCAGGGCTGACACTGGGCTGGTTCAGGACTCAATGCACAGGGGTGCTTGACAGGATTGGGTACAGGGAAGAGACAGAGAAGCCACTGTTTGTTTACCTGGCAACACCTCCATAATCAAGGCCTTCCTCCCCACGAAATTTTATCATTAATCGTTTCCATAGGTCTTTTGGCCTCATCTTCATGACTTGCCTGTAGGATTCCTGTAAACACACAACACTTCCTTTGATGAACTGCTGTTTACAGAGTAGAAGCTGCTGCTGTGTACTGGAAGTGAAGGGAGTCTCAGACCCGTGTCCAAAGGGAACACTCTTAAAGGGGACATTATTTTTCTAGATACTCATCAGTTTCTCAAATCACAGTTTGTTTCTTCATTTTCTCTAAATGGGATAACACTTGTCAAATACAATGATGGGAATATGAGAAGAACCACCTCCCATTCAATTTCCAGGGTGAACAGTGATCAGAACATTCTCCCTCATTCTCATGTAACTTATAAAAAAAATTGTGTCAGTAAACTCCTTTTGTTTTCCATAAGGGCTCCTGGTTTTTGCAGTGTGAAAAGCCAACAGTGGAGCTTGTACTCTGGGTAAAACATGTGCCAGCCTTCAAGAAGCACCTTAAGAATGGAATCAGCAATGCCATCCCAGTAAATGCACACCAGATTATTCCTCTGTCAGTAAGAGTTCACCAAGGAAACATGGAAAGCAAGCTGAAAGGCAGAACAACTGCTAGGGAATTAAGAGAAAAAAGAAAAGTCTGGTTCTTATTTATGTCCAGTATTAGCCCCAAGTTTTGTCTCTACAGGACAGAAGAGGCAGGTGGGTTTGTGGGGACCCAACACACTGGACTGAACAAGAGCATTACAATCCTGTAGCCTTCCCTCCCTTCCTCTTCCAGGTGCTTACAGACTGATCTGACTGTCTCCAAAGGGAAGACCAACACAAATCTTTCTTGGCTGGGAAAAACTGTGACAACACAGTGGGGCGATCAAGTTTGTGGGTGGGGTAAAAATGCAACAGGGATGGGTGGGATGGGTGAAAGTTCTCAAAAGGACAAACTATTCTCCAGAAAAGGCCAATGAATTGTGACTGTGTTTAGTCAAGTCAATAGAATGATTCTGCTGAATCATGTCCCAAAGCAGAAAGCAGAGACCCCACTGTGGGCATCTCTGGCCATTCAGAAGCCCAGACAGTTTGTAAAATTGCTCTGATTCTGGAGAGAGAATTGAGATGGATTATAAGAAATCCAAACTCTGAAGAGGAATCCTATTCAGTAGTAGTTTTACCCAAGTTACAGTATATCAAAGATCACTAATAATAGTTTAGTGTTGCCTTTGTAACATCCCCTCTGAAACAGTCATCAGCTCCTCAAATTCAAGGAAGAAGTGACAGGATCTTCAGATACACGAAGTGCTTGGACTCCTTCCCCAGTCCCTGACACAGGCTGCACATCTCCAGCCACAGAGGAAGTTTTCCTTGACTTTGTTCTTCTCTACAGAGTAAATGCATCTACTTCAACTACATGACTGTCTCAGCATCCCCCTGAAATGCTTCCTCTTCCCCTTCACCATGGCAAAATCCCACTTTTAACAGCAGCCTGCAAGATTCCATCTAAGTGAACGACTCCTTTACACAGCTATGAACCATCCCTCTCCCCTTCCCTCCACATTAAGAAACGGATCAAAATCTAGAATTACCTCAAAAATCTCCTCCCTGGAGACCTCGATCCGACAGTGGCCAGCCTGAGGCTGCTGCTGGGACAGCTCCTGCCTCAGGATCTTGAGCTTCTGCACCAGGTCCCGCTTGTAGCGCGGCACCGTCAGGCACTCGGCCTCGTCCGGGAGCTGGCACAGGGACACCACGTGCTGCTGCTGCTGGTGCTGCTGGTCCTTGAGCTGGTTCTGCCGGCTGCAAACACACACAGCTGCCTCAGAGACCCACTGCAGCCATCCCCTCTTCTCTTCTTAAACGTTCAGCCTTTGTAGCTGAACTATTTTCAATTTACTGTGATTACATTAAAAACGTCTGGGGCCAGTAAAGAATAAATTCAGAGCGATTTTATCCTGACTGAAGACATATGGTTCTGTCTTTCTTGGCAACTATCAGTTGTTTTTAGGGCTTGTTATTTCTACTAGTGCTACTCTACAAAGTATGCAAAAGGTTACAGCACATACAATAAGGTATTATCCATACAATTTCACTACTAAGCTGCTGACACTGAATTTCTCAGATACCATTTCCATATTTCCTTTGCATGTTTTCCCTTCCTCCATTTTAAAAGTCAGGGATCTGCCAAACACTCTGCCTCTAATCTACAGTCAATACCATAGTCTGTTTTAAATGGCTTGTCTGGAAAAGAGTAAGCTTACAAAAAGATGTTTGTACTGGCAGCTTGGCAAGGACCTTGTCCCTTGTACCTGGCCTAGTCTGGACCACAGGAATGTGGGAGTTCACATGGAACTAATTGGCACAGATAAACAAGTATTTTTACTAGCAATTCTAAGAGATTTTGTAAATCTGACTTCTTACTAGGAAAAGTAAATGGATCATGTTGCAGAGATGTTCTCTCTGTGTTGTTTCTTGTACACAGTGAGTGGATATTTTTACAGCTTTTTAGTATGGCATTCCCAAGCTACATGGGATAAAAACTGTATTTTTAAAGCCTAAGAATATCATCTCTCTGTGGAGCACATAAGAATACCCTACATTTACTGGATAAATAAGAAACACTACAATTCAGAATGTTTTCCAGTGAAATGCTAATTATTAATTTTTTTAATATCAAAGATCAAAAACTATTAGATGGAGCCAAACACCATTTTCATGCATTTTATAATTTCAGCCTATTGTCTGTTCTGAGACAAGGCCTAGCAGAAAATTCTCCTGGCCAACCAAAATCTACCTCCAACAGACTTTTCCATAGGAACACCCAGAAAAAGACAAATCATTGTAATAATTTAGATACACATTGGCTGTGGTTCCAGAATGTAGCTCTATGTCATTTGTGCCATGTGCATGGTAATCTTCATTTATGATTAGCCTTAAATATGGATCTCATTTAAATTGTATTAACTTGATACACAAATTAAAGCAAAATTCTTATTCCATCTTCTGGAATTTCTAATTCCATAAAGAGGACTAAGTGAAATTATTCCCTGTATAGGACTACCAGAGAAGGCCATATCTATAATACTGAAGTGAGCATCCCTCCATACCACCTTTAAGGGTAAAAAGTCACAGTTGCCCCAAGCACAAAGCTAGACAGGGTCAGTCTTAAAGGAAATGTAATCTCTGAAATGAGCATGAACTTAGGATCCATGCATCAAATGAAACAATTATTTTTCTCCTCCCAGTGCTTCCCAAAGTAAGGAGGAACTAGGAGGAGAAAAATAAAATGCCATCTTCCAGATTAGACTAAAAATAATCAGTGCAGTATTAGCTAAACAATCTGCAGTGCTTAAAGTCATTAAATCTCATTCTCAGTTTGTTTTCACAGCTGAGTGACTATGCTTGATTCCATACAGTGCTTTAAGGATACAAGTAAATACTTTTCAGGTGCCATAGCTTATCAAAATTATCACAAACTCTTGGTCAATATCTTAGAACAGAACTGGGTAACAAGTCTGATTATTTTCAGAACTTACAATGTCATAACTGGACAAAGAAATGGCTTTAGTCAGCTCAACAGAAAAGTCAGTGTCACTGACAGTGAACTTTTTATCATGCCTTTGAACCTAAAACTATCACACCCACCCTACACTAAGTCTAAACTTATTTCTTAGATCATTTACAAAATGACAGGCCTAAGGCAAACTACTTTTTTGTTTGGTTTTTAGAGAACAAATAAGGAGGTGGGCTCAAGGCAAGGGAAACTTTCACATATCGTGTTCGGTGCAATAAAAGAATAAACACCAAGAATGATTTATCAGGCAGCAGACTTTGCTGATGACACTGTTGGGTGAGTTTCTGAAATCCTTTCCTAATGAAAGACAGATGGACAAATGAAAAACTTCAGCACACTGTAGGAGTACTCTACGTTCAAATAAATGCTAAATGGTTCTGTGATTCTGGAAATTAAAAGTCAAATTGGATTTTCCAGCTAACAAAGGTAGTTCTGTTATCTGTCTTCCACAATCCATGTAGAACTGGCTACTGTGCCCCTTCTGCCATTTCAAAATAAACCCACCTGAGAAGGCCAGTTTGTTAAATACAGTCCAGTTCACTGAGTTTTCTACAGTTTAAAAACTGTACTGCTGTAGCTAAGATGGTCTGAAGTTTTTCTTCAAGTAAAATATCTAAGTCTGAATTAAGGAACTTTTCTGTGTTTTGAACACGAACATGCTCCTTCACTGCTAATTTTTTTCAAGATCATTTTATTTTCAAACCACCAATTCCAATACAGCTAAAATTAAGTAGTGATTTGTTTTAATTTTTTAAAAAAAAAGCACCCAAAGTGTCTGGGTGATGGGGGCTTACTAAAGTCCTGTAACATACACATGTATAGCCAATGATTTCTCCAAATAAAATACATATTTTCAATATTTAGGCCCTTCTCCCTCTTGGAGTGTGAAGTTCAAGTGTATATTGGGCAAAGGCTAGACACATTTTGTGTAATGCATAAAAGACATGTTGACTCCTGGATATGACTTTCCATTCCTCGGCTTTGTCTTTTCGGTGCTTGTTCCCATTATTCTTCCCTTCAGCTTTTCTTCCCAATGATTCACTTCCTTACAGGACTATTCCTCCCACTTACTCCTCGCCCAGGGCTGCCTGACTTTCCATCTAACCAACTCATTGTTTCTTCCACTTAACACCTACTCAATACTTTACAGGTGTTTCCCAAGAGTATTAAAAGGTGTTAGCAGGAGAAACAATACAATCAAACTCCCAAGTACCGTGGACAAGCCGGCTGGGAGAGAAAAAAAAAGAGAAAAATAAGAAATATTTGTTTGCTTTTAGGTTTCCATTTTTAGTAGAAAATCCCCAGTGCATAAGTGCCCAGGGAATAAAACACGAGCCAGAATTCTTTTGAGTTTCCCCTTCTCTTTTGAAAACTGCGAGATGAAATTATGATATCAAAACACTAAGGCAGAAAAAACGTGGTTCCTATTCTATTTTATCCTTTTTGTAAAAAAAGATGAGTTAAATTATTGGGGCCTTATTTTGAGAACATATCAACTAGTCCTACTCGAAAACTGAAGGCAGGAGCTGAGTTATTTCTCCTTTACTCCAGGAGAATAGTTGGGCACTTGTGCACCCTTTCCTAATTCACCAGTATTTCACACCTCTGGCTCTTATGCAACTTCTTATTTTAAAACAAGTTCTTCCTTACTGAAAATGGAATGAAATATAGAGAAAACGAAGTGTCTCTCGTGCTGTTAGGGAAAAAAACCCTATGGGCCAATCTTTCCCACCACACAGCACTGCCTCCCTCCCCCTGTGCATCACAACAGCCACATTCCTGCCTAAATGCTCCTGCAGACTTTTTTTTCAAGAGCAACCAAACTCATCACTGCCATGACCCAGAGCAGGCTGGTGGCTATCGAAGAACATTGCTACTCCTTAAAGCCTCCTGGAATGGCAGAGTGCATCCTGATCCAAATCCAGGACCTCTCGGAGTGGCTGCTTTCCCTGCACACGTGCCAGAGGCTGCAGACTCACTTTAGGACCAAGTGCAGGTTTGCAGAGAGCCGCGGGTCCGTGAACTGCGTCGTTCTGTTGTTATGGTCAACAAAATAAACCCTGCCTGTTGCTGTATTTCGGATCTCCCATCCAGGAGGCAGTGGACCAAGCTCTTCACAATTGATGTTGCTAAGATCCCTGTGAAAACAAATATAAAATGAAAAATACCTCAGCAATTGGCCTCCGAGCCAAACAAGCGTAAATGTAACAGAACAATTCCATGAAGTCTGAGAAAATGTATTGTTTCAGAAACCTGATCTGTTCAGCTGGAATCTCTACTCCCAAGGTACAAGCCCACCACAGCAAAAACACACACCCCAGAACACATGCCTTGGGAAAAAAAAGTTCTTATCAAATAACCCTCATTTTTACAAACTAACTTCAGCTGTTAAATTAATAAAGGCTTCAAACAAAAAAATAAAGACCATTGCCATATTTGTCAAAATGGAATTGCAGTTCTGCACCAATTCTAACAGAAAACATTTTTTAAAACAACATTAGTCACGTAAGGAGCTGTGAATCACACTTCAGAAAGTCATACAAAACAAAGCTATATTTCTGAAGAGTTACACTTCCATGAAGAATTACACATGGGATATGTGTGTATGGCACTGGCTGTTTTGCCCCAGAACCCCAAGAGCTTGTGGGAAGCAAACAGCTCTCTAACAAACTATTTCAAACTGTTTCAAGGATTATATGAACAATGACTCAGCTCTGCCCTGAGCAATGCAGAGGTGGCTCAATGGGTCTCAAGAAAAATTCTGCTGAAATTAGGAAGATGTAAATTCATTCCAGAGCCTCACTGAAAACAAATGCTGGTCTCCAAAAATATACACTGATTAGTTATGGATGCGATTCACCCCTCAGACCCCTCATACTGTCCAGTGCAGCTCTTCCCAAAGGTGTTCAGCTCTCCCAAAATCATGGGAGCTGAGGGAGGAAAGAGCCAAGGGACAGAATGGCTTAAAAGGTTCAGTGTGCAGGGATTCCAAAGACTTGAGGAGCCACTAATGGAAACATGAAGCTCTGGGATTTAACTTCTGCTGCTATTTCCCACAAACACACCACTGTTGTACTGCAGGGGTTACTTTTGCTGACTAAGTGACTGTGGCTATTTGCCTCAAAATACAGTATTCCTTAGAAATGACATAAATTTTATCCTCATGCAAACAATTCTTGTTCTCAGAGACACTCCTGTTGTTTGTGCTGCCACACCTCAGGGCAGGGCTAACTTACATTGCACACAGAACTGTCACACCCCAAACTTAAGGATTAGATCTTCATATTATTTTTTTTAGAGCCTGGTTTTGTACAATATACAAGTCACTGACTTCCTACACAACTGCAGCCTCAGCTCTGCAGGCAGTGCATCAAAGCAAGGTATGATCTTATAACACAAAAACAGTAACAAAAGAATAATTCAAACAACAGTGAAGTGTGGTCTTGAGGCATTTTATCCTTCCTGGGACACCCACTTCAATGAAAAGGAACACAGGAACACCAGCAGCAACTGAGAGAGTTCCTCTGTTTTTCACAAATGCCAGCACAGGCTGCCAATTTCAAACCACACAAATCTCACACCCCTTTGGGAGGTGTTTACAACAGGATTTCTTGGTTATTTAAAGAGCAATCAGAAGTCTCCAATAGTTTCCATGATCATCCTTTTCTTTCAAACATACCAGAAATAACTGCATGTATATTATGTAGATAAAGGACACAAAATTAAAAATACTTTGGATTTGTTTTCTCCCAAGTGTTGAGATAATTGCAACATGAACAACAGGTTGACTGTTTCAGTCCAACACAGTTTTCACTTAAGTGTCCTGATACAGCTTCTTTTGGAAGTGTTCAGATTCTACTTTTTGTTTCATTTTTTTGCAGAGTATTAAAATCGAGACTTGGCTCTAATTCATATGCAAAATCTAGAATCCGTGAACTGTACCTGTTTCCAAAACACCACCGTAATTCATTTCCTGATCTTCCACCTTTTCATTACAGTAACAACTTGAAGAACTGGGGAAGACAGACTGATTCATTTTGATGAATGACTTGTTAAAATGATGTATTAGGGGCCAAGAATCAGAGATATTAGCCACACAAAACTGAGGAGAGCACCACCTAAATTATTGTGATTTGAAATCCTAAGGGTACTTCCATCATTTCTTACCTAGGTACTCTTGGATCATGCCATGTGCTGACACCAGTCTGAGTATGCAGAAAATAGACCTGACCTTGCTGAGTTGTCCTTTGCTCTGTGAAATCAAGATGAATTAATAAATTAACAAAAAAATGCAGTGAGAAAACTCACGAAGACTGATTCGTAAGGAATGAAAAGAATCTTACATGTGAGAAGACACAACCCGTGAGACCCCCCACAAGTAAAGCCCTTGGGTTTCCATACCATATCCTTCAGGTAGGTCAGGAGGAGTGTGCAGGTGGGTCCTGCTCATGTAGTTCCTGTGCCTCTGGGAGCGGACCCTCCTCTCAGCCAGCCGCGGATCCGCCGCCTGCCCGCAGGACGCGCCGTTGGTGCCGCTGATCGGAGTGTTCTCGTCCACAAAGCAGCTCAGGGGCCTGCCCGGGCTCGAGTACTCGGAGGCTGGCCTGGGGACAACAGGAAAACCTCAGTGCTCGTGGACGTGGGCCACACAACACAGCTGGGGACACCCCAGTGTCCCTGCCCAGCAGGACACCTCTTGTTCTATGCTCACCGGAGGAACCAGTAACCTCCTCACCTCCACTTTCTCACCTTGCCTCCATGTGGCTGAGGAAGTGATCAGGCCTTGTTATTCCCTCTAATTTTTAAGGAAAGTTATTAGATGAGGATGGTGGAAAAGAGCTAAGCAAGAACAAAAGCAGTTGCTCTCGTGAGCAAGAGGAAACATTGATCAGCGTGATTTTGTATCTCAGTGCTGCTTTCAAAAGGATTTAAAATGCATTAAGGGAGGATTGACAAGGTCACATGAAATCCCCAAAACAAATTATACATTTTGCATTTGGTTTTCTACTGTGTCTAGAGCTTACAATGGGTATTTTAACGTACCAGGAAAAACAGAAATAGGTAAACTAAAAAGCTGTTCAGTCCCTTCACTCCAAAACTGCAAACATGTATCAGAGCTGACAATGTTAACAGTCCAGATTATTTTAAATCAAATATATCCATGCAGAGACCAGAATGATATTGAGAATGGAAGAGACCATCTGCAGGCACAGTCAGTCTGCAGAGGAGTCTGAAAAAACTGCAATGACACTGCCTGCAATACAGGCAACAGCAAAAGTGGTTTGAGGAACAGCTTCCCAACACACATCTACAGTTATCAGAAAAAGTGATCACAGTAATTTCCAAACACACTCTCTAGCAATCAGCTATAACTATTCTGAGTTACATGGTCACAGAACAATGCCTGACAGCTACTCATGGTCTCACTTCTTCACCCCTTACAATGTCTGCAAAATGTAATGTATTTATAGAGCTCTACCACAGCATCTACAAAGAAAGCAAAGATGTTGCTATTAGGGCAGGGAAAAAAAGTAATCAGAATGATCTTCTGAGTTCACTATTAGCCAGGCTGCAGGAGAAGGATGCTAAAGAAGGAAAGCATTCAGCTTGTGCAGAGTGACTGAGCAGAGGGATGAGCAATCCAATCCCCCTGTCAGAGCCACTTGGAATTGCTCAGGAATCAAACTTCATCCTCCCCAGAGTGTCCCAAGGAATTCCTTACCGTGTGGGTCGCTCCCACTGGGTTGTCCGTGTGATGTGGTTTAAATACTGGATCCTCCCCGAAGCAGTCCTGCGCTCCTCCCACCTGCAGGTCACACAGCCAGAGATAAGGAAGGCACTGAGTGCTATTTCCAGGAAACCAGGGCACAAAACCTTTCCAACTGAAGTGCCCAGCTCAGGAAGACTTACACTGCTATGAATCACTTTAGCTGAACAAGGTGACAGGAAACAACTGGAAGCTGAACTCAGAAATGATTTAATATATTCTTTCCTTGGAACCAGGCACATCATTAACAATATCACACCTTCATATTCAATAACTGCTTGAATTCTAATTAAATCCAAATAGCCATGTAAAGAAACTTCTTGGAAACATCATGTTTAATAATGCATTTAACTTCTTTTGATTACTGACTCTAACAAGTGCTTTCATAGCATCTTCATGCACTACTTGCTTTCTTTAAAAATCAGCTTCAAATAATGTGACTTTTGAATTATTATTGAATTTGCACTCTGAAACACATGACGCTGTACAGCAAATTTTGCAGTTACACAATTAAATGAGCAATCTTTATGCAGGAAACATTCTGAAGTGAAAATTTAGAAGCATTTTCAAAAATGCTTTTGACTTATCTGGACTCCAAATTAACAAAAGAATGCTGTTAAGGACTAGGATGATGATTTACATTTCGAAATTTATTCTCTGAAAACTCATTTTCTCCTGTCTTTACCTGCCAAGAATCACATTCAGAAAGTCTGTGTTTGCTCTGAAGAAGTTGCTGACAGCACCAGAACCTAAACCAGACCATTTTCCTGTGTTTGCAAAACTGTTTTAGGTGATAATGATGTCATTAACTCTCAGAGGGACAAACCAGAATCCTAAACCCTGCCTTTGGCAGGTAAATACAGCAAGAACTTGGGCTGCAGTACCTTTTCCAGTCACATTTTCTTCACGAAGAGGTGCATGGAAGAACTGATCCATGTTTATCACAGTGGATCTACACCTCTGCATGGTGCTGCACAAGGGCAGCCAGGCCCTGTGGTTACTTCCTTGCTACAGAACTACTGCATGCATAGGTCACTTTGCTGGCTGTGATTTAATTTGAAATACATGTTTTCTTAGACAAGTTATTTTTCAAAGCATTTATTTACATATGTCACCTCCCCTTTTCCAAGTGGAGATAAGACAACAACCAAACTATCAACTGCTCTGTGTATCCCAGCTGGCTTAGCTCCTGCTCTGAATGCAGAACTCTGAGTGCAAGATTTAAAGTCATTTATTTGCACACTGACTCCTCAGTACTGCAGAAGTCTGCTGCAGGAGCTGTATTTGTGTTTACACCACAGTGATGTCAGCTTACCCATCAGGTAAATCGTTATCGAATAACCGACTGCAATCCACAACTTGTCCTCCTGTGCCTATTCGGTCTCTGGACTGAAGACTGACTATGAGGATAATAAAAGAATTATTAAAGATGTGGCACCTGAATGCAAAATTACATTTGAAAGAGAACTGGTACAACTTGGAGGACTAAGCTGAGACATGTGCTGGATATTTTTTCCTTCTCACAAGTCAAAGATGTTTGCACAGGAGCTGTGTGTTTTCATACATGGAATTCTCTACACCTTCAAAAAAGTTAGCTTAAGGAATATGAGTGCAAGTTAAGGCAGAAAAGGAAGTGAACTGTGAAACTCCAATTAACTGTGTGTGTTGAGATGAGCTATGACACTCAACTGGTGGCAGTGGGGTGCTTCACCTCAAGCACAGCAGGGACAGGACCAACAGAACTCTGAATAGGAAGAGCTAAAATAAGGAATTAATTCCTCCCTGATTTTGACTCTTTTGGATTTTGTGTGCCCATGGGTTTCACCACACACAGGCACACAAACACAAAACCAGCCAAAACATAACTGCTGGAAGCACCTCAGGTTTGGTTTATTGGCTACTTTCTAACACCAGTGGTAAGAAGTCAAATGCAACTCACACAAAGCATCCTGCAAAGCCCTTGCTTGCCCACACCAAAACTGCTTCACTTTTAATTTTTTTTCATATGATTCACTATAATGGGTATTTATGCCTGAAGCTTTTGTACTGCAATTATGAAAACAAAGATTTTTTTAGGCTGCTTTTGTTCCCAATATCACAATTTGCAAGTGTCCAATCTGATAATTTATGACACTTGTGTTCCTGCAGGGTTGGGTGGTTTTTTGATGTTTTGTTATGCCTTTAACAATAAAACAATTGCTTAAAAATCTAAATAAGTGCTGTGGCCCACATTTCTTGAGGTGGCACTAATGAATCTCTGGTCAACTGTCTTCAAGTCCAATTTACATATGCAGTGAAATGACCTTACACACCTTAACCTGGATGCAACCAAACTTTTGTAAAGATCACAAAATTTAAAAAGTTGGAACAGAACTGGCAGAATTTGCCTGAGCCCCCAAATTTTCAAGAATGACATGTTCTCAAGCTTAGAATTCAACAGACCAGGGAGCCCTGGAACACTGCTGCATTCCTAATCCATATTAACCCCTCATCTTCCATGAACACTAACATTACAAAACAACTTCTTAGAGGGAAAGACACCTTTAAATTCAACCAAACCAAAATCTTAAGATGATGTATTTATGTTGCCACAACCCCACACGCTACAAGTTCACACCAGTGCAGTTAGGCAAGGTTTGGCAAGCAAAACACACAGACAGAAATTAAACTAAACAAAGGCAATTACCTTCTCTTTGCCTACGTGAGGACCAAAATTTGTGCACAGCTTCATTTTGTAATAAGTAAGGGCTCATTTTTTTCTGCACTGCCACATCAGAAATAAAGTGGTGGCACAGAAGAGCTGCAAGATTAAGACACAGTTCAGGTGTCCTTGGATCCATTGCTCAAAACACCCCCTTTTCTTCCTCTCTTTGAAGATAACCCAGGGATTTAAGATAAAATCCCCTTGGTTCCTGTACCAAGGCATACCCACTGTGCACTTGATTTGCAAGATTATCATCTGCTGAAGGCATCAATTACATTTTAATACTGATTTCCAATCTTGCATGATCTCTTAATTCAAGAGAGTTTATAATTTGAAGAACTGAGAGTGTATTTATAACTTATTCTTTTTACTTATTTTTAATCCAGATTTCTTCACCATCTAGCTACTGCAGTGGAATTACCTAGTTTAACTCAGGCTCATTCATCCACTCAACAAAGTTGCATTAGCAAAGAAAGATTAAAATATAAGAAGATTAATAATGACAACTAAAATAAAAAAAGACAGGAGTTTCTGGAATCTTACCAAGGATGCATTAAATTAAAACAGAGCCATGACTGAGTAAACTTGACCTTCCTGACGGTATCAGCAGAAAACAGAACACACAGATTTGCTCTGGGTCTCTGCTGTTAACCTGACAAGGTGGATTTTTGCAGGTTCAATGCATGATCCAACAGCTCCTGGTGTTCAGGGGCAGCCCCAGCAGCATCCCAACAGAGCCAGTGCTGCTGGGGCTGCACCACTTCTCATGGGCACATCAGCTAAAGCCAACCTGGCAGTCTGGTTTATGCCCACACTGCTGACCAGTTCTGACTGCTTCCCCCTGACTAGTTCTCTGACCAGTTCTCTCTGAAGTCTCTTTGCCATTGCACACTGCAGTGGATTTGCCACAGCCTTCCCAGACCTTTCTGTTTTGGGAGGGGTTTTTGGTTTGTTTGGTTGGTTTTTTTTTCCTTTAATGAATGGCAGCATTCCCCAGCGATGCTGACCAGGGTGTGAGTTCATACTCTGGAGGGCAGCATGAGAGCACAGTCCCTGCTCCATGGTGTGAGCAGAATGGAGCTCCCTGCTCCCAGCACACCCTGAACCTGCTCTCCTGTGCATCCAGCTCAGCCTCCTCTCCAAAGGCACCCCACAAACAAAGCTGCACACACAGAGGGATGCTCAAGGGACCAGTACACAGGAGCAAACCCAGCAAGCAAACCAAACCCAGAACAAAACACACCCCAGAAAAGCGACTGATTTATCCTTTACTGTTCCGTGCAAACTCACATGGAAAATTTAATCAACCTGAAGTGTCAGCAGTGCACTTACAATTCCACATTTCTACCATCATTTGACTCTCCTGTGCCACCACACTCTTATCTTAATGCAAGCACTTGAAGACCAGATGGGGACAGTCGGTTAAAGCAATACAAAAAGTCACAGGTGTTATTCAACACAGCACTCTGAGGGAGGCAAACAAACACACTGATTTGCTGGCTGATATTTCAGTGGTGTTCCCTGGCTGACAGAAACACTGCTTGGATATTATTACAACCAGGAATTGAACATAAAACTGAGCATAAAATTCACTTTTCTTTCCCTCATGTCCAAATATTGTCCTTAACGTCTAGCTATAAAAATAAAGAACTTCCTTATCCTGACCAAATTCTGACTTAAATGACCTACTAGAAATGCTGCCATCAGAGAGAACTGAGAATGCGCCAAGAAGAGAGTGTTTATGAAGTTTTTTTGTGGATAGCTGCTTTTCAATTTGCCAGCTTCTTTTTACTTCTTAAGTTATTTAAAATTTACAAGTTCACAGAATGACAAAGCACAGTTACTGAGCTTGGTGACAGACTTGTTAATAAGCCATGAAAACACACAATTAATTGACCAAGTCATACCAGACAGCAATTTTACTTGCTTGTAAGCATGATACTTCACACTTTCCCAAAACCTAAAGGAACCACAGTCTTGCTGGAGCTCTCAACAGCCAAGAATTTTGCAGTCAGTTTTTCACAGAGAGTTTACACTCAGTTCAAACTGCCACCATTCTTTACACTGAAATGAAAAACTTTCTAAATAAATTTTTTATTACCTATGGTCTTATTTGCCCCAACACTTCTCATAATATTTTGGTTTGAGTTTTTTTTTTTTGGTGGTTTGAACATTTTGTTTTAGTTTTTTGTTTGTTTGGTGTTTGGAGTTTTTTTAATTCTCTGCCTACATGCTTCTAGCCCGAGGTCCAAATGGCTCTAGCAGTAGACAGGAGAATTCAGTATAGAAAACTGACATATAGGAAGGGTATTTCTATAGCTATCATAGAAATTAAAAATTGAAAGAGAAATAAAAGAGAAAAACCTTTACTCACCTACTATCTGTCCTCTAACGGTATCGTTGTCATTTGGCCCAAGCTTGCACAGATCCAACCTCTGATCTACAAAATGAGGGCACAAAGTGTAAATCATACAATGAAACAGAACACCATCACAAACTACCAAACCAGCTGGAATACACAAGATTTATAAAACCCAGCAAAAGCCCAGTTAACTGTCATTCTTCAAAAGTCCGTGCATGCAAGCTTGGGCTGAAAGAGAACAAACTTGTCCTTAGCTTACTTACAACCAGTGTCTTTAAGGCGGTTGATTGCATTTGAAAGAAGTCTCACACAACCCAGAAAACCAGCTCCCTGCTTTTTATGAATTTTCTTGTGATTCCACACACTGATTGTTATTGAATCCGACTTCCCAATATATCTGAAAAATGTGGAAAAAACAGTACTGTCAATGGCACTTACTGAACACTTCGCATCAGAAATCACCTTGGGGGGGAAAAAAAAAATCATCAACCACTACATTAAAAATTTAACACACACTGTAATGGCAAGAGAGAGCAAGTCATCTGCAGGTAAGATGTACACACTGTACTTCAATGGAAGCATGTCTCATGGAGGAGCTCACTTGAACACAAACTGCTCTAAAAGCCTGATTCTGGGGGGAGGCATTCATGTGACCCAACCAAAATCTGTTCAAACAGCAACATGAGCAGGCTGCAGGCTGGCCCTCGACCTCAGCTCTCCAAGCAGCCACAAACATGCTCAGCTCCATGCCCCAGTTCAGCCTGTGCCAAGGGAGGGCAATGCTCATGGCATCCCCGCAGTGTCTGGGATCAGCGGGAGCAGGGACAGCAGCCCCAGCACCCAGACAGGAGCCACAGGCTCTTCAGGGGCTGCTCCTCCAAGCACCAGGAATGTAGGGACCTCCCTGCAGGTGCTTCCCAGCAGCCAGGATGATGTCAGGCCAAGCCATCACACAGCTGCAGTTCACCAAGCCCTGGAGGCTGATTTACCCCAGCAGTGTGTGCTGGGGACATACATCACACATCACAGCCACGACAAGCACTGACACGGGCTTTTAGCTGGGATGTGCCACGTTCCCCTCCAGCCCCTGCTCACCCCGGGACTGGCTCCCCGCAGCATTCCCATGGACATGCTTGGCAAAACCTGGATCTGTGTTCATTGCCTTGGGGAAACCTGGACACTGGAGGCTGTTTTACTTTTGTTTTTTTTGTTTGAAGCTTTGTTCTTCAGAGGCAATTACTTTGTGAGCTCGTTTTTGTTTTCAAAACTTTCAGAGCACAATTTCAAAACACTCAAGATAAATCACCAATTGCCAATACAGAATTATTATGGCTGTTTCAAGCTGAGGGAAATGAATTTGTAACTATGGCATAGATCCCAAGAACTGCTTGTAGTTCTCTCTTCCCAGATCACAAATTCTGGCCTTAGTTTAGTTCCAAGTGCTCCTTTTTTGTTTGTTTTTGAATGAAACCTGGCTAACCGATGTCTAAATTCATCTCCCCATTGACTGTGGCTTAATTGGCTTTTAACATCTCAGTATTTTCACAAAGATAGAAATGATACTGTCAAGGTTGGCAAACCAAATAATTGAACTAACTGGCATGGCTTAAAATCACAGCTGTGATCAGGTTAACACTTCTCCCATTTTTCCTTTTCCAAAAAGCAGAACTTTTTCAACTTCTTTTTCCCACCTGCAGACAGCAACTGACCCAAGAAGTAGAAGACAGAAAAGCCTGATGGTTTAAAGTAACCACTGCACATTTATACAAAAACAAAAAAAAACCCAAACAAAACACAAACTTCACATAAAAAAGCCCCGAAGTTGTATGAATAGTAAACTGATTGTATAACATAGGTCAGATTTTTGGCCTTACAACCTTGACAATGCCAATTTTGCATAAAGAAACAAGATGAAGATGGGTAATCACGTGCACAGTTGCAGTCTACAATGTTTTATGTACTTAAAATAAATTCTTATGAGAACAATTTAGGTGCACTTAAAAATAAAAGACTTATCATGACCTGTCTTGAATTTTCCAGTTTTCCTTGTTGCTTTAAAAAAGTCAAAGGTATATGGTTAAACACAATTTCATAACAGAACAGTTTGAATAATATGTAGAACAGCTGAATACACAACACAGTTTCCAAGAATTCCTGTAATGCTTCAGGGTGAGGTTCTCAGGGTTGGGATGAACAGTCACCATCCACACCAAGCAGGTGAGGACTCTGCATGCCACTATAACCTACTCTTGTTTTTTGCACCCAAAACCCTGGGCTGGTTCACACTTTTAAAGGAAATAAGTAAGACAAGCTTCATTTTTCCAAATAAAAATGTCTTTTTTTTTTAATAAAGGAAGAAAAGAAATAGTTTAGTAACATTTAGCTGGCTTTACAGCAAAATGTTTCATCTATATTTCTGCATCATTTCAGGCATGAAAACCCATGGTTACATTTAGAGAGTGACAGTAGGACAAGCTGACATTTCCAATTCATTTGGTGGATAAGTTACATTTGTTTTACATCAATAAAGTTCCAACATAAAAGCCCGATCTGGGAATTTAATTTTTTATTAAAAAAGAATGTTCCAAAAAATAAAGTGCAACAAACCAAACCAGACACAAAAAACACCACACCCCCCCATTTTGTTGGATGATTCTCTCTTACTCCTCATAATTACAGTTCTTGGAGGTTTTTTTTTTCCCTCTATCCTATGAGCAATATCTATTCCACAGCTTCAGTACTTCAACAGAGATAACAGGATTAGCATTAATGAAGTGGAAACACAGAAATTCAATTGCATAGACATCTTGTTAACTTCCATATTCTCTGAACCTTTAAAATTAGGGCTCTGGTTAAGAGCTGCATGTTCAGAAATTTTAGTTTCCCTACTCTTAGCACTTCCACTTCTAAGGAAAAAAATCAAATTCATGCCTTACTAGAAACCTCTAAATTATTTTAATAAAAATTTAAAACACAGGGACAATTGTTATTTTGTCTACCACTTAGGAGGGTTTGGTATCAAGGGACTTTTCATCCCCATGGCATTATCTACACTTTCCCTGAAGAGTTCACCTCGCTGGAGAAATGTGGAATGAAGAAAGTGGAAAAAAATATTCCTGAAAAAACACACCTCTTCCTGATCACAAGCCAGACATACTCCCTCCAGAAAGAAAGAAAAATGCAGCATCACGAGGTATGGACTCAGGTTTGGAAGCCAGGAATTCCCTATTTCTAATCCATGCTGTCACACAGACTGGTTTTACGACCTGGATGAATTACTTGGTTTGTTTCTCCATTTTCCCATTTCTGATTTTTTTTTCCTAATATAATCTCAGTGTTCTGCTTTGAGCTACCAGCTGCTTGCAGACTGAGGAGAGGAGGGTGTGAAGAGATGGAATGAAAAATAGCACCCCAATTTTTTCTCTCCCATCTTCATTCACTTCCTCCCTGGCACTGCTCATCTCTGGCAGCAACTGAAGGGTGTTTGAGCCTCTGGGATGGTCACCAGGACCTGCCAGGGACTGTGGCTGAGGCAGGAACAGACCAGGAGTGGAGCAGGGACACGTGGTACTCACTGGCTGCTGCAAAGGGCATCAGCTTCATCCAACTGGCCTCAGCCACCACGTGAAGAAGGAAAAGCAGCTGCACAGAGCTGATGGGGCTCTTTAGAAGCCTAATCCAGGATGGGATTGTTTAAAGCAGCACTAGGCAGAGCTGCTGCCTCCTCTCCCTGAGCAAAATCCAAGATCATTAGCAGTAACTCGGCAAAACAGAGTCAGAGGATTGAGGAGGAAAGTGATTCTGCCAGGGCAGCACAACTGCCTGAGCATGTGAGGGCACCAAAGGACACTAGAACCTGCAGGGAGGAGATTTTGGGGAGAGAAGGAGTTTTTTGTGGGAGTTGGGTGAGGTTCCATTTGAGAGATATCACAAAGGAGAAGAGTCCATGCTGGAGCCTGGGGGTGAGGACTTGGTAGGGCACAGAGTAAAGCTGGGACCAGAAGCAGCTTTTGGTGGAGATCACGGTACAAGCACCTTTCAGAGAGAAAGAGATGATGAGACCTGCTGTGCCTTAAGGGCAGAGGCTGCTGGGGAGGCTGCAGCAGACTGGGCAGGGGAATGTAGAAAAGATCTGGCTACCACAGTAGGGAAGAAAGGGGAAGGAAGAGAAAACGTGGATTTAAGTTCCTGAACAGCTGCTTTAGGTAGTTTAGCTCTGAATGCAAGAAAGTCTGTAGTCAAGTCTGGTTATTCAAAAGCTCTGAGCAAAGGCCTGAACAATAGGGAAAACACAAACAAAACTGAAAATAAGAAAGGGAAATACATCCAGGGCAAGCATGGTATTTTACTGACATTAAACTACATCCAGACAGCAACTATTTAGCACTTTCTTTCTGGAAAGTCTCCCAGATTCCCCCTCTCTACACACACACACCCATCTAGGCTGAAGAATCCAAGCAGCTAATTCAACCACTTCCTTTTCACACTAAGATCTGAATTAAGAACCACATAAGGCAAAAGCCAACCCCTTTCTGGTCTTTATAACACTGCAGAAATCCTTTTAAAGAATTCTTATACAATGGAGTACCTACTTATGCTGCATCAGGTTAGCAAGCCACAAAATTCTCTTGGAATTAGCAACTTAATTCAGACGTTACTGCATAAATACATTACAACAGCTCCATCTGACTGTGCCATTTGCATCTGCCATTGTATGATACATGAAAAAATTATCTTAATATCTAGTGCAGATGAAAAGCTGAGACCTGACACTGGGTATATTATCCAGTAAAAAATTACCTTAAGATAATAGCCAGGCAGTGAGTTGTTGTACCGAAGAGTTTTAATCTTATACTGCTGTTTTAAATAGGAAGTGAAGATAATGTGACATATGTTTATAATTGGAAATACATTTCCATTTAGTAAGGAATAACAGGTGACACTATAAAAGGGGTTAAATTATTATGAAGAAAATTTGGAGAGGGAAAGGATTATTTTCAAATAACAAAGCTTGACACAACATTAAATTTTACTTTGGATTAGAAATACTGGATATATGTCTATCCTCAGGGTTCTGTCAACAGCCAGAACCAAACCAAGTAGTTTTCCCTATAGGACAAGATTTTATATTGAAAATAATACACTAAAATACAACAAAATATATTTTTAAGGGGACTTCTAGTCCAAACAAGAAAAAAAAAAAAAAACAAACCACCAATCTTCACACAGGTCTAAATTCCTTTGGACAATCCAGCAAGAGATGCTTCAAATCTGCTCAAGCAAAACATTCTGCCAGAAACCCCTGTTCTCCCTCTGCTTTTTATAATATGTTGTGGATTGCAATCACAGTCTTGGAAAGACAATACAGTATCCAGATACAACCATGGCTTGTTCTATAAAACAACCTAAAAATACCTTCTCTTCATCCTTCCTTAAAAGTTATAACCAGAAAGGAATTTTTTCTAAAGATTTTACTGGTTTTTTCCATTACTCGTGTCGCATATCAACATCCTCCCTCATTTCCCATGTCCTCCACTCCTTTTCTCCAGAAGGGAATCAAATCATCAGCCCATAGAGCACTGAGCCTCCTTTACAGCCACTCCAGACAACTCCACTGTCCCACAGCACTCCAAACTGGCCAGTACTGGGGCAGTCCCAGGGAGCCAGCGACTTCCACACAGAATTTCAGAGTGGAGTAAGTGCCAAACGACGCCCACCTTCCTCCTGCAGGAGAGTCCCTTCCCCAGCTGTACAAAGGTTGCAGAAGGATTTGCACCCAGCCATGCTGGCAGCACTTTCCACCTTCCATCCCTGTAAAGCTGTGCATTAATGCTCATTAACAGACCCACCTAACCCAAAACCAATAAAAGTCTGTGCTTGGTTTCAGGGATTTCTCCTTAGCTCTACTCTGATCCTTGGGGAGCACATGGAATGGCAAAGGCCTGAAACCTCCATTCTGTACAAATCAACATTTTGATAGGTTTAGTAACATTAAAAAAATCAAATTAACTTAGAATTCTTTCAATAGAAAAGAGAGCCATTTGCTATACATGAACTTAAAACTTGTTTCATATCAATTTCTCTCATGAATATGAATTACAGTCTCATATGCAGAATCTAAGCTTTGACCAGGTTTGAATAATAAAACTATAATATTATTATTTCACTAAACTGCCACGATTATTTTGTTAAGCAGTGAAGAAAATGTTCTGTATTCTGCACTAACACATTATGAACATTGACTTCACATATTTAGTCTTCAATATTCCAATGAGGAGTAGATCAAGACATGACTTTAAACCAGGCCTTCCACATTCTGCTGTGAGACCCATCAAGCTGCTTTTCTTCACTGGGAAAAAGAAGGACAAGAAACTGTCTGTGTACCAATACCAGATTTGCTGCAGGTTTGGTGATGGCCAAAGTTAACATAAATACGTTCAAACAGTTTTTAATAATACAGGACAGGGAATGGAGCCATGGGGGAAAAGTCAGATCAGAACAGGAGAATACAATGATGCAAAACAGTTCATTTCTCTTCCTCATCTTTCATCCCAAGAAAAAAGATAAAGAAAAAGAGACAAGGAAAATAAAGCATGCACAAACACAGAGACCTACATAAAAATCAAAGCTTTAATAACTTACATTGTACAGAAATATTCTGTGCTTTAGAAAGAGAGGAACACCATGACATGTATGTGCCATACTGATTCTACAGCTCAAAAGCACCAAAAGGTGCTCAAGTGATGATAACAATAATTCAGAGGGAGAACAACATTTGGGACAGAAAATGACAGAAAGAAGAGAAAATTGAACAAAAGGCACACAGAGAAAAAGGTACTGTAACAGCACAGACAAAAATATCATCAAGAGAAGAGCAGTTTGAGGAAAATACTGCCAATTACTTGCTTCATTTTACAGAAGTGTTAACATGAAAATACTACAGTAAAACAGTGCTGTAGTCCATATAAAGCTTGCTGACATCAGCATTAGAAAAACAAGTGCAGGGTTTAAATTTTGAGGTAAATGAGAAAGTGGAATTTTGCTACATGTACTTTTCACTCAAACTAATAAACTCTGGGATGCTTTCCAAGCCATACATAAGACAGGATAATGAACATTGTCTGTGTACTTAGAGGATTTCACTTCAAACCTTTGGTTATCACTGTTACCACCTACAGGTCATAATGCTGATTCCATTTTGGATCAAGTGTATTCTTCACAGTATCTGTAGAATGGCATTGGCCAGATCCATCCACCACGACCTTAGCAAAGGGATCAGGAAGTCCTAACAGGAGGAAAAGAAAAAAAAACTAGCAAGTGGATCAGGATGCTTTGAAGTCCTTTATCCCTGCTCAATTATTTAATCTTTCATTTGAATATTTATTTGCCTTAAATTCATAAATGAGAATCCTACTTAATGAACAGGAATAACATGATGTATTAAACACAGGAAATGGGTACATTAGCAATTTATTTCACCGATATGGACTATGAGGAAGTTGTGTAAGTCAAACATATTCGGAAAAAATAAATTAAACACCTTAATCTTCCTAATTCAGGTTTGAGTAAATTCTCAGTATACAAAGAAGCCAGAAAACAGATTTACATTCTTTTTATGTTTAAGATCAAATCATAGTTACGATTTTGGCTGATATTGGTATAACAGAGAACTGCCTGTAACAGGTTGTTCTTGCTTTTGGGATCGACTTGGTGTACTGCTGGCTTTGTGCTCCATTTGCTGCCAGCTCAGTACCTCAGAAACACTGAACACAGGTTCATCTGAACACCAAAAATCAATGTAAAGATAGGGCTGAACTCCAGAGCCAGGGATGGAAATGCAGCAGGAGCAGAACAGTCCACAATCAGCACCTTCTGCTGAATTGACACCAAGGGATGGGCCCACCAGTGATGCCCCAGGTCCTGTCCCTTTTCCCCTCACACTAATTCATTCCTCCCCTCATCGAGTGTAGTGAGTCAGCTGGAGGAACTAAGCTGGGGAAACATTAATCACATTTGCTGAGGTGCAATTTTGTACCAGCTGCACTTCCTCAGGTGACTCAGCCAGAACTGGTCAGGCAGCAGAGGGCTCGGGACAAGCGTCACAGAAAGCACGTGGGCACAAAGGAGTGCGACCTTGGGACACCTGTGCTTCAGCACCACACATTTCAGATCCTGAGGGGTTTTTTTCTGGCTTGATCAAACACCCAAAAACTTGCAATCAATATAGAAATTCAGATATAAGCAAAGTTTTAGAAGCATCTCAAATCACAATATAATTCTGGATCATCGCCTCTCCAATTTCTTTTCAAAGCTCAGGTCTGCTCTTCTGAATTCCTGCTGCTCCCAGGTGGGAGGTGGCAGGCAGGTGATCTGGGCATGCAGGACACAGACAATAGCATTCCTTTCTGCCTCCTTCATCTACTTCTTCGAACTTCTTTCAAACCATCATTAAAATTAACTAAAATATAATTTCAGAGTACGTCGGTATTATGAGGTGATTATTAATAATTAAGGAGTACATCTGTTTGCTTGACAAAAAGTTCTTGTGTGAAAAACAACTTAATAAATATATGACACTAAATTTGAAAAACACGTCATTTGCCTGAGTGGGTAAATTCACTTCCCACTCCCATAAAAACAGAGAGAATGTGTCAGTGCTTTAATTATTATTATGGTTCTGTGATGAGTGCCACCTAAGACAAAAACAGAAGCCCTGAAACAAAACATCAAAGCCCTCAGAACCCTTACTGCAAATATCTTAATATAATGATCACATGCAAACTGGACCACAGAACTTGCATAATATTTGTTCCATCTACAAATAAATGTGTAAAAATTTAACAGCTACTTACGGAAAAAGTCCTTTTTCACCAAGTTTTTTGCACACAGTACTGCAAGAAAAACAGAAATACAAAATTAAGTTACTGATTGCCAACTTTTTTTAAAAAAGTTATTTTACCTGTCCAGCATTCCAGCAAATCCTGCTTAAAATAAAATGACCATAAATTAACTGTGCTCCTTCCTCATTTATATTGCCATGCAAATTAATTCCTGAAAGCTGAGCTGGAAGTGTCATCTTTTGGCAATTTACCTGAAGGCAGATTACAGTGGAGGTGAGATGGTCGTGGTTTCCTCAGGCAATAGTTTCACATGCCTGTTTTTTTCCCTCTCAACTCTTTTACCAACTGTGAGTTCACCAGAGAGGGACTTGGAGCACTCATGGCTGGTTCACCACCATTAGTGCTGGGACACAAGCAGGGGCTCATGCTCAGTTCTACAGCCCAGCAAAAGCTTCCTTGATCATAAAAAAATAGAACATTAGGCAGCCAAGGCTTTTCTGTTATCCTGCATGGTAATAAATAAAAGGTTGTACCTGAAAAGCATTTGGGTGGAGCACATTAACTTCTAAAGCCAGTTTTGATGGTTCCAAAGATATCTTTTATTTGTAGCAGCAGATAATTGTTTCAGGCTTTTTTTGTTTGTTTGTTTAAATTAAAAGGGAGGAACATTTGCATTTGTCAACTAAAAATACCCAGGGGAAAACAATCCCTATGAGAATACATTTAAACAAACAAATAAATAAAAGGTCAAAGGGGACAAATTTCATATAAAGGTGCCAAGGTACACAACGAAGACTTCTCTTCACAAACTGCACCACTGTTCAACTACTATGCTTATCTATTACCACAGGTTTAGTAAGCAGGAAATATTAGATTCCCCTGTGAAACATTAAAATATTTACTGATAACACAAAAGGATTCTTGGGGATTGAGCAAAAGAATGAATTCCCACAGCTAGTATAAAAAAGGAAAAAAAAAAGGGGGGGAGTGGGGAGAGTTATTTGGTTGGAACCTGATGCTGAAGGAGATTCCTCACTATATGATTCCCTTGGATATTTTTCCTATGAGATCGCCAATACTTTTTACTGCCAGGAAATGCAAAGACAGAGAAGTGCATCCAATAATCACATCCCACAGGCACTACACCTAAAATCAAACACCATTGGTCATCCTTTGCCCCCAGAACACCCTCCCACTGATCCTGCAATGCTCCTGATCCCAAATTTCTGCCTGAATAAAAGCAAACAGAGGCAATCCATGAGCATTCCCATGGAGATCTCCACAGCCAGGGCAGAGAAACACTACCCTGGACTGTCTAAATAATGGAATTAATGTTTTTCCAATTTTTACATTCATAAAGATGCTGATTTTAATGAAGCTGCTTTCCATGGGAATTCAGCACTGTAAAACCTGGCTACGACTCTGCTCAGGTCTGAGAAGTTTTGGCCCTCCATAAACACAAGGAGATGCCTATCAGTGGCTACAGGGACATAGAACAATCTGCTCACACTGACCTATCCCACAGGAAAGAGACAAAAAACTTCCCAGGAAAATTTCAGCACAGTAGTTTGATGAAAGGGGCTGCTAACAACACCATTAACCTGAAAAAGAAGTGCCTGGTTCCATGCTGGCAGCTGCTGGGTTTTTTTAAAGATGATAAAAATAATAAATAGAATTTCTCTCCATTCGAAGACATACTGGTAGTCCTAAAGCAGAGCTCCATTTGAGGGATTTTCACCCAGTAATTTCAATCTAAACAGTCAACAGTAGTAAAATAGTAATAGAGAATCAAATGTTTTTGGTATTCCTGATACCCAGAATTCAAGTATGTGTAGGAAAGAGACTGTCACATCACTGCTCCACAAATCAAATACAGTTCTTTGGATGGTGTGATAAAAATACACAGTTACCAAAGGCTTTCATGTGCCCAATAACTGAAAGTTTACCCAGAATACTGACAACAACCTATAGGCATTTGAAAAAAAGAGGTAATAGAAAAGTGCTTTTGCAGCTCCTTAAGATTTTATTACACTAAGAATATATTCAGATGAGTGATAACACAACAGACATAATCTGCCCAAGAACTGCTGTAGGCTATTGCTCACCAGTCACCTTTCATTTGATGGTGAAAGCTTCAAGTAAAATAGATGCTTATACAAATGGCAACTTTTAAAAGTATCTTTAATACTATACAATTATTGTCACAGTTTCACCCATTACAAGTAATGGGAAGTATCAAGTGAAGCCGTAGGCTTTAAATCCAATAGTTAAGTCAAAATTCATCTACAGCACAGCAAGCCACACAGGGTGCTCCTGAAACTGTATAAAGTCCAAGACAAAAGAGGATCAACTACTCTTGTGAGAGAAATTGTAGGGTTAACTCATTACAAACACTTCTTTTCAAAACTAAAGCAAGCCTGCCAATGCAATTTAACTGAAGTCTCATTTTTATAAGATTGGGCACACGCAGAGTACACAGACTAATAACTGCTTCCCCAACAATTAGCCACGAGTGCACAAACTAGTATTTTTGGCTCAACTTTTCCCACTGTAGTAACCACATTTAAAGCAAGTCAGATGTCAACCCACTCTGGCTTCGTCAGGTTAACAAAACAGGAGAGATGCTCCATTAACAACACCCTCTCTGCCAGGTATTTCTAGGTGAAAAAGCCCAGGTCCCAGGAGCATCACCTCAGCTCAAAGTGAAACAATCTTCTTCCACACACAGAGCTCTAATCTATCCCAGGACTTTTTTTGGACAAAACTTTTCCCACTGGTGGGAAAAGTACCAGAGTTTATGCTCCACTTTTCTAACAGTTTCAACACTGTATTAAAACCTGTTCTGAATATTCTGATAACCAGCTGATTAATAGTTCCTTGAGAATAAAAACTAAGGAAGTTTGGCTTCCTATGGATTTATGTTTCACGGCTGACTGAAGGCTGGGGCTGAGGCTTTTCCCACTGGGCATTCACACAGACCTTCTCCCACGCAGGCTCTCCCGTGGTCCGGCAGCGCGGGATCTGCTGCAGCTTTTTCTTCTCACTTCAGGTCACTGCCAGGGTCTCCTCTTTATCCAGGCAATGATTCTCACAAAACTCACGGGACTTAATTATCTTTGAGTCCTCTATCCTAGGTTCAATTTGAGCTAAAGATTCAAAAACCAGAAAGAACCAGAGGGAGATTTCTTTCCCTTGACAAAGCTGAGTTAAAGCGCTGATGGCTCCGGACACAAGGCCCGCCGCTATCAGACCTGCGCAGCCCCTCTGCTAATGGATCCTCTGGAGGCACGAGGGCAATGCAGAAGGTTATTTATTATTTGGATGTGCTTGTTTGAAGGCACTTTTTGTTACAATTATTTTGGGGGGGAAAAAAAAGTTAAGCTATTTAAACTTGCACTGGAGCTAGAATGCAAACCAATGGCTGGATATACTGACCTTGGCTTGGAAAAAAGAGAGGGGGGTGTGTTGTACCATAAGTGCATCATCAAATGACATTAATGGCTTCTAGCACACATGTGTAGATAAAGTATTCATTACAGAGAATCAGTGAGTCAATGGATAGCTATGTTTTGTGTTTATTACAGACTTCCTGGGTAGTCTACAGAAAAGAGAACATTAATATTTCAATATATATGTGCCAAGACAAACAGCACATCAATTTTACATAGTATACATACATTAAATATTTTTTTATCATGCTTTATGATCTCATTCTAACATATGCTACTCAGGTCTGCTCAGAGAAACATGGAAAGAGCATAATGTTATAAGCTACAGTCTCTTTCTATGACAGCTTTGCTACACAGTCCACAAATATTCAAAAATAGGAATTAAGTGAATCACATTTGCCAATTTCCTTTTTCTGATTTATTACTCCTGTGACTGACAAAGAATGGTTTATTGAAAAATAATTTAACTATTCCAAGTAAGTGCAAAATATTTGTAGTATCCCCAAACCCCTGTAATCTATATGTTAGCTATTAAAATTTACATGCAATTATAGAGGGGGTCAATAATTGGTTAAACTCACATAAAAATTGAAAGGAACTATGGCTATTGAAAAGGTGAATTTTACAGAAAGAGAAATATTTCTCTCTCATTTTCTGAACTCTGTTTATTCTTTTTGCTAGTTACTGAAGAACTCTTGTTACAACTGCTGCTTACTTTGGAATCATTTTTACAAAAAAAATCAAAATTTTAATGACATCAAGCTGTTCTTAGGGAAGATATCCTATGTTATAAATTACCACTATTTTTATAAGTATTAAAAAGTATGTTTATTTCAGAATAATAAGTATATCAGTAACACCAGGTCTCCACAGCTAGAAGGAAGAACATGAAGCCCATGAAGGGAGAGCTCCAGCCTAGAATGCTTGTGCTGAAAACAAGTAAAAACTGATAAAGATCTATGAGATTTCACAGAATCACCACCTCTGAGACATGAGCTCAGAGTCTTCAATGATCTATTCACCTCCAAAGGCTGGGTAACACCACAATGAGTGCTGAGGAAGCAACATTAGAAGGAAAGAAAGTGTTATGTGAATTCAAGGAACCTGAACATTTAAGGGCTGTGTATTCAACCCTCGTGGGTATTTCCAGCCTGTTTACAGCCAACTTGTTCACCAGATTCACCTGCAAAACACGACCACCACTACTTTACCTCACAGGTAGGTTTCAGTGTTACATTATCTACATATTGGCATGCTCTCAGTTATCTGTTATAATGCACCTCTTGATTTACAAAAAATGACAAGCTTTAAATGTGTTTATACCCAGCAGCATGAGGTAGAAACACCTCAGGGCTACAGCTGTAGACAATCACTGTAGAAATATACTGGTCTTAAAATTCCTATGTTAAAAATAATACTGCTTAAGCCATCTTAAGTAAGTAGTTTTAGATGTTTATATTTGGGACACACCAATGCTATCAAAGAAAGATTAAGGAAGACTGGTAAGAAAATAAAAATAATCATGAATGTCCACGGAAGTGAGCACACCAGCTGCAGAAGGAAACACACGATCAACACACTGAAGTCTCTACATGTCTCAGTAGAACCCCCCATCCCATGCCAGTCATCCATAAGAACCAACACTGTGTCAAGAGACAGCCCCGCAGTTACAGGGAGGAAAGCACTCGGTCCAAAGCTAAGATTATGTTTTCTGATCTTCTGGCTTTTCATGTCATCACCACAGAGGAACAAGTTCAGCCTTCTGAATCCAACCAACAGTTCTAACATTATAATTCCTGCTGGTTTTTTCTTTCCCCGAGGGTTTTTCTCCCAGAAAAAGCGCTTGTTCAAGAACATATGTAACACACGGCAGAGCGACAGGCTGCCTATCCATTTTTACCACAATGGCTCATTTTGAAGACAAGTTTTTCTTCCCCTACAGAAACACCATCTTTTATTGAAAGCCATTAGCGTTGGGTTTTGTGATCAGATCCCAGTTGTCTGCATGTTCTACGAGGGGCAATACAATCACCGAAATAAGTCCCAGCTGTAGAAACACAATGCTATGCTGTTGCTAATGTGTGTTGTACTGATAATGAATGGTCGTCTATGCTTTAATCTGAATAAAGCTCCCAACTGCTCTGCCTCTCCTTGCCAAAAATTCCCCTTCCTCCTCCAGACTGTGGTTGCATTCCAATTACACTGCTGATTGGAATGAGCCTGCTTGGGGGAGGGAGGGAGAGGGAGGGAGGCAAATGAAGCCATGCTCAGGCCCCTCCTCGCCTTCACAGCTGCCCCTGGGACCCAGAAATTGCTCGGGTGTTTGAACCTGAGGCTGACATGACGTACATTTCTCCACATTGTACAAAACTCTTTGCAAATTCACTTATTTCTTTTAGAAATGCCAGTTGTGATAGGCAAAAAGCGCACCGTGCACAGGTTCCAGCAGGATGGCTCAATACTTTAAACATTTTTAAACAAATTTTTAAACCTACTGCTTCCTTCCATTGTTGGCACACTCACAAGAAACTTACGTTTATCTGCTTGCATTCCCTCCTTGGACCTGCCTGAATTCCCACATGGGAAAACATAAAACAGGAGGTCTTCAACTATTTATTGACAGAGAGCTGTAAATAACGCTGTATGGATTTTGCAAATACAGCTGTTGAGGTAATAACTTCCTCAATTAAGGTTTTGAAATAAAATTGTTTACCCCAACTATTCATATTAAGTTTTATTTTACAGTTAATCTCTCTGAGGATTTTTTTTAAGGTTCCATTTCCTTTGAAAGGTGCTTTTTCTGTAGATGAACAAAATGTGACAGAACATGACCCTAAAACAAAGAGTTTACTTTTGCTTAATGAAATTCCTGCATTTTTGAAGATTGCAATCGATTATTGTCAAGAAGGGACACACAAAGGCAGGCAAACTTAAAAATTCTGTGTTTTACAGGTGCACAGGGGTTTGGAATCAAGGTCTTGCAGCATGAAATGGGTCAGAACACAGCAGCTGACCATTATTCCGAGCAGGATCAGTGATGGGAGCACATTGGAAGGTTTCACATTGCACCCAACAGTACAGGGGGCTGCAGCTGTTCCTCCCTCAAAGCAGGTCTAGCAAGCACAGGGATACAAGGTAGAGCAGGAAGCTGAACTGGCTTAACAGAAAATTAACCTTCTGGGGAGACGGATTAGTTCACCGTTGGCTCCTAGAGCTGCACAGACTTACCCTGCAGTCACGCTATCTGCAAAGCTGCTGCAAAGGAAGTGGCAGAAGCACATGGCTGCAGAGCAGGGAGGATCAGCCAGGCTGCCCTTCTTGCAGCTGTGCAGGAGAAGTGCACCCCACACCCTTGTAAGAGCTTTCAGCTCTAAAAACAACGTGCATCCCAATGTTTTCATTTTAATGCAGACATAGTTTTTCCTCCTGCCTCTGTTTTGCAGCTCCAGAAATTTATTTTATTAAAAATAAAATTAAGTTAAAAAGCAGATTTTGCTACCAATATACCAAAATGACCAGCTAACACCCTTCAGGATTTTAGAGACACAATCTTCTCCTTAAACATTCATCTTTTCCATTTCTCAAAGCACACTGAGAAATGCAGAACTAAAACACAAAAGAGCTTCTCTTGCAAGTACAACTCTTCTACTACTTCTCTTCCAACTTCTCTTGCAAGTACATACACAACTGCTTCCAGGCTGCTCTGTTTTACTTATGGACAGATGCTCTGGGTCTCACAAAGCACCAGAAATTTGGAATAACCAACTGAGCTCTAAACTAGAGTCAGTACAAAGCACGTACACACACAGAGAATGGTAGGATCATTATTTTCCCCAGTACTTCATCGTAAAATTCAGCATTACCCAAATTAACACTCCAAATTCCATCCTCTCCAGAGCCCAGCAGAGGCAGTACATGGAGCTGCAGGTGCCATATGCCAGCACAGGGAAGCCCAGTTCACCCAAGGACACTGGACGAGCTGATGCTGATTTCAGACACATTCTGCTCAGTGAGATCCAAGGCAATCACTCTCCCCCACCTCTGGATCCCCAGCTCTGCAGCAGGAAGAGCTGCAGGGCAAGCAGCCAGGTACACCCCAAACACCATCACAGGCTGCTTCACCCGGGTATCTTTTTCTGATGTCAATTAGGAGCTGCATCACATGATCCCTCCTGCTCCCGAGCTAGGGAGGCAGGACAACTGGGAAGGCATGGTGACTTCTTCAGCAGGCACAGCTGCCTCACATCACACCTACAGCTTATATTGGTAAGAAATTAATTTCTAATTCTCTTACAGACCTATAGACCTCATTTAAATTGAATGCAAACTTAGAATCACGTATCAATTCTAACTCTTACTAACAATATGCATTAGAACAATTCAAAAGTACTGATGGATTTTTAAAGTGCTATTTAATACTAACATGGCAGGTTGCAAAAAAATATTCTAAGTGACATATAAAAGCATCACTGCTAGACTGATGTCCAAACACAAGGTAGACAGCTTTAAAATAAACTCAATTAAATATGCATTGGTATAAACATAGTACTAGAAAAGCACTTTTAACAAGAATTTCCTTTACTAATTGTTACAATTCTAAATTTTCCCATAAACACATTTCTGTAAGTTAAACTTCAACACAAGCCAGATACTAAATCCTTAATATACTACATGTAAAGTGAAACCCATTTCCAAGGATCACATACATTATAAACACTGTCAGTCAGAAACCAGTATCTCAACAAATCAGAATTTTTCCTGTGGGACTAAACAAACAAACCCACGATAACCAGCATTCAAACACCAAACAGCAATATGGACATCCAGAAGTGACAAATGCCCTAATAATGTAATATAATTTATACTGTGAAAGATGCCAGAACCTAACACAAAACCAGTACATTTTCTGTTCAACAGATTCGCTCTAAGTTCTCCACAAGAATAGGCTGTGGTGTGACTAGATTTAGAATTCCAGACCCATATAACCTGCATTCAGTGTAACTCATGGAGGTTAAAATCCAAATGAAAACATCACACATTTATCAGACAGAACAAAGATGCAACGCACCACTGGGTAGAAACAGTTAAGCCAATAAATCATTCATCTCATGCAATAATAAAATTCTGGAGAGAGTTTCCAAGGTTATTTTAAATTCCCGTAAGGGGAAGGACGACATGACAGCGACTCCAGACTCCAGCAGTCTGTGCCGGGGACGGCTGAGTGACTCGTGGCCGCGGCCAGATGGAGCCTGCCGAGATTTGCCATGTTTAGACTCCTGTTTTTACATCACGACGTCTACTTCACAGCATTGTTTCACTGTAAACAAAAGGCTTCCTTTTCCACTTCTCCTCCCTTACTCCACTCCAAGCCAAAAGTAGAACAAAACACAAAACCCCCCCAAACCATTGAATTCTTCCTTTGAGCAGCTCATGCATTCACGTTTCCCAGATTCACTCAGCGATGGGCTCGCTGCCACACACGTCACCCACCCTATTCATGTGTCCAGTTTATTTGATACGCCTCTCAAGAGGTAAAGGAAAGAAATTATGCTGCCATGAAGATAGCAGTCCTCTCCAGGCACTGCAAATCCTACCAGGAAGGTTTACAAGTCTCTTTCATGGAGATTCATGTTAATTCAAGTTAATTGTGTAAGCAGATGCAAAAAAAGTTGAGTTTCATTTGCTTTTTTTTCAGCTATATACCAAATGTGTAAATTAAAGCTTAATGATACAAAATAAACCACACTCATCAGGGCTCTGGGTAAATAAGGGTTTCAGCCACAGCTCAGTGAGAAAGGAGCAGAAGTAACATATGGGAAACGTAAAGAAAACAAAGGCTATTGGGAATATCTGCATTTCCTGGTTCATTGTGGATGGAGCCTCTCAGACCAGCCAGGATGTTTCTAATGCATAGCTTTCATACACTATAAATTCCATTTCTCTTCTCCACCCTCCTCTAAAATGGCCTAACCATCCCATCTCACCCATTTTTTAACATCTGAAAAACCAACCACTACTGTAACATGGAGAAAAGTCAGCAAAGATCAATTTTCAGACCAATTTCAAAGTTTTCCCTTCTACTTCTCACATTGGTGACAAGTATAAAATTGTATTCCAGTGAACAAAATCAGAGTGGGAAACAGAAATCCATTAAAAAGATAAAAGAATCCAGCAGCCTTTCTGTTCTGTTTGCTATAAGATTCTTAATTATTTTTTACCCTCCTGCAGTATTAAAAAAATAGTCCATAAAAAAACTTTAGTGTAACAGTACCAAGACTAACTAATCTCAATCTGCAGAGGTGGTTTTTATATCTAAGTGTGAGTAAAGTAAACTCTAATTCAATTATCCAAGAAATACTGGGATAAAATAGTTTTTAAGAGCTCAGGCAAAGAAAAGGGGTTCACTCTTATCTCAAACTCTTACCATCATGCTAAAAGTCTTACCCCAGTCCCTAAGGACTTCTTTACAATCCCAGCAGTTAGTTTATAACCAAAACAGAAGCAATTAATCCAAAATTATCAACTTACAAAATCCTTGAGAGCACAGGATCCTTCCTGTGATGGGTAAACAAAAAAGGTAACATGGAAATTTAACCATCTATTTCTCAGTTTGTTTTGATAGGAACAGGAGTGGGGGGAAAAGCTCCTGGGAGAAATAAATGATAGCTCTGTCTGACATATTTCATGCACCTCTGAAAACGTGCTGGGGACAAACCTGGCAGCAAGGAGCAGAGCCCTTGGATTTGTTTCACTGCAGTAACTCTCCACCCTCTGAATGAGCTGTAATAGAGGCAACAACAAAAGAAATTCATGATCTAATTACCAACCGGCCAAAAATGCCCTGAATTTTAAAAAGGGCTCGGACAAGAGACACCTGCAGCTAAGTCAGACTCCTGGGTGTCAGGAACTGTGGATCCCAGCAGCATTCCAGGCTGTGCTGCCACCGCTGTCAGGACATGGCCACATGTGTGATTTAAACAGGAAATCTCAAAACTCTGTCTCTGCTGCAGACAGGATCCTTGGGGAGCACATCTGCTACTGGGACTTTTCTGGGAAAAGGAGAAAGGAAAAGAACCAGGAAAAAAAATAATACCCCAAAAGCATGGACCAATTTACCCTTCACAAGTAATTCCCATGCCACTCCAGCAAAATGCTGTAAATATTGGTTTTATCAGCACTAACCAAAGGATTGTCAGATGCTTTTAAAGAAATAATTCCTAACTCATGAGAAAAGCTCAGGCAACAACTTTTGATAGGGAGAAAAAATGAATTCTGGCATTTCAGAAGTATAGTTAGGTAAACAAAAAACAGTCCTCTAATAAGTAAAACAATGTTAAAGAGTTCAAGAGAGTCATGATTTTGATACTATCAGAAGTAAAAATCATTAATTAAACATCTGCCCTTAATCTAAACTCCTAGTTCAGCACAATTTTGTTTTATTACTACACCTGATGTACTGAAATGATATTATATGGGGCAATACATATGAGTGATGTACTCTTACATCCTCCTGCATTATCATCAATATCCACAACCTCAGACATTCTGTCTCCTTGATAACATGTGGATCCTGCTTCTTTCTTATTTAGTACAGTTGAAATATTCAAGCACAATATCCCTATATTCACTTTTTTTTGGAAAATTTGTTTTAGTGGAATGCTTTCAACTCTGGAAATTGCCTCTCTCTCTGGAAACCTGACAGTTTGGCTTCTGCCAAAAATAAAACAGTCAGCAGGAAGGTGTGTGGACTATACACACACCCTTACCTGGTCACTAAGCTTGTGCCTCTGATGACGGAATTCTGTCTGTACCTGCAGAAATGCATCATCTAAGTGAGGAAAACTCCAGCTGTGTAAAGGCAGCACAGACAGAAAACCAAGACAATGTCACCATTCAAACACCATTAAAACTCTCGAGTACCTCAGTTCAGTCTTATTCCCCATCACACACCCATAAAGCCTCATCACCAGGAGATTATTACATCATTAGACTATACAATTGATAAACTGATTAAGTTATGGCAGTCCTTTAATGTGGACAGATTCAGTTTGGTTTCTCTGTTTAAACAGATGTGTCCTACAGAACAAATCCAAACAGTTTAAAAAGCTGCTGCTGTTGAACAGACATGAGCTAATTAAATGAGCAATCTTATTCATCTCAACTGAAGTAAAGCAACTTACAGTAAAACCTTGGTTTTATCTTACTTTGGTTTTACACACGTTGCTTATTTAGTGAAATCGGTATAATTTACATAGTATTATAAGAAATAATATAAAGGGAATTTAAAGAAACAGAACACCAAGAGATTCAGATGAAATAGTTCACCAGTACATGGAAATAAAGGATCTTGCCCAAAAAACATTGCCATGCCATTTAAACTACAACTTCAGATATCTTTTGGGAAGATGCAGTGCTTGGTAAGTGAAAATAAAAGAATTTTTTTGAGAAGTAAGAACACAGAGTAGAAGGTATTAAGCAGCAGAGAGTGAAGATTAAGAAAAATAATGGGAAAGGAGCTGAGACTGAAAAGAGGAGTGTAAGGTGATTACATGAATGCAAAAAGTGCAATACTGTACATCAACACTCCTAGCAGTACAGTAAATGGATAAAAATCCAGGAAAATATTCCCAACAAGTTCAAGAACATTTCATTGCTGGGCTCCTACAAAGGCAGAATGATTCCAAGTGCAAGGAAGATCCAAGCATTTCCATTGACCTCAAACACCAGTTATGAATTTCAGACAGTCCAAGTGGACATGATGGGGATTTTGAGGGGGCACAGAAATGGAAAACCCTCATTTCCCTGCAGCCTTTTACTCTAGGAACCCTCAGCCTCCTGCAGTTCCGCTCACAGAGTGTTATACTAAATACCACTTCTGATTTCCACCATTTCTTATATGGCTGCACAAGCAAGGAAAGAGCAGACCCAGTTTTTCAGAGGAATCTTTATGTGCATTTCCTACATGCACTGCTCCTTGGACATCTCAGTAGCCAAGTGAGTGCTATCCAGGGCACCCAAACATAATTATTTGCTAAACAAATACATTAACTTTCCAAGTACAGTATTTTTTCCTCTCACATCTATCTTCTTACATCTCAATTATTTTATACTAAACACCTTCCAATGACCTAATTCCTTTAGTTTTTCTATCATTTATGTATCTTAGAGCCAATATGACAATTTATACTAAAATAAGACCAGAGATAGGCTAAAATTCTGATCAGTTATATGGAGACAAAGATGGCACAGGCTTTTTCCCCTTTACATTGTTTCATCCAACTTTGTAAACTGTACCTCCTTTCTGCATTAACTAAATTTAAGAATTCACAAATATATTTCCTATTCATCTTTCAGCACTGTAGACTACGAATGGCACTGTTAATGTTAAAAGGATAAAAGTTTTTAAAATGCTAAAAATCAAAATGCAGTGATCCCCTTGGAACCGGCATCCTACATTAAACATCTCCAGCTAATAATTTTCACTAAGTATAAGCAAATGAACTACACTAAGTCAGTGCAGGGAGTTGTGCCTGCTCTCCTGTCACATAACTATCCTCACTGAAAATTGCTGTTGCTGAAGGGTCACAGGACAGGAGAGTTTTTTAGGGTGCACACAAACATTTTGTCATTTAGCAAAAAATCAAAAAAATACCTAAACACATTCAAACTTACAAAAGAGAGATTAGAACAAACAAACGAGTCTCACAGATTTTGCTCCTAAATACAAACTGTTCTTCAGGAGACAATGGAAACCACGGGATTGGAGAAGATAAAGTGTTAATCGCATATTTGGTGGTTTATGAGCCAAAGCAGTCTGAGGTTTAAACTGCTTCTGCTCAGTGCTCATCCCATTCAGAGACGATGAATCATTTCCCATTTGGCAGCACTTCTGCCTACAAGGCTTGTCTTCTGTGAGATTTCTCCTGTAGCCTTGTAATAGATTTGCTAATTTAGTACACCTGACTTTGAGCAAAAGCTATTGTTGCCAGCTGTCAGACTAGACCTCGTCCTGTTTATCAGACACATCTCCACCAGCCCGTCCTGCCCCAGTCACAGAAACACAACACTCCTTACTAATCCCAGGGCAGTAAATTACTTTCTAATATCCTTGTTTTTCTTACTCTGCCAAAATACCAACACATCACAGATTTAAAGCAACAGCAAAATCAATTTATCCTCAGCAGCTGGGATCGTACCAGTTTATCCAATAACCACATTTTTTAAAGTCATATTTACTGTTCTAGTCATTCTGTCCATGAATTCCTGAGTTCCAGCAGTAGAGGTTTGACTGTTTTAAACAAAGGTAATATAAGCTCACAGGGAGTGTATTTTAGTTTTTTCAGCAGGTCTCCACAGCTCTTTGAAAGATAAATCAGAGCAAAGCAAAGTATTAGATGCCTCACACATACTAAAATATTTCCTCATTTTCCCCAGGGCTTTGTGCATGCAAAAGAAAGTGCATTACTTGCTGTTTATAAATATTTGTGTGGACAGAAGCTTAGGGTGGGGGCAACAGAGAAAATATGGGGAAGGCTGGGTGGGTTTTGTTGTTTTGGGGACTTTTTGTGGTTTAGTGTCTTGTTGGGGGTTTTTTGTTTTTTTTTTTTTAAACCTCCCTACAGTGAATCTGGAAAACATGAAAAAATAATCTGTGTATGATATTTTTATGCCTAAACAAAATTTACCAGAACTTAAGCCTTTACATTCCAGATTACACAAATTAGTTTTACAGATGCAAAAAAAAAGCAGACTTGCTCTTTTCAGGTTTCACACACTGCATTCACAGAAACACATGCCCACATACTAGATGCTCTTCTAAGTATTTTAAACCTCAGAATAGTCAACAAAAATATGAGAATGCACACTCAGGTAACAAAAAGCATGAAGTACTGACATTCCTCTCTTCCATTCTCAGGGGGCTGTGGAGCCACTTACTCATCTCTATCATTCAGATCTGGCTACTGAACTCATGCTGAGCAGTCAAGGAAATGCACCTGGACTCTTCCACCTGGGACTGACTTGGAAGACCAGACAAAAACTGTGATTCAACATGCAAAGATCATTTACCATGAGCAGGTTCCACAGCACCCTGTGGTTACCTTCTGCCATATTTGTAGCCAAAATTCAATTTCATTGTATTTGTCTTGCAGAGCAGCAGAGGATCCCCTCATGACAATATCCATCCAACACTCCACTGCAAACACCCTGCCCTTGCAAAGGGAACAGAGGTCAGGCAGCTCAGCTGCAGAGCCAGCACCTGTTCTTCCAGGTGGGACAGAGGAGAGAAACCTTGGAAAGAGAACAAAATCCTGGGATTTTAGGAAATGGAGGTGAAGGCAGAGGAAACAGACTTAAGAAGCAGTATTACTTCACTGCCTTGCAACAGCTACACAGCCAGTCTAGTCCCATGTAAAGTTGATGTTCTTGCAAGTAAAAAGACCTATATATATATATATAGTTTAACAAGGTTTTTCATGGTAACATCTGAAATGATGAATCAGATTTCAAGTATTATTCATCTGTACAACTTAAGATTAGCCCTGAGGAACCATTAAAGAAAAATATTTGCCAGGAAAAAATAACCCAGAATATATGATTCATTCACTTCTGAAACAATAAAATGGTTCACTATAACAAAAATAACTATATTGTAAATACTTCAATTAAAATGTTAAAAAAACCCCTAGCCAAACACAATGAAGAAGGCATGCCCTTAGAATAAAAACAAACTAAATGTGCATATGTGTGCAAATAACAAAACACCTTGTTAGAAACAGGTAATTTTATGAAATGTAGTTAACACCATATCTGATGGAAATGGTACTCTATTTTTTAGGGATTAGGGACTTAAAATTTTTAGGACAACAATGACACCCCTCAAATCTCAAATTCTTAGCTATTCTTCTGTTAAACTGCTAAACAAATATTTATTTCAGCAGAAAGTGATGCATGTAATGTATACCTAAAATCAAACAGGTCCTGAACATCCCCATGGGAAGCAGACAAGGCTAACACTGACCTTAAATCACAATAAAAGGGATGAACTGAACAAACCATGCATTTAATAACTTTATAATTGCCCAAAGCTCAAAAAGGTGTGAAAATGAGCAGCTTTTTGGAAAAGAAGTCCCATAGGAGCAGACTTTGTTTCAGCCTTGTGTCAAACATTGGGTGAAAAGAGAAGCACTGTTATGCATCAACAAATAACTCTGTAAAATATGAAAGCAGTCAGAAAACCTCATTTTTCTTCATAGTTAGACAATATTAAATTTACTTAAAATGAAACCTTGCAGTTTCGCATTTTATCAGTTAATTCATTTTTGGTTTACTAAAAAAAAAAACCCAAAACATTCATCTGAATGCACCCATAACTCACTCTGTCTACAAAGACCTCAACAAGAAACTTCAAACTGCACATCTGCCTGTCTCTTCCTGGAGGTTCACCTGCCCAGCACAGGTAATTTCTGGTTTGTTTTTTCACTGGTCAAACTCTTTTGCAGGCTCCTTTGTGTGTGGTTCATACACACAGAGAATGAAGATCAAAGTGTTTCACAACACTGGCACCTCAATGTAAACAGAGCACAGCGTATTGTGTCAACCCCCTGACACAGGAGGATGCTCTGGTGCAAATCCAGTGGGGACAAACTATGAAATCAGAGGACTTCCCTCTTCCGTAGAGAAATATTCAAAAAGAATGCAAGATCCATCACAGTGCACAAATGATAGCTGCCACAGCTTATAGCTTTCTCTGTCCACTTGATATTTAACATATTAACATTGACTCTTGACTAAAAAAGCTCAAATCTTTCATGCAATGAACTCATCAACAGCAGGTAACTCTTCTCTGAACTCCAAAACCTTTGTGAAAATATAGCATGTAAATTAACCAAGGAAACTTAAAAACTGCATAATTCATCTATAATTATCAGCAAATTTTCTGACCCTTTTAAAGCAAGATAACATTAACATTAATGAAGCAACCAAGATACTGTTAGAATCAAGGGTCTTTTCAAAAAACTTCTCAGGTTTGCTAAAAGCTGAAGAATTCCTTTTGTTCTACGCATAAGGAGTAACCCTGATCTTATCTGCAAGCCTTTTTAGAATTATGTTCTGAATCATGGCCACTTAGAAGCCAGCCCTTAATTCCCTATTTCTTCTATATAGGATCAAGGTGATGAACATGTGGAGCAAAGGAACAGATGGGAGAAATTTTGGGGTGGGTGTTTTTTCCTGTTTGTTTTTAAACTTGTGGCCTCTTTCCAACTGTAACCACTTACATTCTTTGCATGTTACGCATCTTGAGTTCTTATAAAGCCCCTCTGCTGTAGGTGACCCCTTCTTCCCAATAAAACACTCAGATCACCAACAGAACATCCCATGTGCAGCAACAGCATGCCCTGGTTACAAAGCCAAGCACCGAAAGGTCTGGAGCAGGAGCTCTGGGCTGCCTCTGAGACCCTGTGCCACATTCAGTGCTGCAGCACCAGAGCCCAAGCCCCGCACAGCTCCTTGTTCCAGGTCACTCCCTTCTCCTCCACCCTCATCCAGCTTTTGCACCCTGTGCATTCCAGTTAGTGCCTCTCTTCACCCCACGAGCAGCATTAAGAGGCAGAGCTCAGCTCTTGGCCGCCCCCTCACTAAACCTGCACCAAGCCTTAGTGGCTGATACAGCCACACCTGCCTATTACCGTGTCCCTGTTTGACAGTGCCTCTGCCCCAGAATAAAGGATTCACAAGAACAAAGGACTTCTAGATGATGTGCAATGTATGTTTAATCCTTTTTGAAACTGGTTGAAGTTTAGCAGAATCTTCCCAAAATAAATTTGATCTGATTTAGCTCCTCAGCGTGAAAAATGTCCGCGTTAGCCGGCTGTTAACAGCACTGAGCAGTGTCTAATAATGGGAAGTGCTAACTGGGGCTGGCATTATTAGCTCCAGCTCGGTATTCCCAGTTCAGCCATACTTATAAATTCCACTGATGGCAAGTAAAAGGCCAAGATGTTTACACAGACAAAGCAATTCCATGTTCAAATGACACAAAGTAGAAGCAAGTGCAGGCCCCAGCGCTCCCACTCCCCACAGTACTGAAGGGACAAAGGAACAATCCAAGGGTCAGGGTGACCAGGGACAATTTTCCTGTGCATTTACTGCCACTCCATTGCAGTGACATGGGGTGGGAGCAGAACAAGTGCATCTCCAGGCATGGACCACACTGAAAATAACTGCTGAAATGTGGAGAGTGAGATTACCATATTTCAATAAACTTATGAAAAATATAAAGCTTTTGAATGGTCCTGCCCAGTGTAGATGAAGTTACATTATGCTGATACACAGGAAATAGCTGACTGATTCTACAGGATGAACAATTCACCAGAGGAAAGGAACTTTCAGGAAAAATGATAAATATTGTAATGAGGAAGTCCGAGGCACGTATTCACAATGCCACATTCACATCTCACAAATGAACAGAAATTTCTTCATGATCCCCTGGCCACAGAAGCAAGTGAGACACAGACAAATGTAAATATAAATATATAGGATCTCCCCCCAGGCAGAATAACCACTTGCTGTCTGGGAGGGGAACCAAGAACTTTACTGTCTATCCTTGTAGATGGGACTACAGAATTTTTAACCTCCTTTTACCCCCACCCATAACAACTACTGAAAGAACACTGTGAACTGTGGGAACTGCTTGAGGAAGGGAGAGAAGACTACACAAATATTTCATGACAAGCCAGGCACGACGCACGTACTACTGAAAATTACTCCAAGTCATTTTTTCCTTAAAGGCCTTCTCTTTTCCTGCTCCAGAACAAAGCACAAGCCAGCATTTTAAATCATCTTTCAACCCAGCTCTTAAGACGAAATCCCAAATATGAAGAATGTTCACAAAAGGGCCACAGTGTTACATGACAGCACAACTTCAGGATAAACCTTGCCCCCCTCACAAAGATTTAAACCCTTTAACTTTTACACAAAAAGCTGATATCCAACTATTTATAGCAAACTGGAATTATTGCATGGCACCTGGAATTTACAGACAGCATTTGCTTCTTTAAGAAACCAGGGGCACTTCCCCTGAGCAGCAGCATTAATAAGCTTGAACAAAGGACAACAGCAGTTTTTCCCCATTCCAACATCCATCCTTGATGAAGAGTTTATTATAACTGTGTGTGATACATATATAAACACATTTGAAGATTCTGTGCTTCACCAAGCATGCAGAACTGCTAGTTAGACATTTAGAAATGCCACATACAAAACCCACTTGAAATTATGAAAGATGGCACAAAAACTTTTTAGCATTGTTCACATGCTTCAATTAACAAGAACCTTCTGCAAGAACAGTATAAAACATTTTTGAATTTTCTACTACAATCGTCTAAATAAAAGCCCTCGAAAATTTCTGCTTTATCACGCATTATGCCCTTCTTTAAAGTCTGGTCAATTTATGTGTCCTACACTGGGCACTCAAGCTTAAAGAAGCCAATCATTTTTAATTTCATACTTGGTACTGCTGAGCAAATGCTCTCAAGAAGATGTGAGGATGAGGTCCTTCATATCTATCTAAATGAATTATTTAGCAATGGGTATTTTGTGTCCTTTAAAGTAGATGTATCTGTATTATCACCATGAAGAGAAATGCTCAGTATCTTCAGATTCCCACACTGACAGTGCAGTCATTGAATCCTTACAGCCTGGCTCAGTGCTGTACTCAGCAACACGACATCTACAACTCTTTATATTTTAGCCCAAGCACAGGAACCCATATTTGCTTTCTGCTTCCACAATAAAGCGACACAAAACCTGGGAAACTTACAGTCCCTTCATGTCCCTGTGCCAGCTGTCGAACAATTGTGCCTCACTCCGTCCTGTTTCACCTCTACAAATGACCCTTTTGCCCCTGAATGACACCACCTACACCAGCTCCATTTTACAAAGTTTCTTATATCAGACCTGATCCATTCTTTATATATTAAGACAGAAGTACTTATTTTGCTGCTAAACAAAAAAGAGGACAGCTTAATATTACTACACTTAAGCACAAATTATTACTCATCTATTCCTGCATACAGTCTTCTGTACAGAGCTGTAAACTATTTTAATAAGTCCACTAAGGAAAATAATGGGAAAAACTTCTTCTCTGAATATAAATATTTATACATATCATAAATAAATAATTTCAGAAAAAGGTGAACATTCTCCGTTAAGAGTAGAATTGAAGAATTATTTGTCATAAGGATACCTAAATGCTTGGTACAATTAATGCCATTAATTTCTAATCCCAGGCAGTTAAGCATGAATGTAATTCTATGAATTTTATTCAGACATGTTTAGTTCCTTTGCATGCTTAAGGATTTTTATTTTTTTTAACCAGCCATGTCAATAAATACTCTAACTCTAAGATACATCTTTCCTCCCCCACCAGTAATAAAATTAATTTTAGTACATTTTACATTTTTTGTACAAAAAATACCTGCATTTACTAGACTGCCTTTTACTAAAATGAAACAGCAAATTACTAAGTACACTCCATCTACTTTCCTTATGTCCTACAATATGCACAAAGCTAGAGCTTTACCATGCATCATTTTAGAAGTGTACAGCCTGGTCTTTATCTGTCTTAGGAAGAAATCTTCAAGTTGACCCAAGTTCAGAAAATGCCTCTAAGTATTACCAGCAGAGATTCCACCTCCAATTAAATACAAGCACAACTGCATCTATAATTGAATTTATGTATGCATCTATATATAAACTCCAAATCAAATGGTTAAGCATGTTAAAAAGAAGCATCATGACAGATATAATTAGTTATTACTCCATTTAACTCCATCAGTAATGTTAAAATCTGGGTCAAGGCAGAATGAAAATGCCATCAAGAGCCTGCTGCTCTGTGAACCTCCCTGGAGCCACCACTCATTTACACACCAACCCACCACAGTTCTCTACACCCAGAGAAGGAAAAAAAGGGGGATGAGAAGAAGAATTGGATTGAAACATGGATATATTCCTCAGCCTACCCCATCTGACAGCACAGGATGGAGCAGAGGGACATGTCCATCCCAAAAATGTCAGTGCTGTGGGTTGGAAAGCTTTACTATGGCATTGTCACTCGGATGTTTTTGGCAAGATGGCATCACACACGCTGATTTAAGCATGAATGGCACAATCTGGGTACAAAGCCTTACTGTGACCTGTAAATTATGTAGCCTGTACATTCTCTGCATATTTGAAACAACTCAAATGAATTGGTCACAGAAAGAAAGCACTGAACCCATTCTACTGACAATCCCACAGCCATGGAGTGACTCTCCCTTTCTCCAAGAAAACAAGCCTTGTGAATTGGGTTAAATACGCACTGGCCAAGAGTCATTCCACAAAATTACCCACAGGATACAGCCACAGAAACTCACACACTGCTACTTTTTCTTTCACTTTCAGAATTTTGAAAATATGAGTAACACTGCATCAAAAGCAATATGTGTTACTCACTTCTGGGGATATCAGCCCTCCTGGTCTGATCTGCCTGAGGAACAGCAAAAACAAGTATTTTGAAGTGGAAAAAAAGCAATTCCCAAGAGTCTGTAGGATGCTAAAATACAGCTGAATGGTGCAACAGAAATGTGCATATGAGAGATAACCCAAATCACCCCAACTGTCTCAGAAGACCCAAAACAGAACCATCCTTTCTGTGGATTTAAACTCGAAAGAAACAATGTTCATGGGCAGAAAGTCAAAAGATAGTGAATCTAAATCCCAGCTTTACTTGGTTTATCCTTTTTATGATCTTGAGCATGTCTATTCTCCATCCTGTATCAGTCTCCCTCTTAAACTCAGATGATAATGCTTAGCCAGTTTTGTCCCGAGCTTTGTTACCAACAGATGAAGATTTCTTTAAAGTTATGAGCAATCTTATCTATGCTTTCATTGGAAGCATCTAAAGATTAAGTAGCAAGAAAAAGTCAACAGTTTGCTTCCTTGAATGGATTATTGATAAATGTCCCTCAAAATTCTGATCCTCTTCCCCAAACAGGAATGTGCTTTGCTAACAGCAGACACACACAGCAGCTCCTTGTACATGAACTGACATCACTGAGGTGAATCTTTCCCACCTCTCAGGAGTCACTGGAATGATCTCAGCCCTGCATGTGTGATGAGCATTTACATTTCATACATTAAAACAAGCACATAATAGCCTGTGCAGTAATGTACTCGTGCCACTGAGCCAAGTCAGAAGCAAGCGCACGTCATTGTTGTGAGGAGAGCAGGGAAGACACCCAAAGAAATCATCCACCCTTTAAACACTGCAAGAAAGGTCTGGTTCAGTGGTGAGATGCCATTCTAAGTAAGATGGCAAAGCAAGGAAACACTTCAAAGGCCATGAAATAAACAAGAATGAAACATTAAAAGCTGTCTTCTTTCAGGGATCTACCCATTCACCTTATGGACACAATGTTTTCATCTGGGGACTGATCAGATTTTTCAGTGTGATTAACAAAGAAAATAGAATATAATTTGTCACCTACTAGATGAGTTTCTCAGCTTTGCTCAGCTATGCAGACAGACATATTACAGGACAGTGTAAACTCCTTAAACTTAACTGAAAACTACAATTCTAAACATTACCCACTATTTTTCCACCCCCAGGATTAATTTGTTTTTTCTCCTGCAATAGCTTTAATTTTTTTAAACATTACCATTAGGACTGCCTGCAGATTTCCCATATGTCTCCCACATATGCCCCACATGTTACCTACACATGTAAATCCTCTACTAGCTTCTATGTGATGCTCTCCTAATTGTACAGCCTAAGGTAAATAGTGGGGTTTTTTTGAACTGAATTTCAATCTTTTAATTGAAGCCCCCATATAACTGTTTTCCTACTACAATTTCCTCCCCCAAATCCTTTCTGATCTTTGTTTTGCTTGCCATGATATCCCATTATGTACCCTTGAACACAGATACCTAATTTTATACACATATGAATAAAACTTTGTCATACAAGCTGAACTCATAGAAACACGCAGCTGAAACTGCTCCATACAGCTGCTCAGTTGTTTATTACAATTCTTTGGCATCTGTATGATCCACAACTGATTTATATGTATATAAATATCTATAACTATACACTGTGTATAGAAGAAAGCATGTATTTACACACACACTTCATACTTTGATGAAAATATTGAGGGCTAAGCAGCCATCAGTCCTTGTGCATCTGATTAGACATGTCTATCAACTTTGTTATGACTGCACCAGTTTAATCCACCTACTATGTAATTTATTGATTTGGATTTCTTGGTGACACATGGCTTACAAAAACTGGTACTTAAGTCAAATATACCTTACATGAAGGAACCCCACTGTTTTATTGTTGACCAAAGCCTATCTAAGTACAGGCTGTTGGTAAGAGAGGCAGTCCTGCCCTCTTTTCAGCTTCTTCTCTGCATCCCTCTTCTTCAATACAAAAAACCATTTTTTTCCTGGTAGGATTAACTTTCAGCTCATCCCATAGCTACACAGTTGCTGGAGTCAACACAAGGGAGGGCCCAGAAAGTGAAGCCAGGGACTACAAAGAGAAAAAAGAAACAGCACTCAGATTTTAGACTGACCTAAAATGGCACTACAATTTCAGTCAACTATAAAACCACTGCCTTGCTACATAAAAATATGGGGAACTACTGTATCAATCGATCAATCAGATACTCCTGCAGTGAGGCTCTGCTATCCATAAACTTCAGTCCTGCTCCCACCACCACTGACAGGAAATTTAGGATTCAGGTAAACCAATGTCTTCAACTGTATTTATTTAACACTTTGATTTATCCACTACAAAAAACAAGTCTGAAGATTCCACATTGTTTTATAAAGCTCAGGAATATTCTGGCTTTTTCTACATATTAAGTATGTTTCTCAAGAAATATTATTAGCATCACAACCAGAGTTTCTATGGTCTGATAAAACAGTAGCACTTTCTCCCTTCAATACTGTAACTTTACAGTGCAGTGCCACCTTTGTAGTTTGAGGTTTGGATAGAGAGTAACGCAGCAAGGGAGACCAGAGAGAGGGACAGCACATGAGATGCTGATCCACTTTCCACAAAACAACAACCAGTGTTTTTATTTCCCTAATCAGCAAACCCTGCAGGAAAGCTGGAAGAAGTAAGAAGGAGGAAAAAAAATCCAACAACTCTTCAGGCCTACGTCTGATTCTGCACCAGCGAAACTCTTCCAGCTCATTCCAGCTTTATCTGTGGGATATTTATTACCACTTTTTCCAGCCCAGTGTAACTGTGCTTTCTGGCTATGGAAGTATCTTTACTTGTTAACAATTTTGGGACAAACATCACCTGCAACACATGAACTAAAGAAACTTCTGCACTGAACCTTTACTCAATATATTCTAATGCTCACAGAGTTTTGTGGACTTCAAACTGATTTTAGAAAGCACCTCCTTGATAAAAACAGCCTTATGGGCTTCAGAGAGCTGTCATTGATCTCCTAAGTGAAAGCAATCAAATGTAGCTATTTTAAAACCAGACAACTCACATATTAGGACACAAAATGGTCATTTCTCAGTTTTCTGAAGAATGAAAGACAAACACAATTTAACACAGGGGTGGAAGAAATCATAGCACATTCTGTCTGACAGTGTAGTATATTTACAAATCCACAAATTCAACACAGCACTGAGAAAAATCACACTAGGAATGGAAGGGGATGGCTGCACTTGCAGCTTTTGTAGAACTCCCATGTACTCAGGATGGGACTAGATCAAATGGTGCTAAATATGTGAGAGTTGAAGAAATTTTCCTTACACATCCTTGGACATTGTTATTACAAGCTGTTAAGACAAATTTTGCAGAAGACTAGTGCAATTCTAGACTTAAGCTAATTTAAATTACACTGCCTATATTTTAATCAGAAACAAGGATTTACACCTCCTGCTACAAGTATCATCAGAAGCCATAATACTTGGATTTTAACAATTATGCAGAGATTTTCTAGCCCAAGATTATGTGAACTGTATCAACATATGTATCACAAAAGAGTCAAGTGATACTTGCAACCAACAGCTACACCTTGGAGCAAAAAAATAACCTTTTATAAGAAATGCATTACACAGATGCTCTGTAAACTAAATAAAAACTTACTAGAAGTATGCCACCGCTGTGGTTTGTCTCTGTTATGGAACCTAGACCTAAATAAACTGTTAAACACTTAGTGTAAAGGTATGCCAAACATTTCTCAGAACTTTCTTAAGGTCCCAACAAAGAGTCAACCTTTTTTGCAAAATGAGGCCTAGGTTAAATATTTTATTTGGCTCCTCAAGATGGACTGAGAAGTTGGGCACTAGCTCCAGATCAGTTCTTGGACTCACATCAAACATTACCCTGTCATTTATCCAGTCAGTCAAAACAATGTTTTCCATCTAAACCTTTAATGTTTATGTCCTGAAAAACTGCTAATTGAATCCAGTTCTTGAAATCCATTTTTTAATCTATACCATCTAATTTAGAGATAATGAACAGAAAAGATAAGCATTGAACAATGATTGCAGAATTAATCCTATAAACATTCAAGCCAAAACAGAAGACTGCTAGTTTCACAGAGCCAAAGAAAATTAAGATTAAATAGCATTTGTCAGTTTGAGAATAAACTTTTAAAAACACTGGATATACAGATTCTTCTAATTCCAAACAGTTTTAGAACTCAAGAGTCCTCAAACTGCTTTTCCAATCAAAAAGGGTAATCAAAACCACACAGAACACTTAAAGCTATTCCTAGGCAAGAACTGACAACATGTCAGCTGAATTAATAAAATTCAATGTTTTCCTTAAACATGTAAAGCTTCCTTACAACAAATGACCTTATGCGAAACAACTCACAACTACCTAAAGCAGAAAATACTTCAAGCTATTCAACTGGAGAAACAGGCCAGTATTTCCTATAAGCTTCCAATAACTGAACTGGTACTCAGTGACTGCAAGAGCTGCTAACCCGGGAACAGTCCTAAAAAAAGACAATTCTGCCTTCATCCCATGCTCTGTACACTTCCTTCCTAAAATACAAGATGACAAAAAGCCCTGAAAACATTGCTTAGGGTTGTACCTGGCTGACCACAGCGTGTAAAACCACAGCCTGGTTCTGGTCACAATCACACTCCTCGACACACTGATATTGTCACAGGCACAGTTTCATTACATGCTTAATCCTCAATAAATATAAAATATGAAACAAATTTGAACACAAAACACAGAGGTGAGAAAGACAATTCTCTAGACAGTATTTTCCACGCTTTTAAATAAGACTACAGACCATTTTTAATGTTTTAAAGATAAGCAAGTCTGAGCACTCACTGCTCAGGGAAAGAAAGTATTAAAGCACTGCATGAACACAGCAATAACCTGAGGAGAAAGCTACAAAACACTCGGTAAAAACAAGGCAGCACTGTTCCATGCAGCAGTCCCAGCTACGCTCATTTTAAGAGTTTTATTTCCAAGTGTAATATAGAGACATTCACAAATCTCCATGAAAACTAGATTACAAATCTAGTCAGAGTATTTCCAAAGTAAAACATAACCAGATACATTTTACTTTTCCTGTAAAAATAACATTCTTGAAAAAATCAATATAAAACCACTTCTCTTTATTAGGCATTAAACTGGAGATATTTCTCATACACCTAAAGTAAATATAACAACTCTTTTAACATTTTTAAAAACATTTTTTTTGCAAGCTGGTTAGATACACTATATGTAGAGATGAGTATTTACAGTGTAAAGCTATTCTTTTCTAATCACTTACCTCCTGTACTGATGCTTCAGGACACACAGTATCATTTATGTGCTGGAGGACTTAACAATACTTTGAAGAAAACAGCTAGTGCCAAGTGTCCTGTATTTTTTTTAAAGCTCTAGCAGAACTTCCAGTATTTTTTCCTCTAAACCTATTTACTTGGGGTTTTATATGGAAAAGGGCATCATTTTAAGTATTTAAGATCAGATTGTTTTCCTTCCCAGCATGCAGATGAACCGTTTTTATGGTATTTTAAAATATCAGAGGTCAAGTGGTCTTCTGGAGGAGGGCAGCACAAGGCACTTCACCCAAGAACTGTGAACAATCACAGAATCATGGAATATGCTGAGTTGGAAGGGACCCACCAGGATCATCGAGTCCAGCTCCTGGCCCTGTACAGGACACCCCGAAATCCCTCCCTGTCCCTAAGAGTGTTGTCCAAAGACTCCCTGAGCTCTGGCAGCCTTGGGGCTGTGACCACTGCCCTGAGGAGCCTCTCCAGTGCCACCAGTCTCAGTTGAGGAAATCGCTGTAGAACCCCAACAACAACAACAACAACAAAAAAAACCCCAACAATAAACAAACGAAGAGATCAAAACAAAGAGTGTGACAGTTTCTTTCGAGTTTACACCGAGAAGACGAAAGGCAAATAAACAGCAAAGTTGGGGTGCGGTGGCTGAAGTTCGCCCAGGCGGCTGTGGGGCCCGGGCCGGCCGGGCGGCGGAGCCCGGACACGCCGAGCCCGGGGCCGAGGGGAACCGAGGGGAGGGAAACCTCGCCCTCCCCTTCCCTGCGAGGCCTGAGGGGCCGCTTCGGCCCCAGGTTCAACCTCAACGACACCCGGAGGAGCCGCTCCCGCCCCCCACCCGGGCTGGCCCCGCGCCCCCGGCCCAGCCTCACCTGTCAGCCGCAGCTTGACGGGCCCGTTCCGCCGGGCCCCCGGGTTGGACATGGCCCCGGCCGGGGCTCCCCCGCCGCTGCTCCACCAAGGGCTCGGGGGAGGCGCGAATGGAGCCGGGCCGGGCGCTCAGGGCAGCGGCGGTCGCCGGAGGAGGAGGAGAAGGAGGAGAGGCCCGGATGTGCCCAGCGTCGCCATGAGCGGGGCCGGGGCCGCGGAGGAGGAGCGGAACCTTCCCCGCTTCCCTCCGCTTCCCTCTGCTTCCCCGCCCCCGGGCCCGAGCACAACAAAGCCGGGACGGAGCCGCACGCACGGACGTACGGACTGGCGGCAGACTCGGCTCGGATCCTCTCCCTCCGTCCCTCCCTCCCTCCTGCCCCGGGGAGGCCCTGCCCGCCCCCCGCGCCCCGCCTCGGGTCGGCCCTGGAGGCTGAGGGGAGGAAGGCGTCAGGTGGCGGCGGCGGCGCTCCGGGCCGGGGAGGACGGGGAGAATGGCCGTGTCCTGGGAGAGCTGGGATCGGGAAGGACGGGGGGAATGGCCGTGTCCAGGAGGGAATAGGGGACTGGGAAGGATGTGGAGAATGGCCGTGTCCTGTGGGAGCAAGGATCGGGAAGAATGGGAGTGAATGGCCAAGGTGGAGAGGAGAGGATGACAGAGAAGTTGTGTGGGGAGTTGGGACAGGAAAACCAAGGGTGCAAATGGGAAAAGACATGGCAGGAGAATTTGGAGCCAGGCTGACGTGTGTGGACCCACACAGGAGTGCTGCTGATCCAGGGCAGAATTCCCCATGGACAGGGTGTGACAGGCCAGCCCTGGAAATTGTTAAACTTTGGACCGATTTAGATCTTATCTGCACTGTGTAGAAATCAGCAGCTGGGTTCTGTGAACTGCCATTCTCAGAACGATAATAAAAAAAATATAAAAATGCCTTGCATCCATGCCATGTGACATAATTTAACTCCCACCTTTACAGAGTTTTCCCATTTCTGCAAGACACTTCCCATGAGGGGAGCTCCATTAAAGCCACGGACAGCTTCCCGCAGGGCCAGAGGGGCATCAAGGGTGGGAAAAGCTCCCAGAAAAGCTACAAAGGTTGCCAGAGTCAAGGTTACCTTAGAAGTCTGAACTAATACATCACACACCTACTCTTACTAACAACCTTACTAATACTCTGCTCGTTTGGTCATGTCACTGCTCTGGCTTCTTCCTGCTGAGGTAACCTGTGAAGTATCATCATGTGGGTAGTCAGAGATGAGGATCCAGCCATGGATCAGGACCCCAGCATGGCATGAGGAGATGACCTGTGCTTCACAGAGTTCATCATGTGGCTTCTCTGCAGCTGGGGAGGTTCTCTCTCTGCAGCTGCACAGAGCTGAGCTGTAACCATGTCTGGAGTGGTCCCATCCTGACAGAGCTCAGCGCTTCAGCCTCGTTAATTCAGACCTGGGGCATGGAAGTGATTTCTTTTTTCCACTGAAGGCCTTGGAGGTGCAATGTGGTTCTCAAAACTTTCCTTCCATAAAATGTGATCTCTCCCACACTGTATTTGGGGACTCACTTCTCCTTCCTCCCAAAGTGTTTCAAGTGCCAGGTTCTTCCAGGTGGAGATTTCCAAAGCTTCCTGCAGTGTTTCACTGCTCTTCCGATGTCTCTTCAACAGGGAGCAGAGGAGTCCTGGGATCAGGACCTGGGATCCCTTCCTTGGCCAGGGCTGTGCCTGTTCCCTGTGCCATCAGCTGTTTAACACAAAACTAGCAAATGTTAGACACCAACCTCCTTCACAGCAGGCAGAGCACATGAGAAAGCATTGATTCAGTGCTTCACCACTAATTCAAAAGAAAATTTGAGACAATTGAGGTCTAAACTTTATTTATTACAAAACATGGACACAATGTCCCTGTGGATTTAATGTCTTTATATTGCACTGAGACAGTTAAAAAGTTACTTTGTAATGGTTATGTAAATTCACACACACCCCAAAGACATTCCAGGTGTCCTGATTCCTGCATTAAAAAAAGAAAAATCAGCATTTGTAATTGAAGGTCATGCTATGAAGGTTCCAATCTGTTACAAATTCACATAGCCAGGTCATTATCCTTTTCTCAAATCACATATATAAAGTAAATGGCTGATGATTTGCAAATATTGCAACATTACCTGGCCACTGCTAAACTGAACAGAAAAACAGAAATATGAAACTATTTTTCACATACTTATTTCTAGATTTTTCCTAACACGATGACTATTCATTTCTGGGGTCTTGCAGTGCTCTTTGGATGCAATGTTCAATAATTCTGATATAATTTGACAAAACTATTTAATGTTATATTAAATAGAGAATTCTTTCGACAAGATCTTTTTCTAATGGATAACTAGTGTGTCAGACATTAATTGAAATGCCAATATTTTTTAAAAACCCGTTGGGATTAAATACAGTGTTTCATTGTTCAGTAGTTATATGAACATTTTAATGCTTTCATTAAAAGTGTTTTTTAAAGGTCATGAAGCGTACTTGGTTTCAAACTGCTTTTCAGAAAGCAACTTGCTGAACTATAAGTTTTTCTAAGATTTTTGGACATGCTGCTCACCTTTCAGTGAAAATACTGTGATATATTGCAAGTGTGTATATTTAGGTGACCATATAACATGCACTGTCTGCAGGATGGCTGTGTGATGTCTTTAATGTGTGCCATATTTTATTTATTTATTTTTAAACAACCAACATGACTTGAGCATTTTTACAAATACATCCAAAATACATCAGTGACACATGGGACAGTCCTATGGAGTAGGTGTGTATTTAACAGGGTAGGAGAAGAGGGGCTCCAGCTCCCATCAGTCTGGCAGGCAGGGCTGGGTCCCAACTGGGTCAGGCCCGGGTCTTCTCATGACCAATGTGGGCAGAACAAGCTGGGCCAGGCTGTTCTTGCACACCCAGAGGCACCAGAATGCCAGCTGCTGTCCCTCCATTTCTCTTTGTACCAGTGGCTGTGCCTTGGGTGTTCCACAGGTGTTTGTGTCCCATCCTATCTCCCGCCTCTGTTGGGAAATGAGGGTTTTCACTCCCTGTTGCCCTGCACTGAGTAGAACTGCCAGGCAGGATTTGAGCTGAGCAGCTCCGTGAGGGACCAGTGCAAGGTCTGCAGTGAGCGGATGAAGGGAAGCCTGGCAGAGCACCAGGGGCTGCACCAGTGTAGGGGACCAAAGATGCTGACAGTCCCTGATGGTTGAAAGTGCTGCTTTCCCAACCAAGGAATCCCACTGGAATGTTATGATCCAGAAGTTCTTGAGACAGTGCTGTCCCCCAAGTTCTCAAAATATTCCCAGATTAACAGAACCGGTGTCTCGCTGATCCTGCTCTCAGTTTCAGAAGCCAAGAGTTGGCAGTAAATTGTGTCTTTATACAGTTCCATTTCAGGAGGCTTTATGCTGTGCAGGGCTGATCCTGTGAGAGGGACAAACAAATACCACCAGTGCTGCTGACAAGAGCCCCGTGTTCCACTGCAGGCTGATATCACTGACCAACACATCCTTTCAAGATGAGGTAGCTTGCTGGGATCCGGAGGGACGGGAGTGCCTTGCATCACCCTGCAGATCATTTTGGATGACAGCCTTGCTGCTGGACTTGGGAATTCCATCCAGCCTTCTTCAGCCAGAGCTTCACAGCTGAGCCACCCTCTAAAGGACTGGAGGAAATGTATAAACAAAGGGCAAGGTCAGGTAACTTTAGGACACCAGCAGGGTTGTTGAAGAATCCGTAAGGAGAAAAGAATATAATAGTTGGTATCATTATGATATCATAATAGTGATATTGGTATCATATGAGTGAAACTTTTGAAGAAGTATTTAGAAATACTCAAATTTCTTCTGTTCCACAGCTGCACAAAAAAGGGCTTTGATTTCTTGAATTTACCAAGAGGAAAAAAAGAAAAGATTTTGCTTTCACAGATAGTTCTCAAAGGATTCACTGGTTTTGGACAGTGGGAAATGTGTAGAAACATCTTTAACCAAGTAGTGTTCATTTTCAGAAGAGGATGGTTGTTAATTTTTTAGAGGTGAGGTCCTCCCAATCTTTACAAATGGAAGAGTATACTGGAAACTCATTCCTCAGCATGTGGAATGTACTCAAAGCAAATCAGCATTTAAGAATTACATTCCATTTCTTTCTGTATATAGGTTTAATCACAACACATTCCTTCAGCAGTAATGAGAGCTGTCTGATATTATATCACATCCTTCCCCAGCTTCTGTAATGATATCAAGAAAGCAAGAGACCTCTGCCCCTATTATTAAGATTTTGTGAGTAAATTAAAAGGTTAAAACTATTTTCCTGAGACAATTTAAAAAAATAAATATAGTTTATAATATCTGGATTGTGTTTATTTTTACTAGTCATCATTTACTAAATTTCCCAGAGCCTGACATGGCTGAATGATAGACACCACCCCAAGAGATCATGGAGTGTAAAGATGAGTTGATCAGTAGACAATTACAACTCCATTTCCTCTTTCTTTATGATGTATTTCCAGTTGATGTGCAACTGATAATGCTAAATGCCTATTTTGCCACCTAATGGTGTAGTTCTGAGAAATAAAGTATTATAGCAGATTACACCTAGGCAACCCCAACATTTTTTAAAGTTATCAGGTTCAATTTTATCTAGAAAGAGATATATTTGAAGCATTTATGAAAGTCTGTTCCCTTTCTTATCACATCAGTAATTTTTTTCTTTTTTTGGTAAAACTTTGTTAATGTGGCAAAAAAAAAAAAAAAAAAAAAAAGAAATTGTGAAGAATGATGACTGTTTCTACCAGCAGATTTGTCTGCCTCTGTGTTAATTTGCCTGATAAGTCATTCCCTTTCAAAACATTAATCAACACCTCTGCTTGCAAAGGGCATTGTTCTCCTGGTCTGCCTCTTTGGCACAGGTTTTTCTTCTAAACCTTCCCTAAGCCAATCATAACCTCTTACTGTAGCTAAAGTACTTCCTGAATTCATTGCATTTCCATCACATTTTTTGTCCTGTTTCTGAATGGAATTCTGTCCTCCATAAGGCTTTGTGTTACCTTCCCTGCTGCTCTTCTGTACAAAAGCAGCAAACCCTACTGCACTTATCTATAAAATGCTTCTGCATTTCAGGAATAAAGATGAGGAACAGAAAATTTCATTTTGTACAAGATCCCTTTTTTCCCTTTGCAGATTATGAAAATTGTCAGACTGAAGGATTATTTGTGTTGCTGATGGATGGAACAAACTGCATTAAAGCATTGAGATGCACATGCTTAAATATCTGGTTTTACTCTGTTGCTGCTCAGAGACAAAGAGAGTTAACCCAGCAGTGGAGGACAAACCTATCGGAGTTCCTGGGGTGAAGAAACTTGTCTAGACAGGGGCTCTGGTTCTCACTAAGGCTCCCTTTGGCATGCAGAGACAATGTTTATGCAAGAGGTCAAGATTCAATCCATTTCTCAAGCTGGAACTGGAGCTGGAGCTTTTCAGGAGAAGAAACTAGGAAGGAAATCTCCACCCATGCTCTGGCTACTGCAAAAGGGGACAGCAGCTTGGAGCAGAGACACTGTGGCCCTCTGAGACAGGATGTGTCTTGGGGAAATGATGTGCCTCTGAAGGGAAATGACTGCAGCTGTGGCTACAGAAAAAATGCATGAGCTTCCATATCACAGGATTTTCCAGTGGTTAGTCACTAAGATAACTTTTAAGTCCATCCATCCAGAACAGATTAGTAACTGATGCACAGATATTCCATGCAGTGCTTTAGACTTGTTATTTCCTCATCCTGTCCTGCAGGACAGCACTATCCTAATATGACTTTTGCAGAAGAAAAGGGAGATTTTAGAGACAGGCACTGAACATGGAAGAAATAGATGTGTCACAATTTATTACTAGACAGAAGCTGAAATTCACTTATTGAGAGGGATAAATCTGTCATGAGAAACCACGTCCTGGTGCCTGGGCAGAAGGCTGGAGGTGACACCAATGTGCCAGCCCAGCCCCTTGTCTAGCTCATGTCACAACTGTTCTCTGCTGCAGGATGTGTCTCACAGCCCAGAACCCAGTGGCAGGTGCTGCACAGCATTTTAACACAGCCCAGCACATAGGGCAGAACCAAGCTTCAGTCTTCGAGCACAGTGATGTATCTTAGGCTTAAAATACATTCCCTGACTTGTCTTACATCCAAAACTGATGAGACTGCTGACTTGAAGTAAAAAATCAGCCTCCAAAAGGTCTCTGTCTGAAAAAATATTTCCTTTATTCTTCCATTATTTCCACTTATTTACCTATAGAACACTATAATAATACAATTTCTTTACCTGACTCTTGGATGACTGGCTTTGTCAAGTGCTTTGAACACTACATGCTAAATACTCCAACTGAAATTACTGAGGTTTCCTGAAGAACCACATGTTCCCTTGTGCAACCGCTCTGTGCAACTGTGAATGAAGCAACTATAGAATGTCATCTTTAGATTTCCTTGGCTGATACAAAATATTTTCCTAGAAGACCTTACAGAAGAAGACAGTTGGAAACAGTCTCCTCTGTGTGACATGTATCAAGAACTTAGTTTACTACTGTGCTACAGCATCTGGCTGCAGATAGTGTCTGATTCAACTTGACACGGGGTGTATCATCCCACTGGAACAGAGCTCGGAAAAATGAAGTGTTTGGGGGAAGAATCTCAGCCCAAGTAAGTATTTAAAGAGTTGATATACATCACTGTTTTAACTAAACCACATTATTTAGCCACTAAAAGAATATCAAACCTTCTCCAATCTTTCTTATTCACTGTCACCCAGCATCAGTTTGAAATAATGACTTTGTCATCTGCAAAAGGTGAGCTGTAAATCTCCCATATTGCAAATCTCTGGGTTTTAAGTACAGTGGTGATGCTGCAAGAAGGGTGCCACTGCTGGGGATGCCAGAAGCTGACTCAGTCCTCCTGCTATAAACTCAACCCTCAGCCACTGTTGATCAGCAGTGTTACACTGGCAGGTGTTTGCCTTGTTAAATCAGTCCTTGGTCTGCCCAGTTAGCACCCAGCTTGCACCACAACCTCTGCTTAATGCTTTGGAAGAAGTAACAAATGTTCTGTGATGCACCTTCCATGCATGCAGCCATGGCAAGCAGAGAAGCTTTCCTGGCTCCCCAAAAGCCCTGCAACATTGTCTGATAAGCCTCAATACTTTGGCATAATTAGCCTCTTCTCACTGGCCATCGTGGCTTCTCCAAATATCCAGAGATTAACGTTCCAAGCTTCACAGAACTCCACGTGTCAAGGGTTATGATGAGGTTTAAGAGGAGCAGTTGATCCCATTCTAACCTGTTGCAGGGACTGTGGCTGTTAGAGACAAATGCAGCTAGAGATAGGCAAGAGGCTGGCAGCAGACTCCTCTCGTGTTGGCAGGGAGAGCATCTTGGGGCAGTGTAAGCCACTTAAAACAGCCCTCACCTCGTAGTTCTGATGTTCTCTGTTTCTTCAAGCAAGTGGAAGTTTTTCTATGTGTCTCATTCAAGTTTCTTGCAAAGCTTTCCATTCAACAGACAAGATTAATTCCAGGAAATGTATCAAATTATAACAACATTGTGTACTCCTGCAGGTAGCTGAATCTGCAAGGTTCAGACCCAAAAATAGCTCACAAAGCCTTAACCCCATGGGATGATTATTTTCTGCCATGGGGAAGTGGGCAGTAAGAGTCAGATGAGCTGTCCCAGACTGTGCAAACCACATCTACTCACAGTTCTGGGAATTGCTGAAAGGAGCCCAGGCTGTCCAGCTTTGGAAACTCTCTGCTTTGTCTGGAGACATTTATAAACATGCTACAAGAAAACTAAATCCATAAATAAGCTTAATCATGACACAAAAGCATTTGCAGGTTCAATAAACTCAACAATCCCTCTTTTTAAAAAGAAATGTTATTCCTAAAACTTTCTGAACTGCAGAAATACCTAACCTATCCACAGGCTGTACTGGCTTCCTTTGTGCTTTCTTTTAACAGAATCACCCACAAGTCCACTGTGAAATCAATTTGAGAGGATTTAAGATAAAGTTGTCTCTAAAAATACCTCTAAAATATTTCATTTTAAAAGTTACAAAGCAAGGTTTTATGCCAGATAAGAAGAGCACAGATATTTAAGTAGGTTAGTGGGTCTAGTGAAGTGCTAAAAGTAACCTGAAGCAAAATCTGTCACCATGTGTCTTGAATCATTCCTTTATTCCACTCTTGAAACCCTTTAAAATAGTACTGGAGGAAAGGTGGTTTTCTCCTTTTCTTTTTAGCATTAGAATTCAGGGGTAACATGTCTAATTAGGCAATGTGTCTAATGAAAGATGGGAGGGCTTGGCTCTGCAGTCAGGTATAATCCCCCTGCAAGCAGGCACATCCAGCCCCTCTGTGCACAAGTACTCATTCACTGACTGCAAAATTCGGGTTTCTTGAGCAAATGTCATCTCTCATTTGTTCTGCAAAGCATCTCGCAGTTTGGTTGCTACAAATTTAACAAACATTTGGATTATGTTGCTAGAAAGACATTATGTTCCAATTTGGGTCTAATACACAGTGGGTTGGCTATGAGGAAGTAAGATTTCCCTTTGGTTAAAATGGGTTTTGTTGGTTTTTTGGGGTTTTTTTAAAGTCATGTTTATTCCAGGGTTGTTTTTTTCAGTTTGTAGCTACAGCACACTGAATTCTGTTGACAGCTGCAAATCCGCTGTGCAATACAGCAGATCAAATTTTGTGTTCTGCAGCAGGGTAGGATATCTGCATGTGCTCTTGGTTGTACTGAACAGAAAAGTTTTTAAAGACAGTTTGGACAAAAGCTGCAGGAGTGGGCTAATATGATTTTTTAAAAGTAATTTCTAGGATCATTTGCTATTAAAATTTGGTTTATTAAAAATTATTAGGTCCCCATTGTCAGTCTCCCTCAATCCCCTCTGTTTTTCCTTTCTGATTTAGTTTACATCTTGCAGAGTTGTTACCACTCCCCCTCTGCTTACATTTTTCTTTCCTAATCCCTGTCTGGCCCCAGACTGCAGGTGTTGATATACACTTAAGTACAGATGTGGTAATAACTTCAGTTTAAGGAACTATATAAAACAGTATTTGTACACAGAAGAAAAATTGCTGTTTAATTCAAGTGAAGTTTGCAAAGCAGCTCTTCAGAAGTGGAATGTGGCTGTCCTGTCTGTCCCATCCCCCTGCCCTTATTTCCCTATGTTGGTAATGTTCTCTCTCTTGTAAGTTATATGAACTGCAGCAATGGGGTTTTTTTAGCCATTAGGGCAAAGGAAATGACATATGGAGAGAATTCAAGTCCCTCCTCATTCCTAGAGAGTCTATCCAGAAAATCAGAGTGCTGAGCTCCATCCAAGTGTCGTTTCCTGCTCAGAATGGGGAAGGGGAGCTGGAGGTGGGAGGAGAGATGGATACGTAACATTAAAGTGCTGTTTCTGATTAACAGCACATTCTGCACAGGATTTCACAGTATTGCTTTGAACAGAACTGAGCTGCTGCAGCCCAAATATGTGTAGCAATCCACTGATGAAAGAGCTATTTTTACATCTGTTTCATATAGTGGGTAAAAATGAAGTGATTGGGATGGTGGAAATGTGCTTTGGAGATTACTGAAGATTTTCTGATAACTTTGTACCTCCAATCTTCCATATGCCCACAGAACATTATTAATACTCCTGCTGGTACAACTTTTTACGCCTGTGAAGCTGCACACAAAGCAATCTGTTACAGAGAAAGAATTAGGCAGCTTTCCACTATTTTATACATATATATATATATATATGTATGACCCAATGATTTATATATTTATAAATAAGACTTTCAAAAGGTGGCTCCATAATTTTCATTTCACATTGCAATGCAAATTGAGAAAAATATGAAATAAAGCACAATGATTCCTCATTACACTGCCTCTTTTGCTGAGCTCATAGGTGTGATCCAAACTCCCCCACAGTGAAGTCAGTGCCATTGCTTTTGCTTTCACTGTGTCAGTCAATTGAAACTGTTCCTGATACATGATTTACACATCACTTCTGGAGCTGGCCCATTATTTTATTTAAATGATCAGCACATTTTAATGTGGTCAAGCAAGATGTGCTTGGTAAGAATTAACAGGATTTTTCTCCATCCTGCTTTATTTTTTCTCTCCCGTCCTCGTCCCTTTAAATCCCAACCTCACTTCCCTCCCACTAATGGCACTCCCTAGGGCAGTGGGTGAACTGCAACCTGGAAAGAGGCCATGGCTCTTCCACGAAATCTTCTGGCTTCTGCGGAAGAGCGTCCGTTTCCTGGAGCCAGTCTGAGACAGACAGTGCTCTGCAGTCAGAAGCAGGACTGGAATCCAGTGACCCTTAATCCATAGGAAGTGCTATGAAACTCACAGCAAATCAATTCTCCCTCAGCTGTCCACAGGCTGAGTTTCTGCCCACCTCGTGTCAGTGCCATTCCCTGGCTCAGTGAGAAGGAAGTGTTTAACAAACACAATGGACAGCTTTGCTCAGTAGGAGCTGGAGTGTTCTTGTGAACACTTTTCCCTGAAATTTCCAGTTTCAGGGGCTGCACCCCTCCCAGCCTAAGGAGGAGGCCCCCTAACTCCCTCTTAGCCTTTTTTCCTAACGTTCCTCTGAAGGCCAAAGGGTTAATGTGTATCCTGTTAGGTTTTAAGTGAAAGTCCCAACATTTTCCTCTATAGGTCAAATATAACCAGACACAATTAACCTTCATTAATTACTTCTGTTTTGACTAACAGTGCCTCTTCCCCAATTAATACACTTTTCAAAGTTTAGCCCTGTACTTAAAACTGCATCATACCTTATCACTAAAGAGCTCCAATACTCCTGGGATAATCCTGTACTCAGCAAAAGGATAACTGTGCCATGGGTTAATTACAGGGACAGACATCAGGATTCCCAGGCTCCAGGTGAATTCTGCCAGCAACTTTCTGAATGTCTGTGGATAACTTTCTTGTGTCTCAGTTTGCTCTGCTGTAAAAGAGATTCAGAAACAGAAGAGATCTGTGAAATATTGTTGGGTAGTGAATTCCTTTTCCTGCAGAACTACAGCTGCTTCTTGCTGCTGGTACACCACTGTGTTTCTGTGCAATTTAAATCATTCTGGATAGAGCAGCAGGAAGCAGCTTTGCTTAAGAGAATATTTCAGTCTAATTCGCAGGAAAAGAAAAAAATAGATTTCTACTGATTTAACCATTTCTAACTTTCCCACAGTTTAAACTGTTCTTCCCGCAGGAGAAAGGGAACAGATGTGCTACTGAACTGCAGAACTGCAAAATCCCTGCTCTCCTTCCAGGGCCTGGCACCTTCGGGAACAGCAAATGGGACAATCAGCCAGGCAGCATCTGCTGCCATCAGAATGTCAGAGGCAGTTACGTTTGCTGAGATGTCAGACTGCAATCTTGCCATCACTCCACAGATAAAATAGCATTAGCAACAACTGCATTCCAAGCCAGTTGATGTCAGCAGGGGTCTGTTATTGTTGCTCTCAGCACAGAGGAGTTGGCAGACTGACACAGAGGCCACCAGACATTGATTCCAGCCCTTGTCCTGAATGAGGCATTTGACAAATAAAGAGGACGAGCTCTTAAATCTAACTGGGCCATGCATTAAAAAAAAATATCCCCCCAAACAAAACCGAACAAACTGCAAACTGAAAGGAATAAGAATTCTCTTCCTTTTTGCTCCTACCACTTTTTTGATGCTAGAGATACAGCCTCACTGTGATCCTAACCTCAGAAATATTTTGCATTTTCTTAGAATAAGGAGTGACTCACCCCACTCACTTACTCATAATCATTGTAGATTGTTGCTTGTGGACATACATGCTGCCAACAGGGATCACTGGTGGATAGGCTGAACACATTTTTCTTGGATAAAAACAAAGTCTCGGTCCCCAGGACATTAATTATTAAGCCACTGAGCTGTCAGGCATCTAAAGAAGAATGTGCAGTGTTCTATTATTAACTCAATATATTGGGTAAATATGAAATAAGTAATTCAGAAAAAAATAGACATAACACTATTAAACAAGTGCTCTGCATCTACTATATGTAGAGACAGAAAAGCCAAATTAACTGCATATGCTAAAGAGCAATTAAAGGAGTTGTGTTTTTAAGTAACAGTACTTTGAGTTTAAAGGGGCTTTTAAAATGTTGTAGCTAATATTCGATATTTAACCTGGTTAAACACTTGGGAGTTAGCACACAGATGCTTTGTGTAACCACACTGAGTGCCCCGAAGGTGTAGCTCGGTGTTTTTTCTCAGGAAAATGGAGCAGCTCGCACCTGAATTCCCGGCGGGATTCTCCTGCCCGCGGCGGGGTTGGGAGGTGCCGGCACCGCCCTCTGCCGGCCCCTGCGCGGCCTTACAGCACTGTAAAACGGGGATGTGAACCACGGCTGCTGCCGGCGCTGCCCGCACAAACCCCGCACAGCGAATATTGGCGAGAAACGGTTCGTTTACTAAAGCTGACTTTGGATAATTTCTTTTAGAGAGGGTTCGTTCTTTCAGTTCTCTACAGTCACACAGAAAATCACGGTTTTTCGAACTGATGCTTTTAGGTCAAGAGTAGAGGTTTGCCAACAAAGCAAAGGACACAGAAGGCTTCACTGCAGGTGCATAAATGCCCTGTTTGGCTGCTTTTTCCCCCAGAAGAGTAAAGACTCCAGCATTACAAGGAAAGTGTTTTTCTCCCCTGCGCAGAGGTATGGCAATACCAGACTTGTCCCAGGGGAGCTGTGGGACCTGTGGTGGCCCTGTTCTCCTTTGGGCACTGCCCCCAGCTGCTTCCAGAGCTCCTGGTGGCCACCTGCAGCCTCATCCTTCAGCACAGGGCCAGGCAGGGCTGGGAACAGACTGCAGATACAGTTCAGCCTCTTTAGAGCCACCCACAATAAGGCTGAGTACACAGTGCAGCTTTTTCGGCGTTAAAAACAGCTAAAGTGGTACAGGCCAAAGTATGAAGGTCATAATTAATCAGTTAGTGTGGGTTTTGCAAGCCAGTCTCCTTTGTGACAGGTAAAGTCTGCATCCCCTGCTGAGACATCAGTGACAGCAATGTGGCACCAAGACCGGAGCCTGAGCTGGATGCAGGAACTCCCACAGCATCAGTAGCCCAGCAGGACTATGATTATGGCAGCAACTCACAGGGATTGCTCTGCACAAAACAGTATTGTTGCTACCAAGATGTATGGGACTGCAGATGCAGACAAATGAGCTGCTGCCCTTTGTAACATTATCACAATCAGCAATACCCAAGACCTAGAGAAGTCCCATGGATGAATGTCATCACCAGCCTCCAGTCATTGGCCAGCAAGTGTGGAACAGGGAGGAGCAGACCTGTCCCACACTAATGAAAGCAAGAGTGACATGATCTACAGTAGCAATAACTCATTCAAAGACATCTTTGTTAGCAGCACACAAGAGTGAATTCTTCATGAAGCACACCTGATCTTCCATGGATTGCCAAAGAGTTACACCCAAATGCTCTTTTCTACACATCTGTGCTTCAAAATAGACTTGGAAGCTCACAAAAGGTGACTAATGCAGGAAACAAAACCAGATTCTTCTATCAGGTTCACCTAGCAGAATAAGAGGGGTTTTTTTCAGTTTTGTATTTGTTTAGTTTTTTATTCCCCTCCATCCATAAAGGTAGAAGCAAAGCCAATGTCCAAGATAAGGCAACTGCTTCAAAGCATTTCCTATGGCCCATCCTAAGCCTACCTGAACATGTATAGAACTGGGCAACTGCTGTACTTACCTCTCCCTCCAAACTATTACTTACAGTTAAGTAGCACTACTAATCTTTAAATATTTCTCCAAGAGGCTGAATCTAGTTTAGCTCAGTTGTGCACCAGGTAAGATGAACCAGATTTCTATAGGAGTATCTGGAGAGAAGCAGCAGTTCCTTGGTCCTGTAATAGAAGGCTGCTGTATGTAGAAATCAGAGCTTGGGGTGACCAAGCTGTTTTAAATCCACCACCTTCAGCATTGAATCTCTCGTGGTTTAGACCTGCATTCATACCATTATCTACTTTTGACTAAGTTTACTTACCCCATCAGACAGCTTTTAAGACAGCAAGCAACACAGTTCAATGTGATGTACTGGTAACACTTTATTGAACTTCAAGTAAGTCTTCTTTAAAAGCCTGTTCAGTGTATTTATTACTGTAACAGGTCATGTAGAAGGTAAAAGGCTATGGGGAGGACTGCAGAGCAGTGGCTCAATGAGAGAGGCCTTTGTGAGAGGCCTGAATTGCTCACATATATTCTTTCCCCTGACAAGGACAGAAACAGGAAGTATTTACAAGTGTATCTCAAAGAATGAGATTTACATTTAGAAATTCATAGATATATATAGTTTGAACTGTTCAAGTATGTTTCAGTCGGACAAAGTGCTACAGGACACAGAAAAACAAGTAAAGGCAAGAGGAATATCAAGACAAAGAGGTGGCAGTCATTTGTGTGCTAAACCACTTGTAGGTGGCTGCAGTATATGCAAGATCTAGAAGTTGAAAGAATTTGGGGTATTTTCCTGGATTTGGAAAGTGTAGCTGTCAGCAGTAGAGTCTGGTACAACATTTTGGTCTTCCTCCTCCTACAAGGAAATAAAAAAATGTTGAAATAGCAGCTAGCAGTCAGTGCTGGAACAGAAAATAAAAGTGGAAGGGACCCCCGAAGCCACTTACTTCTGCTGAGAAATATTTCTCAATGATGGTGGATGAGGCTCTGTACACTTCTTCATTTTCATGTGACTGGAGAGCTTCAATTCTGTCTAGACCCCCACACTCCTCAATCATGAGGCAAAGCTTTTCAGTCTCATTAATCTTCTCAGCAGCCTGCAAGGGAAAAGTGTGGAATAACCTCAGGAAGGATATATGGCAGCAACTACTGGAAAGCCATTAGCAACAATGTGGACAATAATCAAGTCTACTGCATCCACATACCAAGAAGATGTTGGAAACCGCATCCAGGATAACGAGCACAGTTTTGCTGTCTTTTGTTGAGAGAAGATTCAGGAGGGGTTCAAGAACACCAGCCTGAACAAGATACACGATCTGGTCAATTGTTCCACCACTTGTGTAGTTTGTCACAGCCCACACAGCTTCCTTCTGAGATTTGAAATCCCCCTGTGAAGGTAAAAGCAGAGTGTTTGAACACAGAAGTAATAGGAAAAGACTCAACATAGTAAATATAGGCTTTGTTTACCTTCCTCAGAATACCAATGAGATAAGGCACAAGACCATGGTCTACAACTCGCTGGATCTGATCCTGACGCCCAGCAGTGATGTTGGACATTGTCCAGGCTGCTTCCTTCTGAATGTTGTTTTTATGATGAGAAAGGAGACTTGGAAAGACAGCCAGTGCTCCTGAGTCAATAACAATCTGTGTCTGCTCATCAGTACCAGTGACAATATTTCCTATGGCTCTTAATGAAGGAGTCTGAAACAAAGATGAATAGGATACTTAGGAAAATTGTTCAAAACCAGATTAGATTAGAGCAAACACAGCCATACTGGATGACCATCCACTCTAACCTTCCCAGTTAACAGCATGATCTGCTATGTACAATGGGTTTTGGGCTCATCATTAGCATTCCACAGGCAGACACTAATGTCTGCATGCAAAGACTGCACACTTTCTAAGGCCAGTCTGCAAACAACCACCCATGACAGAGCTTAGGAAACTACCTGCTAAATACTAATGCAGTTTTATTCTACTCTAATTATAGTGTGCACAGAGCATACTTCTAAACACTGTCCATAGAATCTGAATCTGCAACAGCAATTTAAAGGCAAGCTTTACTGAATGCTGACTGTTGTGCTGGCCTGTGAGGTAAAGCCAATGATTATATAAAGCAGCTTGATAGTCATCACCAGCAGCAATCTATCTCATGTGGGGCAGCACCTGGGCAGGAGAGAAACTGAAGTCTCACTTCACAAAAATTAGAACAGGCAGCTGACTGATGTATGAAAAGAACCACTCAGTTACACGGACACTACTCTCCCTAAGTACAGTTCCAGCCATGATTCAAACCAAGCAACAGCAGCCTGCATATCCAGTAACTTACCATTATTGGCAGTTCACTACATCCCAGGAGTCTCACAAGTTGTGGCACCAAGCCAGTTTTCACAACAACTTCTATCCTGTCATTGGAACCGTCTGTGAGGTAGGAAATTGCCCAGCATGTGTCTGCCAACACCTCAGGGTCATCGTGGTATAGGAGCCGGACAAGAGTTGGGAGGATCTGCTGGATGGCTTCTATGGGAGGTGCAGGATTCTTGTTGCGACACAGGTTTGAGAGGGTCCACGTAACATTGCGTAAGTATCCAGACTGCCACGGTTGAAATAAATGGTTAGCAATAGTTTAGCTAGGTTTTACTCAGTAATTGTAACTTGAATCACTCTGCACACTTACAGCCAGGGAAGAGAGGTCAGGAACAGCGAGGAGACTCAGCAGTGGCTCAATTGCACCATATTTAATAACCAGGTCTCTGTAGGCAGAACCATCCCCTGGAAAAAAAACAAGAAAAAAAGCCAGGTGAAGACCAGAAAAAGAGGGACATGTGTATACAGAACCACTGAGTGTTAGAGGATTTACTCTTCTACTCCTTAAGAATGGCTAGATAAAATAAAAAGAAACAAGAGGATAAAGCGACTACAGCCATGGTTAAGTCACATGACAAGCATGTTCAATCAAGCTATTGGGCTTAATCTTTTGTGTGGGAAGAAGAGGTAATGCAGAGTATGTTTTCTATACAGCTTTTCCTAAGAGTTCATAACCATGCAGGGTCTTCTTTGAAGTGTTTCTTCTCTGCAGTGTTTCTTTGTAGACTATTTAAAGTCCTACACCAGAACAGAGCTTTCCCCACAATAGGGACTTGAAATACATTATAATCATCAGCTGCATGATTGGGTGCTACAGAATAATGCTGATGGAATGTCAGAGTTTGACTGAGAATTCTGTTACAAGGTATAATAAATACCTTATAATTGAGTTTAAAACTCTAAGGACAAACTTTAAGAAAACCCCATTCAAACAAGGCTTTTAAACAAGATAATTTTCTCCATATGAAGATTCTCTGTTTTCTAATGCACAGCTGTTGGAAACACTAACACAGCAGGTACAGTATTTAACTATATTATTTATTTTGGCCATTTTTTAATAACTAGGTCCAACACAGGCAGATCAAGTTATCCTGAAAGAAGCATGAGAAACTTCAGTATATCAATACTTTCCCATCAGCAAGCAACTGTTTTAAAGCAAGGAATATTGGCCATCACATACACAATTGAGTCACTGCTTCCTGCCTTCCCCCTTTTAGTTAACATAGAGAGCAGAACTCATTGCTGAGTCACAAAAACACTGAAATGTCTGAAAAAGGTTTGTGTTGTGGCATGCTTAGAGATCCATCAAACCTGAGCTGAAATCTGGAAGCAGTACCCACAATACAGCCCACAGACTGTGCCAGGCATTGCATGAGCCTTCTCACACCAGGTCTGGACACAAAGAGTTGCCTGCAGCATGCTCTGCAATGCGGGCATATCATGACTGGAAAGCCATTGAGGGCAGAGCTCCCAAGCAGCTCAGCACAGAGTATGGCACAGCAGGAGTGATGTCCTCCCACCTCAGATAAGGGCACAGGTGTGAATTAGAGCTGTGCAGAGCATGGACATACCTGCAATATTCCCTAAGGCCCACACAGCCTGCTCACTGATGTGGGTGTGTGGAGAGGCCAGCAGGGAAATGAAGGCTGGAATTGCCCCACCATCCACCACTGCCCTGGTTTGCTCTGACGTGCCAGAGGCGATGTTGGTGAGCGCCCAGGCAGATTCAAACTGGATGGGGCTGCAGTCTGCTCTGCCCAGGAACGAGACGAACTTCGGGATCAACCCAGCCCGAATTATGTTGTCTATTGGGGGTTGCTTCTCTCTTGAGAGGAGTTTCCTAAGGAGGAAGGCAAACAAGGAGCATTATTTTTGCCTGCAGACATCTGAACAACAAATTAAAATCTTAAAAGCACCATATAAAAAACGTTTAGCATTGTCTTAACAGTCAGAGAAGGCAATACAGCACAGCATCAAGGAGAAATGCAGACAAGCTGAACACTGGCTTCCTAGGCCTCTGTTAACATTGGGTTTGGCATGTCTTCACTATGTGAGAGGTTCTGTTCAGATTCTGAAGTAAAGCAGATCTACAAGAGTCATAAACCATCTGAATTGCTAAAGGCTTCTCAGCAGAGAGAGGTTAATGACTGCCAGGAGCAGCACTGCTGCAATATGCAAGGTTGCTAAAGGATATTTTATATTTTGTAGGAGAAACAAACCTGGCAAACTTCAAACCCTAGTCATCTTACTGTTCACATTATTCTAAGGTGGATCACCACACTCATATACATATCAGAGCCAAGTGTTGCCACAGTTTAAAAGGTGCCTTACTTTGCTATAACAAAGTATTTACTATAGTTACTCCTTCAAATCTAAGGTGACTACTGCTTAATTTGCCACCACTAGAGCAAATTACTACTTCTTACTAAAATATCCAGGCACTTTAAATATTCAAAAGCCACATGGTTTCAATAAAATTATGCCTAAGTTAAGGGTACCTCAACATTGTATAGAAGACTGGGTGTTTGTTGAAATACTGCCTGGTAGAAAGACATTAGCAGCCACTTGGGCTCATAAGTAAATTTTCTCACCTTGCCTAGTTATTGGTTTGCACAGCTGGGTTGGTTTCCTCTGAACTGCTTACCTGGCAGCTTGAGTAGCCTGTAGCTGAAGCTCCGTATTATTACTATTAACTCCTTTGACTATTTCTTCAACTGACCAGTGTGCCAAAACCTGTACAAGAAAAAGTTACATGAATGCTTCACTGGGAGAGTCGTGTATTCCTAACCACAGAGGGCTCTTACACAACACCATGAATAGGCCCCAATTTACAGCCACTTCCTTTAGTGCCACCATCATGTCATATTTCAAAACCTCATCAGCTACAGCTTTATCAACACTTATCTGAACTGCTGAAAGCTTTTCTAACTAAATACTTCATACCAGTTTTGCTAGGCTTAAAAGGTAGCTTCAGCCAGTTGTGTTTAAGAGTGCTGTCCATCAGGGGTGAGAGTATAGGCCTGAGTTGTTAAAGCACATGTACTAGTGCTGTCTCACCCTCAAGAAGGGATTCACGCTGGCCTGGCTGCAGGAGCTTAGACTGCAAAACCCTCCAAGCGTGTCGGTTCTAAGTGCCAGCTTACCTGGTTGCCTCTGTTTTCCTGAAGGGGAGAAGTAGCATCATCTGGTAAAGTGCTCACATTTCTTCTTTTAAGCATCTGGTCATCTTTCTTAGCTTTTCTCAGCTCCACATTGACTTCAATGCGCCGCCTTCTCATCTCCTGGATGATAAACATTCAGAGTAAGTTATTGGCTTTTGAAACTTAGGCTTGAAGAGACAATGGCTGGCTAAAGTACTAATTGCATTGAGTACTCACTGTGCTGTCCTTTCCTTTGTTCTTGAATCTGTTCAGTCGAGCTGATGGAGTATTGGCATTCTCATTAGTAGACATCTTGCGTGTTAGATTTTTCAGCGGGATAGATAAAAACAAGCCTGAAAACAGAGCAAAGAAACAGCAAGCTTACTCCACAGAAGTTAAATTTTGAAAATTGGATCAATACTCAAAAACGAGAGGCACTTGCTTCTATTAATGCTGTAACAACCTCTAGCTTGATCAACAGCTGGCTCTTTAAACGGCCAGATATTACAACAAGCCCCAGCGCCAACACATAAGTGGAAGACTCACACGATTTTAAGGCCCTTTAAACCAAACACTATTAGTTATTATTTTTAGGAGCAAGACAGACTTTCCTCCCCACAGACAACACACACACTCTGTAAAATACTATTTTCCCTGTCACGTACCTGTACTGCACAGGATCCCACCCGGTCCCTTTTTATACGAGAACAGCGAGCTCCCGCACTGGGAAACTCGCCCCGGAGGCGTTTACCGTGCCGGTGCAGCCAGCAGCACATAACAACGGCTACACGGGTAACGAGGCAAACGCCTGCACCTCGGCCATCCCCAGCGTAACCCACTGCATAAAAAAAGGCTTCACTTCGGCTACAGCCCCACCGGCGGGACAGCCTGCCTTGGGATACCCCAGCCCTATCAGCCCCAGTGCAGAGACAGCGGAGACGCGGGAGCCTCCGAAAAGAGGTCCCGAGCAGGAATTGCCGGCGGAGCACGGCCCTTTCTAAGAGGGCAGCGCAGGGCCCGCGACCCCGCCGCCCCAGACCTGGCCCCCGCTGTCGACCCCAGCCCCGCACCTCGGCCGGGGAACACCGCCGGTCGCTCCGCTGCTGCCGCACACTGCCACTGCCCACGGCCGCCCCACGCGGCATTTAAATTTCCCGCGGCCGCGCCCTGCCATTGGCCAGTTCGAGCCAAAGCAGCCTCCTCATTGGCCGGTTTGAAAGCAGCCCGGCTCGCGATGATGGAGAACGCCCTCCCGGAAGAGCCGGCCGGACGTGGCGTCTGTACACTCCCCGGTACTACAGCTCCCGGCACGTCCCGCGCGGGCAATGTCGGCAAGGCCGTGGGGAGCGGCCGCGGGGCACACCGGGAGTTGTAGTGCGAGGGGTGGGGCTCGGCGAGATCGCGGGACAGGAGGGGGAGAGAGGAGTGGGGGATTTGTATCCCCGGAGGGGTCTCGTTGTGAGCGGTTCGGGGCAGAAACACCCATTCCCTGACGCAGAGTGCAGGTTCTGCCTCAGTAACCGGCAGGGCACCACAGGCTTCTCCTGGGACAAGGGCATGGTGTGACAGGACGAGGGGGAAGGGCTTGAAACCGAAAGAGAGTAGGTTTAGATGGGATATGAGGAAGGAATTCTTTCCTGTGAGGGTAGGGAGGCCCTGGGGCAGGTTCCTAGAGAAGCTGTGGCTGCCCCATCCCTGGAAGTGTCAAAGGGCAGGTTGGATGGGGCTCCAAGCAACCTGGGATAATGGAAGGTTATCCACCTATCCTGCCACCCCCATGGCAGGGGGTGGGTGGAAACTGGATCACCTTTGAGGTCCCTTCCAAGCAAAAACATTTTGTGATTCCATCATTCCATGGCTCCATAACTCACTTAATGTCTCCTAGAAATGTGGTGCACAGAAATGTAAAGAAAAGGGGATATGAGGTTGTAGTCGAAAGCAGTTCTACAGCCATCAGCACAGATGAAAACCAAATCATACAGAATAACAAAATAAAAGGATTCCTGCCCCTGTGGTGTGGCTTGAAAAGGGATGGGATTGTTTCCAATGGGTTTGGCCTGCTCATGAGGGATAGAATACAAAAAACGCTGATTTTCACAGGAGACATAATTCAAACCATAAAACTGTAGGGAACGCATTACTCTGACAGCAAGTATTCTGATATTTCTCTGATATTTCTGGTATTTCAAGACACCTATAAGGTAGAACTCAGAGAAGTTGATGCACGTCCATACATCTAAGTATGTCCGTCCATCTGTGCTAAGCCATCACATTAAACCACTTATACCCTTCTGAAGGGGCACACAGGAGTGGAGGATGTTTGCTGAGGATGGGAAATGACCAGTGACATCTCATACAGCTGGTTTTGGGCCTTACAGTGTTAAGCTTTGTGAAAAAGTCCCACAAAAACAAGAGCAGGGAAGTCAAGAGAAGAGAACGGAAAGCGTATTACTAACAAATGGAGATATTTAACAAGGCAACCAGACTAGTTTGACAGAAAAAAACAAGGCAGTTCAAAAGCAGAAATGAAGGTAGAACACCTGCTCTCCTGAAGGCTCGGAGGGTTGGCACAAAGAACTTCCATCGGGTCGTGAATCGCTGGCAGCACATGGTCTGGAGCAGTGAAATCTGAGGGCTGGGATGGGTGCTGAGGGCAGGGAGAGGGCTGGCAGCGCCTGAGACCCCCGAGGGGGCTGCGTGCGGTGCTGCAAGCGGTGCGAGCTGTGAGGGAGGTGACAGCTGCAAAGGCTCTTACCAGCACAGTGAAGCGACAGAGAGGTGAAGGGAGACTGGGCAGCTGGGGCAGGACAGCAGGGGCTGAGGTTATGGGGCAGCGGAGGGTGTGTGTGAGGCGGGGAAAAGGGCCGTGAGGTGTCACAGAGCCCTGAGGAGGGAAGGGCCCCCTGAGGGGAGAAGGCCAACAGTGGAGCCGCCGGGACTGGATGGAGTTACCGGCCACAGCACAGAAGCCACGGCCGGGCCTGTGAGGGGAAGTTTAAAGACGCGGGACAGGAGGCCGGGTGTGGCCCAGGGTTCCCAGGACAGTGGTGCGGCCCGGAGCGGATCCCCTCAGGCAGCCGCGCGCGGGGCTCAGAATGACGCGCTCGCGCCGAGGGCGGGAACCCGCTNCCAATGGCGCGCGAGGAGGGCGGGGCGGGGCCTCACCGCCGCGAGCAGGGAGAACGTGACGGCCCGCGGGGGGCGGGGCCAGCGCCGGCCGGGCGGGGCTCTTACCAGGCGGCGCGCGCAAGATCTCCTGGGTGACCCAGTGGCCTAATGGATAAGGCATCAGCCTCCGGAGCTGGGGATTGTGGGTTCGAGTCCCATCTGGGTCGTGCCGCGTGTGTTTTGTGGCGCTGCCGCGGGTGGCTCCGGGAGGCCGCCTCTGCCCGGGGCCAGACCAACTCTTTTACCGAAGCCTCCTGGCTCCGGCCCCCTTTCTGCGCCCCTGGAGCCGCCGCTCTCTCCGTGCTCCCCGGGGTTTTCCTGTCGGTGGCTCCCGGGATCACCGGGAGAGCCCCAGTCAGGGGCCCGGACTTGGCCGCGGTGCTGTCAGTCTCTGTTTTGCCCAGCCCCGCTGGGAAAGCAGCTCCGCTGCTCGAGCATCCGGGGGCTGCTGGAATGCTGGGAATACTCCAAACACCACTGCTGGGCTCTTACTGGAGATTACTCCTGTCCAGGTGAAGAGTCTGGGGAAACAGTGCAGACACAGCTGTACACGAATGAGGGTTGAATTATGCCACCAGCTAATTCTACAGAAAAATCCCAGGAATACAGGTCTGTGAGATGCTCACGTGTGTGTACCCATCCATCCATCCATCCATCCATCCATCCATCCATCCATCCATCCATCCATCCTCCTCCCTCCCTCCCCAGTGCAAGCACCCACACTTCAGCTACTCCTGCTTGCTGCAGGTACCTGCTGGTTGCAAAAGGGATGTAGGAGCCCTCCTCTCTCTCATCCTCAGTTTACATTCCTATTCCCATAATGGCTATCTTGGGATACTTCTGGAATTTAAATGTTCCAAACAACAGAGGAAAACAAGGATTAATAAGTGCTGCAGTAGAAATTTAATTCCTTGAGTAATAGATGTGGTGAAACATCATTTATTTTCCAGTGTTCTCGTGAATTTTCTGTATCTTCAGCCATCGTTGCTGGAGACAAAGGCCTGAGCTTTTAGGAATCTTATTGAAATGCTTCATTAAGGTAGGACAAACCAAACTGCTTAAATTAAGCAACACTGAATCCCATGCCACAGGCATTGCTGAGAGTTAGATTTTCTGTCAAGGGTGGGTTTCAGGAGCCTTTCAGTGCCTTTATGGAGTTTTTAGGCTGTTCATTGTCAAAGTCATGAGCAGCTTCCACAGCACCCGGCAGCAGCTGGTGAGTTAAACTATCACAATGGAAATCTTGTGCAGCAATAAGGTCACTTAGAAATAAGCCTTCTTAATTCAGTAATCCAAATCAGGGTTGGCTTGGTGTGTGAAAATTTGCAGAGTTCTTCATGTTGGCAAAGAGAGATTTAAAACTAAAGCTGTATGGGATCAGCAGAGCTTTCCCTTGAACTGGACAGTCACTACTGCATTTTTCAGTCTGAAAAGAATCGCTCAAAGTGGTTCCTTAAACTAAAAGAGGAGATTAGCAGCTGTATCACTGGTGATGGCCAGAAATCCCCAGATATGCTCCATTGCCATGCACACCCTTTACAGACCCTGCATCCCAGGGGCTTGGTGTGTTCCAGCGTGATTCAATTCCCCTCCAGAACACATTTCTTCACAGCCAGGAAAACCAGACTTGTTCCCTGTGATTTTTCTCTACAGAGTACCATAAGAGGGCAAGACTCTCCCCAGAATAAAAATCTGCTGCCAAAACCATGCAGGACATTCCCAGGACACAGGTGATGCAGCCAGGGGGCTGTGTCCCGATGGGAAGGAGCACATTCCTCCCAGACAGGGCTGGTGGAGGCAGCAGCTTGGTCTTGCTCCAGTGGGTTGTCCAGTGAGTGATTCCCGTTTCCCCTCAGGCTGCCTCTCATTAGCATGAATCGGGGGAAGGGCATAAAAGACTCCACTTCATTTTGAGTCTGGAAAAACTTTACTTCAAAATGACAACCCAAGTGTTCTGGCTGCTCTGCTTTGTCATTAGATCATCTTCTGGTAAGTCTGTTGCCTTCGGAGCGGGGCTGGGGCATGTCTGCCTTGAGACTCGGGGGAGGCTGAAGACTTTCCTACCAATTCTTGCCTGAGCAGCCCCCAGGCTGTAGCCTTTTCTGCAAGAAAAAAAAACATTTCAACGTGTTTGTGGGATGGGAATGTAAATTGTAGTATTTGATTTGTCAGCACTGGGAAGAATTAAGAGCACCTGGCAGAAGCAGGCAGGGAGCTGGTGCTCTGTCCTGCCAGCCATCAGTGGCAGGTGAAGTTGGATTTGCTTCTGCATCTGCTATTTTAATATTTTATATATGGCTCTTCTCTTTTATTCCACTTCACCTGTAACTCCAGGTGTCTGACTGACTTCAGCATGCTCAGTATGCCCTGTGTGCCTGCAGCAAGCTGTCCTGAGTGGATTTATTTGGGTTTTAGTGCCTCACTGACAGAACAGAAATAGCATTTACATCTGTTCCACTGGGATTTGGTTATGTTGCAGTCATATTTCTTAGGTTGCAACAACTAGACAGGAATATGCTGGTACAGGAGGAGGAACCTCAAGGTCCTGAACAGATTGAGTAGAGAAAAATGAACTATTTCTTGATACAATCCGTGACTGGGAAGGCGTGATAAAGTGATAGAAGAGTTTATTTACACACCCGAGTGTGAGGCACCTGTTCAGAGGGCACAGCTTCATACTGAACCATCTCCAAACCCCCCTTTCCCGTTGCTGTCTGCAGCTTGGACTTCTTCCATCCCTCTCTCCATGGACATTCTTTTGACTTTACGGGTGGCCAGCCCAAATATCAGGGAATCTTTCCCATGACAGCAGCTGGTGAGAGCACAGGGGGGAGAAGTGGCAAGGTCAGCAGTTGAGTCAGTTATAGGAGATAAACCAGGACGTTGTTCATCTGTGTCTGTCAAATCTCTCTTTTCACACAAGGAGCTGGGATCAGCCTCCTACACAGAATAACCACGGCCGTGAACAGCAGACAGAGGCTGTGTGTGGGTGAGCTGTGTGAAAACTCTGCTGGCTCGCTCCAGGCATGCAGGGAAGGGCTAAAGGAAAAGGAAAATGGACTGCTAGGGGAAATTTCTCTTCTGCCAGGCTAAAAATTTTGGTCATTTTGCTTTGTAAGGTCCAAGAGATCAAGGTGAAGGTATAAATGAAAGTGTAGGTGAGTGACCTACACAGCTTGTGTGAACAGTGCCATTAAGTTATTTTTTCACTGGATTCCCAGACACTTCCTCTCTTTCTCAACCCTTGTCCTCTCAAATTAAGCAAAGCCTTGAAATAATTGTTACTCAGCAGCACTAGCCTAATTACTGCTGCTATATACTCCGTAGTGCACAGGTCAGAGAGCCAAAACTGTGGGTAAAGACCTTCCCAGTAGCATCCAAAGCTGCTGGAAAGTCTGGATGACATTGTCCATAGGCATCCCATGGATGGGAAAACCAAACAGTTCTGCTGTCGTGGTCTTTTAAACAAGCATCCCAAATGGCAACGTGAACCTTGTTTCCTCAGATGCTCCCTGGAGATCCAGGGGTTTGAGAAAAGGGTTTGTTTTTAATTTGCAACAATAATAAAGTAAAAATGCAAATCTCCTGTTTTGCTCACACAGCTGCATTCCCTGTACTGGGCTTCCACGTCAGAGTACAGAGGAACGAGGAGCTTTACTGTGGTTCATCTGCCGAGCTATTTATCGGGTTTTTGTCTAATTGTTGGAGGCTCCACTTACGGATTAGAGCCTCAAATCTTCCCATTCTGAAGCACGTGGCATAAAAGACTTAAAACGCTGATTTTTCTCTCTCCTTTGTTGTTTGTAGGATCGCTGCCCTATGCTGAGAAACCCGGCCAGGCTCTCAGCAAGGATGTTTTTAGTTCGGCAGCCGCTGTTCCCGGCCAGGTGAAGGCGGCAGCGCGGGGCACGGGCGGTGCCAGCGGCGGTGCCAGCGGCGGTGCCAGGGACAGCCGGCTCCTGGGAGCGCCTCCCGGCCACCCGCAGCAGCCGGAGCCCCCGGGAATCCCCTCCCTCGCCTCCCACACCAAGAAACGCTCCGAGCCTTCCCTGGAAAACAGCACGGGGCTGAGGAAGCAGCGCCGGCAGCACGGAGGGGTCCTGGCCCTGGAGGGGAGCCCGGCCCGGGGGGCTGCTCCCTTCCCCCCGGAGCCCGGGCAGCCCAATAGGAAACACACGGACCGGCGGCTGGCCGAGGCTGCCAACAGCGTGTGGGCTCCCCACGCAGCCCCTTCCCATGGCAAGGTGATGTCCCTGATGGGAGCTCATCATCCTCCCGACTCCCCGACAGCGGAGCCCAGCGATCCCAACACACCGCCCCACCTGAACCGCCCGGGGAAGGCAATTCCCCGCAAACACCCCGAGCCCTTCCCGAGGCTCCCCAAACCCTCCTGGGTCACCAACCGCTGGTCAGCCAGCTCCCTGTACCTGGGTGTGCTCAGGAAAGGTAAGGGACAGGCTGCCCAGGGTTTCCCAAAGGCTGGGGGGGCACAGTGGGGTGAGAGAGCCCCAAAGTGCCCGTTGCTGTCCCTCAGTCTGTGCTCCTGTTGCAGATGGTGACAAGGACATGGTGTGTCTGACCGAGTGCAGGAAGGAACGGGATGAAGCCGAGGCCTTTTGTGCCAGTGAGTTTGGTAGGTGGTGTCCCCCTCAACCCACAGGGCCAGAGCACCTTCTGTCCACTTGTCGCTGATACTGCACTTCTGCTTTTAAAATACTGTCATTAAGATACAGTAAGTATGTTAAATAATTATCATTTATTCAAAAAGGACCCATCACAGCTCTTCATAAACATACTCACCCTTTCCCTACCTTGGGCTAGTACTGCCCTTTTTTTGTTTCCTCTGGAGGAACAGTGTCCTTGGGATTGGTCAATGGAACTGAAAAGACCAATTGTTTTAGATACTCTCAGATTAAACATTGCAGCTGTGTTATTTATCTCTTACTATTTAGAGCAAGTCTGATTTTGGGGAATGAAGTTTAATTGCATTTTTTAATGCAATTAAAATAAAATGGTGAAGCAAACAGAAATAAGACTCTTATTTCCGTGACCCTCTTTCTAGAGAGGATTCTTCTTGAAGTTCCTTAGGATTCAGTGTCTTTAGTCCCTGTGTCCTTGTTGATGTAACTAAAGGTGGCAGGAATCAGCCTGGTATTTTTGTACAGACTGTTTAAGGACAAGCATTTTCTGACTGAAACCCTGCCTTGTGCTTATGAAGTTGTGAAACAGATACCAACTTTTTCTCACAGTATTTTAAGAGATAAGGAAAATACAAGCCCAGTGGTAACAGATGTTTCCATTTGTAGAACATAAACACGTTAGGAGACATCTGTTTTCTCTAAATGGAGAAGTCAGGAAGTGCTTTCTACAAATGCTGTCCTGCTTTGGTTTTTACCACTCTCACGCATTCCTGCCCAACGTGGGCTTCACAGCAACCCGACCTCTGTGTGTTTTAGTCCTTTACCAACAGCAGCCTTTTTCTGCTCCTAAATTGAAAAGACAGGTAGGAAAAAGTCTGAGCAACAGATGAGCCAAGGCTCCACAGCAGCCATCAGAGAGCTTTTCCTTTCTTTACATTTATGGTGCAGATAAAAGACTAAATGACTGAATCAGAGTTCTCCCCCTGATGCAGGTGTAACACCAGGTGCAGTAGCCCCACTAACACGGAGCTGTTTACCCATTCCTGCACTCAGCTCAGCACTTGCCAGAGCCAGAAACTGGGGGAACAGCATGAAATGATTGTCTGAGCTCCCAATACAACTTACTCGGTGCCCTTGTCTCTTGGTATGACAAGGGCCTTTTATTTCAAAAGCCAAAGTATTTCATTAGCAGCTTGGCTTTGTACTTCATTGGGAAGTTTTAAATTTGAACATTTTACTTTGGTAGGTCAATATGCCCACTTTTTATATATCAGGATAGAAAATGGTACTAAACCCATCACTTTCTTCACTGAGAAACATCTCAGACCTATAAAGCACAAGGTTTGCAAAGCAGCAAAACTTCAGGCAATCACCTTACCAAATGTGATTATTTGAAGCCATTCCTACTGCCCACTCCTGAGCCAAAAGATTCCTGCTGACACTTCCTTTACAGCATTTTAAATGACAGCCTGCACACATACCCTGAAAATTGCCATGATATAAAATCTGATCCTTTTTTTCCCCCTCTTCCTTGAAACAGCAGTGAATGGAATTGTTTACAACCTGGAAAGCCTGGGGAATGGATTCCACTGGATCACCCTCTTGGTAGACAGTGATGGATTGTACAAGATGGGGCGTCTGTATGTCACTCCTGATGCTGCCTTCTTCCGAGTTCACATCCTGGTTGTGGATACTTTAAACTGCAGTAAACCGTGTCCAGACTTCAAACTTGGTAAATTATTCCAGTTAAATCCATTCTGCTATTCCTCTGCATGTACTGCAGTCTTAGTCTGCCCTACTTTAATGGGCTTAGCCTGGGTTGTTGGGAAAATTTGGAAGAAAAGTATTTACTCAAAGTGGAGCCCTTTTTCCATCCAAGTTTCTCAAAACTTTCACAAGAAAACCAACTGCATGAAGTTGGTAAAACCAACAGCATAGCCTTTTCTTAACTCTGTCCAGTTCCAAAATGATGACAAGTTTTCAGGATTCCTAAAACAACACAAGCAGGAGTTTAAGCTGGTGACTCGGTACACAGTTCAGTTTTCCTTCTTAGTGCAAGTTTATCAAATACCAGCATTTCCCCCAACAGTAAATCATCATTTCCATGCCAGCATCACCCACAGGTCCCAGCGGAGCTCAGGGAAGCCCCCTGTTCAGGATGTTTCTTTCCACGGGCACAACTTCCCGTCTATTCCCAGCCCCGGTGGCCTCGGAATGAGCCCCCATTCCCTGTGGCTCAGCAGCCCCGATTGCTGTGTTTTTGTCGTTGCAGGCAGCAGGTACATCGTGATGGGCCACATCCACCACAAGCGCCGGCAGCTGCCTGCCCAGCTGCTGCCGGCCCTGCGCGGGCGGCTGCGGCCGGGGGACGGCTGGCTCGGGAGCAGCAGCAGCTACGTCAGGAGATTCAACAGGAAAAGGGATCTCAGGGTGCGGGCAGCGAGATCCAGGTGTCCATAAAGCTCCGGGGGCTCCGTCCAGGGCGTGGGAGCGGCGGGATCCACACTCAGAGCACACCTGGCCGTGGGCAGCGCTCCCGTCTGGAAGCGGCTGGGATCCGACACCTGCTTTTGTGCTTTAGCAAACACTGGGGGCCTCCAGCAGGCACCCCTGGTGAGGTTTAGCACAGAAGTCGGTCTAGGGAATGTTAACTGGCCATGAATTTGCTCCAGCTGCTTTCAGAGCCACAGGTTATTATAGCTTTCCCTGCTGCAGTGCACCCTGAATAATCTGTAGTAACTGTAATGTAAAATTCTGGCAGCTTCGTCCTTGGTACACAACAACTGCACTTTGAACCCTTCACCTTGAACACATTAGATGATACCACAGCTTTATCTACACAGGATGTTCACTGTGCTTTCACAATTCTGCCTGAAGTATCACATGCACTCGATTTCAGAGAAACCAACACCACCAAGTACCATTTGTATTATTTTTGTCACCTCAGCCATGTCCATAGTACTTCTGAAAATTACACCATTCTTCCAGCAGAGCTGGATGTTCACACAAAGCACACAGAATAGAGTGTAATGATTTGAGTATATGAACACCCTGACTGAAAGCAAATCAAGAACTGCACAACACAAATGCCCAGTTGGGTTTACAAGCGACGGAGCAGGGAATGCAAAATGAGCATGGGCTGCAGTCACTGGGTGTGCCTGGGCACTTCGTCCCAGAGCTGTACTGAATGCCATTCCTCAGGAGAAATATTGCCAAGCTTGTACTTGCACATTGGTAAAGTTACTTTTTAAATCAAAAAGTCAGTATTTTAGTACCTCTAATGTGGTGGAATTGAGATGTTTGCTGTTTCCAGTCAGTTCTCATAGATAATAAGTCTGTAAAAGAAACTAATAAAATGCACATGAGGTTCTGCTTTCACTGTCTCATGGGTTCTGGAAGACCCAAAAAGCTTATGTAATCATATTAGACAAAGGCATCTCCTTGTGTGACAGGTTGGCTGAGGATTTGATACCTATTTCTATTAAGAAAGGTAAAAAATGCAGTACAGCTGAAATCCCCACATACACAGTGCTATACGACCTGCCACAGGAAGCAGTGGCTTCTATAGAAGTGCTTTCTGTTTTGAAACAAAGCTTGTTCTGACACACTGTACTTGTCCCCCATTTCTGCAGCTTGATTTAGTGTCACTGAAAAGCCATGGAGCAGGGGATGGGACAGGCCACGGTGCATCCAGCATTTTTTGATATGGAGACAAATACCAAGAGCAAACATCCAGTATTTGAGAGCCAAAAGGCTCTCACTGGAGGACAGAAATTTGCTCATAGCTTGAGTCTACCTAAAAAATACACTGTCTCACTTTTGCTGTGTGAAAAACTCTGCATGGAGCACAGCACGGATTGATGGAATTTTCCTTGGGAGAATCTGAGGGGGTTTTGATTTGGCAGAAGGGCAGTTCTGGCAGTGAATCAAAGCTCTGGAGAGACTGGGAGGGACAGGAGGAGGAAGGGTTACATGTGCATCTCGAGTTTCTTCGTTTCTATTTTCAGGGGAAGTCCAGAGACTAAGCAGCAACTCCTCCAGGCATCCCCCTGCCCAGAGCTGCAGCCAAGCCCCATTCCCCTCATCCTGCTCCAAGCCAGGGGAGTGTGGGTACAAACCCAACACGTATCTCCCTGGGACTGTCTCTGGAAGAGACAAGCACAGGACACCAGTGCTAAGGACACCCCAAGCCCGAGTTCAGTGCCCATAACTGACACAAAACACTGGGATGCAAATATTGCTCTGGGAGCCTGATAAGCTGTTTATCCCACATTCTCCTTCTGTGTTACCAAGTTCTCTTACCTTTCCCTTCTTGCTTGGAAGGTCCCTCCTTGAAACGTCCCCACAGCAGCTGAGCAACAGTCCCTGTCTGTCACAGCCCCACTGAGATAGGGCTGCAGCAGGAGCAGGACTGTTGTCACCAGGGTTATCACACACTAAACACACCTCCTGAACAACAGCAATTCCCAGATCGAGAGGATTTCCAGTCTTGCTATTCCAAAACCCTCCCAGCAACAGCCACACTGAGAACTGGATGGCACTCACGTTCAACAGCTGCCATGGTAATTTTGGTACCTCACAGTCAATAATTTTCTTTCCAGCAGGATAATTATGGAAAATTCTGCTGCCACCACGCAGAAATCTGTGTGTACAGGAATAACTGTTGTCATCCCATCTGTCCAGGGCTTTAGTCAAGGCTTTTCGGTAAGCTCAACTTCTTACTGTATTTTAAATCTCCATTAACTTCTGCATGAACTGAACTGAGACTGAGGATAATTGCTTCAAATTGGAAGAGACAGAAAAGGAAAATCAAGCTGGCATAGCTCACATTATCAATACCTCTTACAACATATGACCATTTAAAACAACTGTTGCAATAATCTATAAAATACAAAGAGGATGAGGACTGACCAGAGATCTCATGAACTTTATGCTTTACAGCAGGTGGAGATTAATCACAAGTGATTTATTTTCTGTAACACCATTTAACTATAAAACATCACCACCAATAAATCCAAAGAAGTACCTCAACCTGCCCAATGGCAACTGAACACACTGAAACAGGCTCTCATGGAATCACAGAGTGGTTTGGGTTGGGGGATTAATCAGCAGCATTAAATTGCACGTATGGATTATTTCCCTAATCAACCTGATTCACAGTTACATATGATCTGGCAAAGCCAAGACCTATATCCAATAACATTATCCAATGTTTCATTAGAAACACCACCAAATCCATGTCAAACACATTACTTTATTTGTCTAGGATGATGTGTCCTATAAGGTACAAAAAAGTACTCTTCAGTTTGCCACAATTTGTTAAAAACAGCAAGCTATTGCCTACAGGTAGGAAAGATTGAAATCATGTCAATGTGGATTTAGGTATGAATAAGTAGTACAGAAATGCTGAGAAGTTGGGATGAGGTGCAGGATATGTCCCAGTGCTGTTAAAGGTGAGATTCTTCCTTGTCGCATTAAAACACAATGCTTACAATATGCAGCATTTTTTTAAAATGTCAAAGGACAACATAACCTAAATGCAACTACTCTTCTTTGACTTTCAGAAGCATAAATGGATTGTTTCCACACTGAACAATTAGTAATTTTCACAGATAGGTTAAATGACAACATTTGTATGTACAAAAACACACGGGTTTTTAGTAGATAAAATCCCCCCAGAAGAACCTGAACACCTGAGCTGGAAGTGTAAGAAAGGGTGGTCAGTAGCAACATCTCTTTAAGAAAAATAACAGAGGAGGTTCTTGCATAGCAAGGTGTGAGGTTAAACCCAAAAGGAGCTTATCCATAAATCAGGTAAATCCCAAACCACTGTAGAACAGAAATTGACTGTGAGTTAGTGCAAAAGCTGGTCAGGTGGGTGAGGAGCTGCAGGGAAACCAGGGCTGGGAACTATGGACAGGTACCAGAGCAAGTCAGTCACACACAGTGAAAGAAAAGCCTCCTCATCATCTGCAATTTGCATCTTCTTGGACTCCAGTTCATCCCTCAGGGCAGCGCTGCTCCCGCAGGAAACACGCAGGAGGCAGCCCAGGAGCCTGCCAGGGACACAAGGACAGGTGGCACTCAGCATTCCCAGGGCACTTGGCAAAGATCCCTGAGCTCCAGTGGGCAGGGACACCTCACAAACAAACACCTCCTACCCCGTCACAGAGCTGGAACAGTCCTTGTGGCACCACTGTGGGAATGTTCCATTGGGATAATGGGACTGGAACAGGGTCGGGTCCCAGTCCCTGGCCATTCCCACCCCTGTTCCTTGCACTCCCTACACTCCTGCACAGATCCCCAAAGTGTCACACACACGTTGGCAGCACACACTCAAACACACCTACGGCTGTGGGGAGAACAATGATCTCCATTTATTTTGTTTCATATACATCCATATTTTGAATTTTAATACAAAAGAAAAAAAAATTAGAATCTGACAAATGTTTACAAACAAGATACCTTCAAATAGATTTTACTCAGTTCAGTCTGGTGCAGAGTAAATGACAAATTGTACTGTTTGTTATATTCAAGGCAACAGAGTCTGTAGTCCATGACCACTCAGCCCAACTTTTATGCAAGCTTGTTTTAATCTACCATGAATGAAAAACTCCTTGTTGATTCCCAGTCCTGTGTGTGTGCACATGTGTACATAGCAGCTCCTTTCATAGAAAGAAAAGACATCTAGAGGTCTTCTTGTACTTTTACCTACAGGAATCATGTTAAGATACAGAATGGATTACATGGAACCGGGGCTGGATTTTATAAGAAAAAATAATTAGCTGACAAATGAGGGCAGCAATAAAAAAGCGTCTTTTTTGCAACAATAAATAAATACAGTCAAAGTTTTCTGTGTGGACTTTAAACCAGCTTCTTCACTGAAGAACAGACGTGGCATTTCCATGGAGTTAAACGTGACCCCATTTACTGTATCTTTTTTCTTGCTCTCTTTCTCTCTCTCCTTCAACAAAACAAAGTTTTCCTGCTTCTGCCACAATAGTACAACAATTTGATCTTGACAAGAAAGTGGTGCTGCTGATTTTTATTTCTTTGTCCTTTGGACAAAATAAGCCAAGAATATAATTTGACTGTTGTGACCAATAAAAACGCAGTTTACATCAAGTCTTGTCAGGATAACCTGACTAAAAACATCTGGCTCCTTAATTAAAAATTGTCAGACAACCAGATCCTTGCTCGTGTGTTTGGTTAACACGCTGAACTCTAAGAAGCTGTAGACTGCAGTTTGTTGTTATGGGACCTGCAGAATACAGAAGAAAGTGAAGAATTAAGCACCCTTCAGTTTGGAGAACATAGTTGCTGTAAGGTGTTGCCAAAAATAAATCACAACGAGGGAATTACCACTATGTTGCTTCCATTTATTTTTTTCCCCTTCAGAAATAAAAAAGAACACTTAAAATAATTCTCTCTCTGAATTTTGAGCCCATTTTCTCTTCTAGAATACAAATATTTCAGTACTTGTAAAATGCAGTGTCTCACTGGAATATTCCAAAATGCCTGAAATCAGTTTTATTCACATATTTACATAATAGTAGTCCATCAAAAGGAAAGCAAAAAGACATTTTTAGTTGTGAATATTTATAATAAGGTCTACTTTGCTTAGATTTATTCAAGAAGTCTTTGGATTAACTTAAAAGAAAAAAAACTGAACAGGCATGTTAAAATCACATTTTTGCTAAGCAGAGTTCAGCAAAACTCCTCTTTGACATTCACAGTTTTATTAGTGACTTAAACTAAAACAATAAAATACAAGGTTTCCATGATGAATTTTTCATTTTTCTCAATACAGTATTTGAGGAACTGAACAATTTTGTGTTAATACAGTTATGTTCACCAGCGTGACTGCTGGCAACAAAAACAACATTTACTTTTTAGACTAATGATCTGGATTTTTAGGGCAGTTTAATGTCATTGAATTGTACAACAAAAGTAAGTGACCCCAACATCCAGTTCTGATTCCAGTTAAAAAGTTCAGACTAAAGATATCACAATCTGCAAGAAAAGAAAGAAGATGGATGGTATAAATGAAAAAACAATAACAAAAAGATGCAGCAATGAAATCAGCGTGCAAGCACAGTGTGTGCTGGGGACCCAGCTAATGGCAGTGACAGAAACATGGGTTGAAAACTTCCTGATGAAAATTATTATTACAGTATTGAATTGGAAAGAAAAATGCATATTCTTTTCCAGGAATGTCTATGTAAGGGAAATACTCTACAGCAGCCCTTCTTCAGGAAAAAAAAAACTAAAAAAGAAAGTTCCATTTTAAAAGGTGAATTTTGAATTATGTTTCCTTTTCTGTGCCGTACTTTAAACCTTATTTATTCCCTCTGTTTCAAAGGTTGTAAGTTATAAAAAAATGAGAGAAGGCATAACACTGAAGTATTTTAATTTCTTTCAATTGATAATAAGCTCCACAGAAGGATTGTCTCTTATTAGCATGAGAAGTATTTACTGCAGAGTAGAACATCAACACAACTCACACATTATTTGTCCTGATCAGAAATTATTCTCATTAAGTTTTCTGCAGTAATGAGTTGAGGTATCGTTCAAATTTTGCAAATTTATGACATCATCCCAATTTTTAACAACTCCTTTTGAATAAACATTCCAAACTAACCTCAATAAAACTGTATTTAAACCTTAATTTTGACAAAATTTTCCAGGAAAGCCCACGGAGCAGCAAATCCCTGTATGAATGCAAGATAAGCTTAGAGAGGAGATTTCAGGAGCCAACGCAACACGTGTGGTTAGGAACACTCCAGCTTACCTGCTTGCCTTAAATCCTTTTAGTTTCTGTACAAAGAAAGACTCGAGAACTTCTGCACACTGGTAAAAAGGGGAGTCACTTGGATTGTAGTAACGGCAGTTATCAAAAATTTTGGTCATGTCTGCCACAAACTCCGTGACCTTTTTGTAGTAGCGTTTCAGGATTCTTTCTTCCATGGTTGCAAGGTCTTCAAAGAAACCAAAGATAATTTAAATGAGTCACTTTCATTCTAAACAGAAATCTACATTTTCAAGACATCGGGAAACAAAGCATTATCCAGGTTAGAGGCTTTTCCAGGAATGCTGGTTGTGACTGGTGACACCAGTAGGTTTCCCTCAGAAGAGACACTTGGCCATGAATATGTTGTGTGCAGCTAAATTCAGTAAAATGCAAGAATCACAATGACCAGGGAAAACCTTTGCTAGGAGCTCCCTGCACTAAACTGAACTTTCCTGTTTCTAGGATGAGTAAGGAGTAGGTGAGGAAGCTCTAATGACACACTGGCTCTCATTTAGAGATATGAAAAGGTATTGGTTCAATACTGGAAGGAAAGGAATGACATTCCCAACACCATTTCTGCCCGGAGGTAGATTTTCCCAGGAAATTTGACATCCAAGTGCTTATCCAGTTTTAACTGGTGAGCTCTGAGAAGATCAGAGTAAAGCACTGTAAAGCTGCATCTCCCCTTTCACTTCACCCACATTCACAGTATCTTAATCCACTTTGCTCCTGCAGCTTTAAAGATAAATTACACATAATACAAAATTTACTATTACTGTCAAGTCAGATGAAGATAATTTTAAACTCCATCTTAAGGTGCACATCACACTTCCATAGCATCACATCCTGCCCAGCCTCTGAGTACATGTGCCAACCTTTGGAGGAGGAGCTCATGCACAGAGACAGAAAAAACCTGTCCTCTCTAAATGAAGAGATTAAAAGCATGAGTTCTATCCTATTGCTGCACTGACTTCCACATTTCATCTGTAAGACTGGCAGTATTTAGGGTGGAGGAGTCAGGCTAGAAGTAAATAAACAGCCTTCATGAACTTCTGAATGTATCAGTGAGAAATCACAGTGTTTCATCTACCTAACCTGTGAATTTTGCAAAATATGGCTGGAACTGGTCAGCAGGAAATTAACTTGCTATTCCAAAGCCCAAACCCACTCACTCAGGCTGTTCTCACCAACACTTACCCATTGGTTCTTTGATGACACCATAATAATCTGGTGCATCGTTGGGATCTACTGGTTCTAGGAACGGCCATGCCATCTTGTGAGCCTGGCAGGGATACAGGAGAGAATTAAAATATAGAATTGAGTTCAATTAAGTACTATTAATAGGTAAATATTTTCATCCTTTTATCTGCTGGGGTCTGGAGTTGAATTTCAGGAAGAAGTACACCATTACATGAAAAAGGAACCAGTTTTCATCTGGTGACTGGGTAAAGTTTTAAATGTCAGTGACCCAGTAGCTGGGCTTCAAAACAGGAAACTGTGAAATTCAGACATAACAGGATACTGTTCAGGCTGCATGGAAAAGTATGGAATGAATTTACTGAGAGTACTTTCTAGTACCCTGAAATTAATATGCTGTTATAAATATATGCAAAATACAGGACAATGCAAAATATTACTTACAGGATTTCTGTTACCACAATTTTAAGAATTGTACCAGAATTCTTAAAAAGTCTTTAGTGTTGTAGCAGAAAAAGCCTATTTGGGAGTGACAGAGAAACCAGAAATATACTGTATTGGACATAATTCTTACTATCAAGATGTCCTCATTTACATGCTGATAATGACCCCCTATGAGAATGCTACTGAAACCTGGTAACTCTCAATTAAAGTACAAGAAGTGTAAATCACAACCTACAGAAAACTGATTTGAGAATAGAACACTGCACCTTTCACACTCTGTGCAGTTGGGCTCCCACTTTGCCTTGTGGGATTCTAAATCTGCTTCTTTTAAAAGCCTTTCACTGAAGGGATTGTTTAGTTTCACCCACTCAGGAGCAGTGATTTACTAATTCTTGTAAATATTCCTCAGGACAATAATGCCAAGCAAGTTTGCAGCTGACACAGCGGCAAAGCTTTGCTATTCCCTCAAATCTCAGAGCTACTAAAGAGAAACCAAACCCTCCTCCCAGACCCACTGGGTCTGTCACACTCCCTGGTGCTGCCACCCTTCTCCTCACCTGCAAGGAGCGCAGGACCCTCCTCAACCCTTCATAATCTTTATCTGTGAGTGGACTGAGCACAGTCATGGCATCCTCTGTGGACTGGCACTGCGGACACACGTACTCATCAATGAGATCTGCCTCGCTCTGCAGGATGCCCACGCAGCGCCCGTGGTACCAGTTCTGACATCGGTCACAGCCAATGTAAAATCTGCAAGAGCCAAACCAAATGTCAGCAGCTTCATCTATATTTCAAGTCCAGGTTACATTTAAACACATAAACCTGCCATCCCCTGCACACAAGCAGATACTTGGCATGATTAAAGACAACAGGTAACGTCAGATTTCAGAGTGAAAAATTCTACTCCAACTGCTTTTGGACATTTACAGACCATTTCAAAACATGTTCCTAAATTTTATATGTTCAAGCAATCAAGATTTCAAAAATCATTCCTCTGCTTTAGAGATGAAAGGAACAGTGTAAAGCCAGAAGTCTCACCCAGCCAGTATCCAAACCAATTCAAAATGCATTTTGCACAAACTGGACTACAACTAGGGCTTGTTTCACTCTGTACAAGCACTTTTCATATGGAAGCTTCAGTCTTGTAAATGAATACAGAGGGAGTACCCTATGACACAAAGCCTTACAGTAAAAGATGCATATAATTCACATGTATATAATCATATACCAACCATATACCCCCATACTAAAATTATGTTCTCCAGCCAGATCAGATTAAAGCACAAAAAAATCCACTAAACACAGCATTTGTCTTTTAGTCTTTCTAACCATCCCCTGTTAAAGAAAATAAAATTAAAAAAGAAAATAAATCCCAATTAAAGTACATGGCGTTTAGGTAGTTTGTTGTTAAAAATAAAAACCACAATACATTTTGACCACCCTGAGAAACTTCACTTTTCCTAAACATTTACTGAACAGAAACATTCGGGAGGGGGAGACAATTACTGAAAAGCAATTTGTATTATGAATGAATACAATATATGCAGAATAACTCGTTTTTTACTCTTTGCAAGGAACAGGAAAGCACAGTCAGAGCAGTTTTGCTACCTAGACATGGAATAAGAGGTTCTTATCCGAACTCACTGCGACTCATCATAAGGTGTTCTGCAGATACAGTACAACTCCTCACTGCTGCCCTCTTGTGCCCGTTTACACTCATTACAGATGTACACATCCATTTTCTTAGCCTCCTTTTCTGTGATTCCAACACATTCTCCATGATACCAGTTAGTACAAAGATCACAGCCAATATAGAACCTAAAAGTGTTCACAATGAAAATGACAATGTAATTGTCATTTCAAATGGCATGGCACTTTTCCCTGCATTTCTCTCTGATGCACTTGCTGCTGGCCTACTTTCTGTCTCAGCTTCCCTGCTCCCTATCCTTACAAACTAACATCTCATGCTGCAGCTAGACTGGCAGTAAGGTCACTTGGGTCAATTTAAATTGACAGTTCATCAAAATGCACATGTATTAATATGTACATATTAATATGTAACCAGACTTCGACAAAACTATGGGCTAAAAATCTACTGTCTTCAACGGTATGTGTGAAAAACTGTCAAAGGCACAAAAAGACAAGGCCAAAGAAAAAGGTTTATATTTTCAAAATTGCAGCTCAAAAGCCACTGAAACAATTCCTTAAGGTTTGAAAATGTAGGTCTCAGTTAATTTAAAAAACAAAAGCAAAGCGCAAACACCATCTAGGAGTTACGAGTACACTACAAGAACATGCAACCAGCAGTGTGTAGGTACGTCTTGGTGTAACATGATACGAAAGAAAATGGGGTCAGGGCATGATTGTCAATTTTAAATCTTGGTGGGTGTTTTTTTGGAGGGGGGGATGTGTACTGAAATCTGATAATAAACTACTTAAAACTGCGACAAAGTGGAATTTTGAGTGAATAATGTCTCCTCTCAGACACAGCTGTGTGACAGAACCAGGTATGGTATGACACAAAGTGAAGGGAACCAGGGACAGAATCATGGGAATGGGACCTTGCACAGAATGATGTGACAAAACTGTAAAATATTATGCCAGGATGTTTGTAACTCGTGTATGGATCTCTCAGAACACACCTATGACCAGTGACAACCAGATGGGGGACGCTCACATCCATTCTCTCTGCCTAAGCAAAAGCAAGCAGACTTGGAACCTCCATCCTCCTGGATTTTGGAGACCTCAACCCCCTGCCAGGTGCTGCTGTAGGAATTCCTGCCACCCTGTCAGCCTGCAGGCAACACCCTGGGGACACCATAGCAGCAGCAGGGCAGTAGCTACCCTGTGTTCTACAGGAAACATCTCTGGTTTCCTGGGCCTCTGCACACATCCTGTACACCCAGATCCTGCCTTTTCTCTTATTTTCAGTCAGGCAAATCCTAAAATAAATATCACACAACCCAATTTCCATAAAGAATGGCGAGACACAGATTCTGCTGTTAGGAACTCAGCCTGTGCCCTGTTCCCAAGAGAAGCTGTGTCTGCTCCTGGTGATGTGGAAGCACATTTGCATCCAGGTACAGATGCTAAGCCTTGCCACTGGAATGTGGTGCAGGTGCCACATTATGCTTTAACACACAGATTAGAATCTAAGTAGGAATCTTGGAAAGATATCCTTACTGACCATCCTTGAAAACAGTATTAGCAAGTCCCTATAACCCTAGAGCATCATGAATGAGAACTAAATGTAATAGTTTTGCAATAAAATACACAGCACAGAACAACTTATAAGGCTTTACTAAATCCAAAAAATGCACGGGGTATTCATAAAATACCACAAATTGGCTTTTCAAGTAGCACACCTATCTTTTCTGAAGTAGAAAAGAGACACCAGCATAAAGAGGACAATCCAATGCCTACATATATATGAAAAAATAAAATAAAAGATTTCTCAGAAAACTGTTTCAAAACTTAATTAATTCCTTTCCAACTGGCAAAAGGGTTATGTACTTCAACAGTACAGTCATCATTTGTAGGAACATCAAATACAAGATTCACAAAAAGCAAAGCAGCAGAGCTCTATCATATTGCTAAGGATACTACTGAGTTAACATTTCATTTTCTCAAAGTTTTTTATTCAGTGCACCAAAGCACAGTTGTCAGTTCAAGCCAGACCAAAATTCACTCTATGACCACTGGAGTCAACACAAAGAGTTAGTCTGACAATCAAATCCCTTTGCTCACTCACTAACTTCAGATGCAGTAACACACAGACCTCTGGTATCACAACAGGGTCCCTCCTAAGTACACTGGACGATAGAAAACCTGATGCAGACACAAAGTTAAGTCAGGCTGGGGACATCCCTCAGAGGTGACAGTGACATAACAGCCAGAGCACCACGCTGCTCTTCCTGCAGCACTGGCAGTCCAGGGAGCAGCCCCATTTCCCACACTGAAGCAATAGTGCAATGGTCAGAGCTACTCAAAACCAAGGTGAAAAAAACCCTCAAGATCTCAACTGCATTAAAACAAACATAACTAAACCCCAAAAAAAGGCTAGAAGGAACCTCAACAGGTCTCCTAGTCCTGGCCCTAAACTTGGAATGAAGAACCATGACCCATGGAGTGAATGCATCACTCCAGATCTATGGTTTTCCTATTATCAGCCCTTAAGGTACCATCAAATGGTACCAGTTCATACTTTTGGGTATTGGCACTTACTTGGAATTGGTCTGAAGTCAAACTTATTGTACATACATCTCTGCACAGCTCTCAGATGTTAACCATTACTAACTACTGCTGTTAGTCACCTCTAGCTTAAGCAGCAACATGTAACACTATCCTCTGGAATCCACTGGATTCTCCACTCCAGCACTTACACCGTTTCTTCATAAGCTCTGTACACAGCATAAATACTTTTCCTCATTCACTGTCAGAATCAAACTACAGAGAACTGCAGTTTTCACTTTGTCAAATGCTTAAATGTTGATTTTTATCAACCCTGGATCGCAAAAAATAACACATGGAAACCATTTCTCCCTGAAACATTGTCCAAAGTGAACTGCAGTCCAGTGACTCCGAGCCCCCTTTACTGGGTACTGCCTTACAAAAAAAGTCATTTATTGGAAGACGGTACCAAAGCTATTTCTGAAGAACATCAGCTACTTACTCACAAGAAATTGCTCAAACCAAATTGTCACTTGCTTCTGAGGCAGAGGCAAAACAGCAAAAGAAAGAGTAACAGAGCGGAGGGAAAAAAAAGAAAAGAGTATGTGCATGTGAGACAGGAAGGTCACACAATGGAGACATGCAAACGAGTAAAATATAAACCACGCACAGTAACAGTATCAATCAGTATGTTAATATTTGTAACTGCTAGTGGAAAACAGAGACTTTATTCTCTATACCCCAGTGATCACTGCAATAACCTGCCACTAGCTCCACTTCTAGCACTACCTGGCACTAAGAGCTGACACTAAACCTAAAGCTAAGGACATGCAGGAAGGGCTGTGCATCGCTACTCACTTGGACTCGTCGTAAGGCGTTTTACAGATGCAGTAAAGCTTTGTGTCCTTCTTCGTTTCCTTTGAGGTAGTAGAAATCATTTTCTTTTTCTTGGACTTGGAAGCTGAGGAATCCTTCTCCTCCTCTCGTTTCCTCTTCTGGGAGGAGACTGGCACGGGGACAGTGGTGGAGGAGGAGGAGGTGACGCTGGCTGCCGGTGGCTGTGGTGGTGCTGGTGGCACTGGTGGCGGTGGTGGTGGGGCAGCAGCGGCGGCAGCTGCAGCTGCGGCTGCTGCAGCAGCAGCTGCTGCCTGGGCTCTTTCTTTTTCTTTCTTAATTTTAGTCAAGTCTTTCTTTAGCTCCTCCTGAAGTTTATTAAATGAATAAATAGAGGGAGGCACTTCATATGATTACTGCAAGACAGGGTTACAATCTACGCAAAAATCCCCATGCTTAACCAGAAGAAAATAATTAAATCCACTTAAATATGCATTTTTTTGTGTTCTCAACCTACAATTCACATAATATTAAGGGATGACACACTTGGGCTACAATGGCCCCCACTGGCTGTAACTTATCAGAAGCTGTTTCATGAAAGAAGGTAATTTCAGTCCAGAAGAAAACCAAGAGGCCCTCACAAAGGACATAAGAGTAGCTTCGCAGAGATCCACAACCACACCTTCTTCCTGTAAATTCCCTTAAAATCTCACTAAGCAAACAGACAAAGATTAACACAGAAATGTTCTCCCCAGCTTAACACAAAATTAGCCTTGGAGACTCTGTCCTTACCTGCACTTCAATCTGTAGATCTTTGTCCAGAAGTGCTCTTTTTTTCAGTATTTCAGCTTTCAGCTGCTCTTTATGCTTGAAAAGCAGAGCTGAGAGCTTGGTCGCGTTCTGTTTGCTCCGCTTCTGCTCCACGCTCTCTTCTCGCTTCCGTTTCTTAGCTGCCTGTTTTTCTTCTTTGTCTATCTTATCCAGAATATATTTCATCACTTGGTTGCACACAATCATTCTGGGGAAGGAATAAAGGAAAAGGACATTGTGCTGAGCTGCCTGTTTATTCCCAGTTGAGAATGCAGAATCAATTCTCCCGTCGCTGCAAGCTCATTATTATATTTCCTAAGATGTACAAGGTAAATTTAGCAACACACAGTGCTTCCACTCCTGCTTATTTACTAAAACACTGCTGGGAGAGATCAAGCCCCTTGTTAGGTTCAAGAGGGCCAGTCCCAATTGCACTTAAATGATCTGAGTACTAATTGTTCCTCCCCTCCCCCATCCGACTCCCAACAAAGCTTTGGCTTTAGAAGGATGAGAGACATTTTCACTCAATTCAGTTTCCACAATTTGTTTGAAAGAGCTGGATTTTCATTCTGATATAGGATGAAAGTGAGTTGGAAGCCTGTAACTTCTAAAGCAGACATTTCTATGTTCCAGTGACCACCAAATACTACCAAGATTTTGTGTTTTGGAATAAGGACTGACAAATACTTTTCGTTGTATAGAATTCACTGTGAACAGTTCCCAATTTCTCCACTAATGACAGCTCAAGATTAGTTTTTCATCTGCTTGTTGTACATTCAACTACAAATCTGTTTTCCTGCTCACTTGTTCTGCACCTTCCATTTATCTTGGTTTATATTTCAATTAGAAAATGAATGTATTTTGGTTCTTCTGAATTAGCTTTCCCCTTCTCCATTCTTTTCCACAACCACTAGAAAACCAAATGCTTCTTGTTGCCAGAGTGACCATGAAAAACAACTCCCATTGAGCCGAGAGGAAACTGCAGAATAGCAATGGCCAGGACAAGCAGCTGCTGGCAACTCTGTGGTCTCAGACATTTTGTCCTTTGACAGACAGCTGGATTTTGATGACACATATAATATGTAGATAAATATCTGCAGGGCCATTCAGTTTTGTTTAGTTTGCTCTTTATACCTGTACTATATCTAATTGGTTCAGTCTGTGTTTTTTCACAGACTAAAGGTCCCCACGTTGTATTTTTGAAGAAGAATAAATCAGTGACATGGAAAGGCAGCTGCACCATGAACCAAGCTAGTTCAAACTATATTTTTCATCTTTCTCTTAAATTGGACTTTTGTCAGCTGAAACACCTATTTGGCTGTCTCACACCACGAAATGAAGAGCATATCCAATACATCTTTTTCTTTATGCAACTGTGAACAGTAAAGGAGTGGCACCCAGGGATAGTGTTGTAATCAACTGAGCTTGTGATCTGATGATCGAAGTTTTATAAAACACAATCTTCTTTTTCTTAGTATCTGACACACACTTGTGATTATCTAATTGGAGCAACAGCATGTGTGAAAAGGAGTCAAAATAACCCCAAGACAAATGACAAACACTCCAAATTTCTGTTTAGCAGCTTCAAGCATAAAATCTCTCTGTTTGTCAATCTGTCTTCCAACTCTTCAGCTCCTTCTGTAGAGTGGGATGTGTGGGGACAAGAATGGAAACACATGGCCATGATAAAGGACAAACAAAACCCAGGCTTTTTTTGCAGCAGAACCATTAATTCTCCATTCTGTGCTCCTTTAAGGATGGTTTTTACTTGAGTTTAAGAACTGTGGCCAGCTTCAAACACAATATGTAATATTACTTTAAAAACATATTATCAAAATAAAATTGAGATTATACTAATGTAATAAAGATCATCATGAAACTTACTTCTATATGTTACTCTAATCAATTGAAAACAGTAACACTTCTTTAACCAGGTTTTTACAAACCAGCATTTCATTATAATACCATTGAAAGATGTAATAAATGAAAAATTTGACATCTACAGATGCACTGTGATGCACATTCACCTCTGATTTTCCTCCCTCTCAGCTGGAGTCAGTGTCTTCTTCTGTTTCAAATGTTCTATGACAGCATTCTGCTTCATAACCACCTGCAGGATGATACAGAATCCAACATACAAGATGAAAACTTTAGCCAGTATTTCACAGTATTATGGGGAGAACCAGGACATTTCCTAAGTTAAAGAAAAGTTTAAGTGCCATTTATTTCACTGAGTGACAAAATACAGCTGATTTTATCAGGGGAGCAGGGCTGGTTTAAAACAATTATTTGAAAATTGAAAAAGAATTTGACAATGAACACCACCACCCCCAGAGTAGGACAGTTTGCTTAAGGCAAGTTTAAATCCAGGGACTAAATGTAAATTGACTGTATTTCCTCAGTGACTGGTTGGTTTATTTTAAAAAAGGTAAGAGTCTTATAATACGTATTTTTTAAGCCCCGCAGCCATCCAACAGCATCACATTTCAGATACCTCTGTGGAACCTCAGTTTTCAGGTAAGGAAAGTACTGCACGTGTGTTCTGTCCATCAGCTCTCCTAGCTCTGACCTATCTTTCCTGAATTGAGAATAGAGATGGATTTGTCCCAGCAGGTAATGGTAAACTGAATCAAGGTGACAGAAGAATGCAAACATGGTACAAGTGACTTGATGTGCTGAATTAACTTGGAATATGTCATTAAATCGCCAACAGCAATCGTGCACTATCTTTGAAAGAATCAAATTAACTGCCTATCAGATGTATTAACATTGTTAACAAGAACAGGCACTTCGAATTATATTTCTTTCATTCAATAAGTGTTAATTTCCTTCTGTTAGCTTTACCTGTTTCTGGATAATGTCACTTTGATTAGAAGCCTGAAGGGTGTGCTCACGTTTAATTTCTATCTTTTGCTGCTTTTTCTTCTGTCGCTGCTCCCTGAGCTGCTGAACTCTGTGCAGCTGCTCCTGAACACTAGCTGCTTGCACTGTCACCACACTGGCAATCTGCTGAGCCTGCACTGGGCTACCATGCTGGATCTCAAGGGGTAACTGAAGCTTGATCTGCGGCACACTGCCCTGCTGGGCTTGTATCTGAGCCACAACACGGGGCTGCAGCTGAGAGAGCACTTCCACTTGCTGCTGAAGCTGAGGCACTGCAATGACACTTGTTGGAGGCTGCTGAAGGTGCAGCTGAGGATGAGCTGGGCACTGCACAGGAACCTGATTTGAACTTTGAGTACTTGCAAGGGTTGAGCCCGAGGTCTGAACCTGAGGCTGGGATTGCTGCAGCCCAGCTGGAATTTGTATGGGAGCACGGGGCCACATCGGACTGGGTTGTCGGGTTGGAGTCTGCACCTGAGCTGGATGCTGAGCCTGGGCCGGGGACTGGCCTGGGGGCAGGCCCGTGGGCGGCGGCTGCACCGGGCCTGGCGCTGGAGAGAGCCCCGGAGCCTGGGCTGGAGACTGAGCCGGAGATTTGGACGGCTGAGCTTCGGCGGGCACCGCAGAGTCACCGGGGGCTTCGGGCTGGCTCGGGGCCTCGGGCTGGGCACCCTGGGGCTGAGCCCCCGCGGGCTGCGCCGGGGACGAGCCGGGCTGGCCCTGGGGCTGCCCCTGCTCCGCGGGCACAGCCGGTGCTGGCGGCGCCTGCAGAGCCGGCTTCGGTTCGCCCGCAGCTGAGAACGACACAAACGAGGATTCCATTAATTGCAAATGGCATGGCTAGGAGCCTTACTAATCCAAACCCTCTGGAACAACTGCAAAGCTCTATGCAGGAACCCAACAGACTCTGCAACACACTTCCAACAAATTTACTGCACCAACAGACCCCCTCCAGCTGCATAAATACTCGCATGCAATTGAAATGGAAGCTTTTTTCCTGCTGAACAGAACAGTGCTTACCCGAGGTTGAAGTAGAAACGGTGGTTGTAGTTGTGCTAGCTGTAGTAGCAGCTGCTGGTAGAGGGGTGAACAGAAATCTCTGAATTGTACCATTTGGCATAGCTGCTTGCATAAGCTGTTGTCCTGGACCAGGTATTACAGTCACACCCTGAGGGATTAATTGTAATTGACCAGTAGTTTGACCTTGTCCCTGAATTACCACAGTTAAGCCTTGACTGCCACCCTAAAAAAAAGTTAATATTGATGTATTAGTGACAGGATTCTTAGACAGACTTTGCTGAAAATCAGAACAGTCAGGGACTTAGATTTCAGAATTCAGTATTTTTATCACATAGCATACTCCAATAATCCAAAACTAGCATCTGAGATCATGAAATACTCTTTCAACAATTCTGTTGCCAACAGATGACTGGGGTGGAGTTACGTATTTTGGGAACCCGCAAGACACAATATAAAACCTCTGAGTCTTTGGTGCAGAAACTCACAGAATCACAGAATGGTTTAGGTTGGGAGGGAACTTAAAGATCACCCAGTTCCACCCACACCTTCCACTGTCCCAGGCTGCTCCAAGCCCTGTCCAACCTGGCCCTGGACACGTCCAGGGATGGGGCAGCCACAGCTTCTCTGGGCAACCTCTGCCAGGGCCTCCCCACCCTCACAGGGAAGGATTTCCTCCCAGTATCAAATCTAAACCTACCCGCCCCTTCAGCTTAAACCCCAAGTCTTGTTCCACCTATAGAAAACCTTATCTGGCAACCAGCAGACTGTACATTGCAATCATTTATATATATCTTACTTATAGTTTGAAGAACAGATATTGTGGTAAATCACAGAAATGTACTTTTACCCAAGAATTGGCTCTAAACTTATTTTTTGACAACAGATCTTCATGATCTGAGCACAGGTTGTAAGAACTTTTTCCTCCTCTGCTCAAAGATACTGAAACTTTTCCTGAGATTCTGGATAGCATGAATGAAAACTAAATCTTCACATCAAGTCAAAAGACAAGGAATTAACATTATGATCTGAATGTCTACAAAATAGGTCATAGAGAATAATTATGTCCCTTACTGCTAATAAAGATTTCTTTCCATACTGCTGAACACTCCTGATGCCAGTTACCTCACTGGGAAATACAACAGGAAGTGAGAGTTAAAACTTTACTATTAAAACTACTTACTTTGTAATTACTATTTATTATATGTATTTACTATTTAAGCTGCTTTCAGTCTGAAATTATGCCAATGATCATCCTAGATGAAGCCAGACACATAAATTTAAGGGCACAGGCACTACACTGCTGAAATCCAAAAGCTGGATGGGTGTTAGCACATTTCCACACCCAGGGCTGTGCAGTGCTTTACCTGTCCTTGTGTGAGCTGTGTGAGCTGGGCCATTGTCAGCTTCACCTGGCCCTGCTGAGGGCGAGGGGGTGGTGCTGGGGTCTGGGGCTGAACTTGTTGAGGGGCTGTTCCAGAACTTGTGATGGTTTTCTGCCCAGTGCTGGAGGAAGCTGTGCTGGTACTAGAAACTGCTGTTGAGACAGGCTGACCCCTGATTATTTGAGTCACCACTTGCTGCGTCTGACCTGGAAGAGAAGAATTTGAGCTAAGAAACACATTTTCAGCTTTTTAACCATAAGCACAGCAAACCTCCAAGTCACAAATTGCAATAGGGTGTGATAGTGATCAGACAGGTGAAGCAAACACTGCAGTTTGCACATAAATTTTCTTTACCAACCATTAATGTGATTGACTGAAAGATGTCTGCAAAATGTTTTCTATTTTAAGGTTGTATGCATATGGAATACTTCAAACATTTAGCTTCTCTTTATGAAAAACACAACAAAAAGAGAGGCTTTCTCAATGCACAATTACTCTATGTGTTTTTAGGGTTTTTCAGTTGTTTTTTTTTTTCCCCAAAATGAATGGACTTAAAATTAAGTACTACATTTCCCAGTGTCAATGATGAACAACACTGACAAAGCCTCCAGCCAACACATCCAAAACCCAAAAAAGGCATTAGTTCAAAGTCAACCATCAAAATGAGGGATTTTTGCATTGGGACACAACGATACACAAAGAACTAATGAAGAAACAAACCATGGATTTCACACTGGGAATTGAAATATTAAAGTGAACCTACTGGCTGGCAGAATACCTTGTTGCACCACTACAGGTGTTCGAATGATGGTCTTGCCAAGGGTTGACTGCTGCAGTGGTGTCCGGATCACCGTCATCCCGGGGCGCAGCGGGGTACCCGGCACTACCTGTGCACACCAAAGAGGAGACCACAGGTCAGCTTGGGCAAAAAGCCCCTGGAATATGCCCTGATTTTTTTTTTTCCTCGTGTGTTTTAATTTTCCCAATTGGAGGGAACTGTTGTACCTCTTTGGAATAAAGGATCCATACACACCATTGCTGAGATGAGCCAAAAACACTGAAAGTGATTAGCCAGAACTTTTAATATCTGCCAGTAACTTAAAATCTATGCACCCACTTTTTCTTGAGTTAAATAACCAGAAAAACATCTTACTTGTGAAGTGCTTGTTGTTCCTAACGTCCCTGTGGTGTTTGGCCTAATGGTTACTGTTGCTGTCCTTGGCTGGAATGAAGTAAAGGTTTGACTTGCACCTGTAGTTGATGGAATGATACCCAATACCTTTTGCTGAACTTGAACCACACCTAATTAAAGAAAAATTGAGAATTCATTAATGACATAATGGCCAGCAAAAGAAGTAAATGCAACTCCAGGTTGGCATTTAGAATTCAGTCTCCAGGTTTCTAGAATGCCTTAGAGCCTTTCAACACTTCTTGGGAGAGCCTTTGCCATATTGTAAAAAGAAGCAGCATTATACTTTGTCAACAGTCCAACTTTAAGTAGTTTAAATAGTCCATTTTAAGTTAGGAAACAGATATTTTAGAAAAGGTTAAGGAAAGTGTGAATCTTCTCTAATATCAGTTTGATGGTAACTGCGAAGTCCTTGCACTGATAGGGTGCCACAAATTAGTGTTATACAACCATTAAAAGCTATAATCTGATTAATTTCAAATGTAGGAGAGCAGTTTAAACAACTTTCACCTACAACATTGTGGTGCTGAAGAAAATGGGCAATGCTTCTCTGTCACCTAAGAAATTTCCATACAAAATCTGCAGCCTTCATGATTTGCTCAAATGTCAAAAATAATGGAGACAGAGAATTGAGCTTTTCTGTTCAATATACATTCACAAATCTCAAAATATTAAGTCCTCTTCTTGAGGCAAGAATCAAAAATGCTACTCTTAGTCTGGAGCCATACTCCTCATCAATGAAGAGCAGTTGTAGGCGTTAATATTTTTGTGAAGAAAGTCACTTTGTTGATTTAGATAACCAAAAAAAAAAAAGCATGCTTCATTCCACATTGTTCAAAATAAAGCTCCTAATTTTGTGCTAGGAAATGCAGAATAATTTATAGGCAAAATCTTGCATTTTTCCCCTTACAGACTCAAATATGCAACACAGGGGGGAACAAGCTGTAGAAACTTGTATTTATATACATATATATATATAAAATATTTTTCCCCCTTCAAGTCACAGTTTACTTTACTGGGAAAATAGTGTCAAAGGAGAATTAAGCAGCAAGCTGGAATACGGTTTTTATTCAGTTCCCTTTGCCCTACCTCCTTGAGTTGATGGCACATTGACGGCAACAATCTTGCTGTTTGCAGGGAGTGGCAGCTTAGTTATCACTTTCCCTGCCATCGTTACTGGGCTGCCTGAGAGCTGGAAGGTCTGCCCTGTGCTGGCAATGGTTGTGGCTGAGGTGGCAGCTGTGCTAGTGGCTATTGAGGCACACAGAACAGGCAGGTTTAGAGCAGAAGAATTAGTCAATGAAATGACTGTTTTTCAAGTATGAAACAGCAAACTACAGGATTAATCTAAAATTTTTTTTTTAACGTGTCATGCTTTCTTTGGTAACGATTCTTTTTTGGAAACAGTATGTTACACCACAGAATGCTTTCATGAATGATTACTAGTACAAAAACTGTCAGTAATGAATGAGGCAGGTCAGAAATGAGACTTCCTAGCAAGTCAGAACAAGGAAAAACTAGACAGGTATAATCTCAGAAATGTCCTTCTGGCATAGCAAGAGTTAAGAGCAAAGATAACCAGAAATGTAATAATGCTGCATATTTGGAGGAGATGTGATGCATACACAGGATGAACTCCAGCACATGTTCCTTCCATGACAAATGGCTCCTTACCTGTTGAAGACTGGCCTTGTTTAACCCAAGTAGCAAAAGTCTGATGGAAATTCTTGTTCTGTTGGAATGTTACTGTAGCTGGAGAACCCACTTTAGTGGTGAGCACTACTTTGGTTCCCGTGGGGACAGGGCCTGTCAGAGGGCCCACCACGACTTTCTGTGGTGTGGAGACTGTGGTTGCAGTGCTGCTGGCTGTGGTGGCTGCAGGGACCACACCTCCTGCAGGGATCTGCTTCTGCTGTTCCAGCCGTTTCTATGGAATTTACAAAAAAAAAAAAAAAAAGGCATAAAGGGATAATTAGTATTTTCAGATTTTGCAACATAAACAGTGTCTCTACCCAGTATTGAGAGATAAAGGCCTCTGGCAGGATTTTAGTTTTAACTGTAGAGGATTGAAGAATCCTTGACCTCCAGAACTACAAATCTGCGAAGAATACACAGCCAGAAATTTTCCTTTATAGCAACTTTAAAATCCTTACTGGCTTATGTCTATTTCACTGCACATTTTACTTAAAAAAACCCCAAACCCCTCAACATATTAATTTGTCTCAGATTAATCAGAAAGGTTTAAAACAAATTTAAAATATCCATCTATATTTGGCTTTGACCATGTGTATATATCTATGTCAGTAATTGGTTACATCATCATCAACACAGTTTACTATTAGCATTCCTAAATTTAGAGCTTCCTGCACTGAGATCCTGCCAGTTACAGAAAAAACCAGACTGTATCATTCTGCTTCACCATTGAGAATGCAATTTTAAAAAATATTCTTTTAAATGTTAATCCAGTTTGCAGCCTGCTGAAAAAAATGTGGTTCAAAATCCCTTACCTTACCCAGTGACCTTCTGTGCTGTAAATGCACATTTCATCTAGAGAGCCCCTTTGTGAAGGGATTTTATCAGTAGGCTCTTCTAAAATGTCAACTAATCTAACATTTTTTCCTATGTTACTGGAATTATCTCTGTATTTATTTAATTTAAATTCCATCACTATATTACAGCAATACCCACAGCAATGCCCACAAATCAGAAGCACTCGTTCACCACTAATGGGTTTTTGTCAGGAAAGATGAAATGAAAAAGGAATAAGCTGGGAAAAAGCATAGTTCTTAATAATGTATGTGAAATACCAACATGGCATTGGGTTTCCTAAAAGCATACATTTATATAAAAATACATATACATATCTACATATATTTAAATAAAATTATCAATGGGCTTAACTCAGGCAACTTAAGATAGAATAAAATCAAAAGATTCAATTTGAGTGAAGCATGAAATGCAGTTGTATTTCCAAGTAAGCTGTATTCCAAGGCAGCCTTCCATTACACAAAGAACACTGAGGACCTCACCTGGAAATGGGTGCTTCCCAGCCTTCTTTTAAAATGGAAACAAACAAAACCTTTCTAAAGTGTTATAAATGATGTGGGTGAAAAAAAAGGCAACCCAGAACAAACCTTTGCTTTAACCCTGTTTCAAAACAACAAATGTACACAGTGGCAGCAGCATTGTTTGATGGCTTAATCTGCAGTTGGCACTATTTGAGAAATGGTGTAAGCAAGGGATAACTTCATTTCCCAGGCTGTGATGCATGTGGTGAGCAGTGCAGTTGCTGACTGCTGGGACGACCAACAGCTCCCCACCTGCTGGGCAGCCAAACGTTGGTGTTTTAGCTGAGCCTCCAATTGGGCCTTGAATTCCTCTGCCTTCTTCTGTTCACTAACCTTAGCCTGTTGTTCAACTGCCTGTGCCTTTTCCTTCTCCACCCTGCCAAAGACACAACCAAAAGAAAGTTATACCACCACATAAAATCCAACCATCAAACTGCATTTTGTTCTATCCAGTTTAACTGCTCTCATAAGAGCAACTGTTAAGACAGAAGGTCATTGAAAAACTGTTCATGGCTTTAAAAATATTTCAAAATGAACTACTGAAGTTGCATGCAACACCTCTGAAACATCCTGATGCTAAACTACTGCAACATCTTACAGGAAACTATTAATCAAAACTGGAATTTATAATTACATCTGAGACTGCAAGGAAAACATGTAATAACATATATTTAAAATGATTCCTTCCAAGAGACTCAAAAATCTTGTTCCAACTGTAAGCACATGATACTGAAAATATGCATCTTATGACTTGAATATTCTCAGGTTCAATTTACTTGTACACAGCCATTTTCTTTGGATTATAGAATTATTTAACAAATGCTGTATAAAATCATGCCAAAAGTAGCCTAAAGCCTTTCCATGCATTACAGTAGTAACCTTTTAGCCATATAATAGTAATTAGTTCATAAGCATGGAAAAATAATATAATATTAGTTCTAACAAATCTGAAATATCTGCATACCTTAGTTTTGGTACCAGCAAATAGCTCAGCTTTGTAACTTTAAGCTTGACTATCATTATCAAAAGGCCCAGTAAAAATATAATAGAGATGTGTTTTTAGTGATCAGAGTGACCAAGTTCATGTTCTCTAGGGGGAACTTTCATTTAACAATCATACAAATTAAGACTACTTTCTTAGAAGTTGACTTGAGTTTGTTTACCTTTCAGCAAATGCCCTGATCTCCCACAGTTCCAACTCCTCCTCTGCTACCCAAGTTTCCATTATAACAGGGCCTGTTTGCTTGGGTGTTTCTGGCCTTTTTGGCCTGAGGGCACTTGATCGAAGTCCCTTCCTCTGGGGTGTTGGAGTTTCTTTAGAGAACAGTCAAAACACACACATTAAGCTATACTGTAAAATCAAACTGAAGTGTAAACCAAGATTTAGAGATGTTTTCAGTCCCACTTTATAACCAGGAAGGCATTTCAGCTTCAGATAAATCATGTCCATTTGTTAAATGAAGTATTTGTTTCCCAGTAGGTAAATGAGTAAGCAAGGCAAGCTTCATTTGCTCCCTTGATGGTTTGAATTAGCATAAAGATCCAGTTACCTTAATTTCTCTAGACTACAGGGAGGGGGGAAATGTCTAAACAAACAAACAAACCAAACCAACCAACCTTTTGGAGCCTCTGGTACACCAATGGGACAAATAATTTTCCTTATACAGTACTCTGACCGGATCCCATACGGACCAACATCTCTCCGCTTGATTATTTCTGTTGTTGTAATTTCAGTTTCAGTTGTTTCTGCAACAAATGAGTCCCAGTACATTAATAACAGAAACAAATAAAGCTAAATCTCCAATCAACTCAATATACTCAAGGCAAAGAAACAGCAAACAAAATTCAAATGCCAGAGCTGACAGCAAGCCTTTATAGAAATGTTTTGAGGGAGTGTAATACTCAGAATTTACAGAAAAAGCCTTTGCAAAGAAAACCAGAAATTTAAAATAACAATACCTGTCCTTGTGGTTCCTCCCCCAGGTGGAGCTTTTGCTGCCATATCATCCCACTTGAGACATGCCCACAATAACCTCAACATCAGGCTCACTCCAGCCAATGATTTGACTGTTTGAAGTCGGTATCTAATGACAGAAAACGAATTATATTTTAAAATCAATTTAAAATACCCAACCAAACCACCAGGACAAAGGTTTTCCATTCTACTTTTACTAAACAATATAAAGAAGCGAATCATAAATAGGAAAATTTGTATGTTTGGGCACAAACGTGTGTATCATTTGTATTATAAAAATCAAGTAATTTTATCACATCCTACACTTTTTCTCAAAAATGTAAAGTATGTACCTCCAAGTGATCCCAAAAGTTGGTCTTGGTGATGGATATGGCCAGATATCCAAGGCAGGCTTTGCATTGTAATTGAAATAAGGAACCTCTCTGATACCTCCTCTCCTGGCCAGCTTTTTTAAGTCATCATTGGGTAAAACAAATATGCTTTTTTTACTGCTTTTGGTAACAAATTTCCTATAAGATGGTAAGGCAGTTCCAGAACGAGTTTTTTTGGGTCTCGTGAATTTCATTAACTTCACTTTGTCTTTTGTGGAATATTCTTTGCTGACAGTCATGGAAGTCACCAACGTGCCTTCTGGGGTGGTCAGTGAATCGGTGACTGTTGTTGTAACCACTGTTTTACTGTGCTCTTGCACAGAGATGACATCAGAGTTACTGTCTGTGGCTGGAGTGGTGAGCTTGGTCACAGTGGTGGTGGTGGTGACGGTGGAGATGGCGCAGTTTTCCGTAGATGAAACAACCGTGGTTTTCTCCTCGCTGGCACCTCCTGTCTCTGCCACTTTAAACACCGTTTTGGACTCTGTGGACACAGTCGAGGTTGTGGTAGTCACTTCAGTAATAACAGTTTTTATTTTGCTTTCTCCATTAATATTTTCCATTTTATATGTCTGTACACCGTTCTGGTCAGCAAAGTGACTACTCAAGCTGGATTCCTCACACGAGGTTACAGGCGATGGAGCAACTTTCTTCTCCTCAACTGCTTCAGTTTCCATAGATTCTGTTTCTCTGTTCAGGTTATTTTCTTTACAGACAGGCTGTGTTGGTGGGGAAGTAGAGCCAACACTGGCAGATCTCTCAGGAGAAAGCTGGTTTTCTTCAGTTTTCTGCACATACCTGGGAACTTCATCTGGTGGCTGAAGACTCTCTCCAGACTCAGATTCAGGTGAACTCTGCAAATGCGACTTTGAGTCCACATTATTTTTATCCTTGGTGTCCTCTCCCATGATATCACCATTCATTAATGGTTTTACTGAAGATTCCTTCAAAGTCAATGGTTTTATTTCATGTTCTGGAATGGATTTATTAATATTATTAACTTTTGCTTCGATATCACCCCCTGCTTTAGCTTCACAGGTATTTTTCACTAAGCAATCATCATTTGATAAGGCTTTAACATCATTGTCTTTTCCATTCATTTGAAATGACGATTTATCCTTTTCTAAATCTGACTCAGTTTCTTCATCTTTATTATTCTTTTTGTCAGTAACAGTATTTACATTTGTCTGATCAAGATATTTGTTCATGGTACCTGTCTCCACTTTCAGTTCCTGACCTTTCTTTTGACCATTTGCCTCTGTTAGTTTAGAGCTCAGTAAATCCTCATTAACATCTTCCCCATCCATGTGTTCCAGAGTTTGACTTTCACGTTTTCTTTCCGAAATCAGCCCTGTTTTAAATGATTCTAGATCTTTATTAGCTGATTTTTGGTGAAATATCTTTTCAGATTTACTGTCAGTCTTTACAGGAGTGATTTCGTCCTCCATTTCACTTTCTTGACAGGACATTTTTTCCATATGGCTTTTTATCATACTATTGTTTTCTGAATCTTTGCTCTGCTGTTCAGAATTCCCTTCTGAATCTGGTTTTTCAAGAGTGGCCACAGCATCTTTTCTACAGCTGCTTTCAGGTACCACTGGCCCTAAGTTTTCAAGTTCTCGCTGAGATACTCTGGTAATAGGTAGCTTTTGTTTCAAGGGTTTTTCATTTGTTTCTGAAACATCCCATTTGATTCTGCCTTCTGCACTGCTCTGTTTCAAGCCATCCACTAAAGAGCTCTCAGACTCTCCCAGAGCCTCTTGTCCTTGACACTTATCAGCAGCCAAAGGTTCAGGGTTGTTTTCTTTGCCATCATTCTGAAAGGAGCTGTCTCCTTCAGAGGACTGAGGGGAGTCTTCATCCAGCAGCCGCCCTTCTCCTTTTGAGAGCCTGTTTGTCAAAGGCAAAGAAGGTTCTTCTTCATCCCCAGTTTTGGTACAGGAGATGCTGCTGATGGGCAAGCAGTCCCGTTCCGCATCTTCAGCTTGGGTCTTGTCTGAAACGTAGCTTTGATCTTGGGAAGAACTGTCAAACTGGCTTCCTTCTTTTCCTTTCCTCATTTGTAGCTCATCTGCATTTTTCTGGGGACTCACAGATCGAATGCCCCCAGTTTTAGCACCAGCCTCCAGCTTAATCTTTTCTAGACGTTGTTTTTCTTCCAGTGTAAATTGTTTTATTCGCCGCTCCAGGAGTCCATCTAATTTTGATGATTTTACTTTCCTTTTGTAGCAAGTCCTTAAATGAAATCCCTCACTGACATTGATTATATCCCGCTTACAATGACTTTCCTCATCTTTTATAGAGGATTCCATTTTCACATCATCTACATCCATAGGTTCTTCCTTAATGACTTTATCATTTTCACCATCAATGTCTTTTTCCACTGTGAAGAAGAAGTAACTCTGAGTCAGTGAGCTCCCCAACAATGAATACCAAATTGTATTTTTACGTTAAGTACTAAGAAATAAATGCATATTTAGCATATTAATAGATTTCAATAAAAAAAGGAACAAAAACTTCAGACACTACTAAAATGGATAATAAGCAATCATTTAACTGAGACATTTTAGATGTCTTGACAAAACCTGTTACACAGTTTTCCAGTAGTTATTCCTGAGGTTCTATGCTTTTACTCATGCAATGGTGTCATGAACAGCAGTTCCACAATAACAAAAGATTATTACCTGTGTCTTTTGCATGATCTAAGTTCTCAGAAATTGTGTCTACTTCTACTTTTTCTTCACGCAGCTTTTCTTCTTTCACTTGTACTTCCTCTAAGGTTTCTGAGACATCTGCTTTGTCTTTTGCTTGCAGATCCCGAGAATCCTTTGCTCTGTCTTTCTCTGTTTTTACCTTAGTTGGACCTTTTCGTTTATCCAAGTTGCATTTTTCATCTTCGTTCTTTGCTATTAACAAATTAAATTATTTCAATTATCCAGAGTATTTTTTGTACTCTGCCACATTTGAATGTATGTTAGTTCACCTCTCAAATCATCTGCACATCATTAGCAAAATTCAGAAAGAGAATTAAGTATCCAGTGGTAACATCATAGATTAAAAAGTGCACTATTGAATATATATATACACACACCCCCAAAATTTAAGATGTTATTTTTGGTTTTGATTCTCTACATAATTTTTATCTACTTTTAATTTAAATAAGTATATACAAAGATGCACAAGTATTACATACAACATAATTGAAACAATTTAACGTAGCTAAAATATATCTGTGACAACTGAACAGGTTACACTGACAAAGATGAGCAGATATCCACAAAAGCTCTGCTGGAACAAAAATATTCCTAAAGTCTCCTTAAGAAATATCACACACAAATTAACTGCAATTAAAAAAATGTAAGCAATGCAGATACTTACTTGATAGCAATTTTCTGTAATTTGCATTAGTATTTCCTGGCAGTTTGGGCACAAACCTGTGGACATGGGTTTTACTAATCCAGCTCCAGCCACCATATCCTGTTACTCTATATTCCTCTCCTTTTTGCTTCCAAACCTGCAAATATTTTTTAAATAGTAGTATTAATGATGCTAATTGTTGCATTAATAATGTTTACATTTAAAAACCAAAAGATGATTTAAAAATTCTCCTAATTTTTACACACTTTTCCAAGCAAGGTGAAGTATATTTGTGAAATAATGTACTAAAATTGAAGATATATTTGCTGATAATTAAATTGATCTATCACAGTAACATCTAAAAGCCTCATTTATTTAACAGTGAGAATCTATTTACCTAAAAGCTGAAAGATTATAGGAGTTTTTGGATCAAGCTCTATGCTTGTTACAACAAGTGTAGAGCAAAGAACTACTCCAACAAAAGTAGTTAATATCTAATATCACAGGACAATATAAAGATGTTCCTATAGTAGTTTCCATCATATTAGACAACTTCCAAATGGTAGCTAGGCTGGACTTTTTGGGGAGTGGGTATGGGACAGACGTACAGATGAGATTCCAATAACCACCAAAACTTTCCATTAGGAAAGGCTGCATTTGCAGACCAGGATCTCTCACTCAGGCAGCATCAATAAGAGCATCACACAGATCAAATTCAGTTCAGACCAAGATTATGTGCTTGAATACATGGCCATGGTTCCTGCTCCCATGGCAGGGAGTAACACAAGGATATGAACATTGTAGGCTTAAATGAAAATAGAAAAAGAGTCAGAAATCAACCCTTTCTGTATTTTCTTTGTTCTTCCCACAAAATAAACCCTCACCTGGTGTTTGACAGGAAATGTGTATTTCACCCATGTAGCTTGCTGCATTGTTTCTTCTTCTTCTTGTTTTCTCTCTTTTTTTTTCACTTTCTCCTTTTCTTCTCTTTCTATTGCTGTCATTCTGCGTAATCTATTCCATACAGATTTAAGTGCATTTAAGTACAGAATCTTGCAAGCAAATATAAGAAGTCAACAGCACATAATATCCCTTTGAATAAGTTTAAATATCTGAAGTTAAGAGGAATGCCCACTATCAGGTTTTAGGTATTACTTGTAACAGGGACATCACCTTTTTTTTGCTATTTCAGAGAGGCAAACACAGCTGGATGCAACTGTCTAACACCAGACACATCTATTTTCTGCTCCTAGGACAAAATGAAAGACAAAACCCAGACTCCACTGAACCGAGTGTGTTGAAATATGCTCTTCTCCCAGAGTTTTAGCACTTTTGACACTGTAGCTCAGATAAATGCAGGAGCAATGACACTTTAAAAATATTGTCATGGTTTTTTAGTGTTTCTGGTTGAGAAAAAACACTTCAAGTGCTGAATGACTGTCTCAATTTAAACATAATTCTTACAGGCTTAGAGAACTAGCAATTGCAAACCAAAGCAAAATTCTCATATTCAAAAATATTTTAATATTTATTAATTTTACCTCGTGTGCCCCAAGGATTCCCTCCAGATGGGCAGCATGACAACTGGTTTGATTGCACACTCCAGAATAGCCAGTGCTAGTGCAAATTCTCTGGGTTTGCTGCACATCTGAACAGCCTTAATCCAGTTCGACCTAAATTGGAAAGAAGAGAAGGATCTGAAATATACATACACACTAATACAGCTTGCCAGTTTAAGAGAATTCAATGGTAGGATAAAAACTCCTGTATTAATACTTTACTCAAATGTACAATCCTTTTAGCCTCCATCATAAACATACATCATATTTTATTATACTGATGGTGCTTGGAAATCACAGATTTGAAAAAAAAAAGATCACTGCTTATTAACACTGCTACCAAAACCACAAATAAGACATGAGACTATATATTCCCATTAATTAATTTACCTGTGGGAAGCCCAATTAGGGTGAAGGAAGGATGCTGGGATATTGTTTTCTAGCTGAATAATGGTCAGCCTCAGGGTGGATATGGTCAGAACTTTGGAGCCATGTACAGATCCGTTCCACTTGAACTCTCCAGCTGGAGTCAGGCAGAATTTGTGTGAGAGGTGTCGCCTCTTGTCGTGGTCCTCCCTGTGCTGGTGCTTGTTCAAAGCGAAGGAATTGGTGGCATATTGATTGTGATAAACCCGGTACTTCCCCTCCTGCCCCAGTTTGAAATAATTGTTCATATTTCCTTTAATCACAACATCCTTCTTGGTGTTCACTCGGGAGATTTCGCCTTGAGAGTTGACCACCAGAACCTTATGAAAGAAATATTGGAAATTTAAATGAATCTTTCAAATCATTCCTTCTGTTTACTAGTGATTTAAGCTTCAAATGTTTTTCTATAAAATAAAAATACCCTGCATCAGTTTGTAGAAACAAGTTATTGTTTATCCAATATAGCAATATATGTACTTCATTACTGGCTGTCTATAGAGTTAGGATATTCCCAGGATCAACTTTAGCATTATAAATCACCATCCAGGTTCCTCAGACCAAACAGGAACCTGTTTTGCTGCTCTGACTGTGCTTGTGGAGAAAGAGGGCCTTGGGAAAACAGCTTCACTAAACTCAGGTAAGCTCTCTGTGAACCCCCTCCTTGGTACATCACAGAATTCAGACACGTAGCTTAGCAGGCAAGTATCCTGGACTTTAAAAACATGGCATGGATAACATCACTGGACTAATTTGTTTGTCAATAAATGCACTAAATGATAACAAGGAAAATCAGTTAATAAAAATAAAATTAATATACCAAATAATATGCAGACAATTAACTGCAATAAAGTCCCAACAGTCAAACACTTCATTCCTGGATAAACTGGGCTACTTAAAAAAACCAGAACCAAAGCAACACACAACCCAATCATACAAAACAACTACACCAGTGCATTGGGTCAGTGTCATATCACTCTGTAGAGAGCACCCAAGAGAGGAGGAGCAAAGGAGAAGGGGGAAAAAAGCTTCCTGTGATATTACAATTTCACCATTTGCTAATTTATTATTACTGCTTTTTTTTTAAGTACCTCCATTGCCTGCCAGTATCCCTTTTTTTAACTTTTAAATAAAATTCAGTATTGTTTAAAGAAATTATCATTTTTCCAGAACATTTTTTGCAGTTGAGTTTTCCAAGGTGTGCACAAACCTCTCTGGTTTCTTTATATAACTTATTTGCTTCATTTGCTGCAGCAGCAACCTGCTGGCTTTTCATCTGGCTCAGTTTGCTATCTGGATTTCTCAATCTGGTGAGCATCCGCATCGAGCCTGGCGTGCCCTTCCCTGCACCTGGAGAATCACTTCTGTCACCATTGGATTTCTCTCCTGCCCAGGGAAAAAAAAAGGCTTTTAAAACAAACTTAAGAACTGTAAGTATTCTACTGATGTATAGAAGTTACAAAAAGAATAGAAAGTTTAGTGAAACTTAGAGACATCACTATCATTATCCTTATCACTATTATTATTATCATCATCATCATTATTATTATTATTACCTATGTCCTCTGAAGCCTGGGATCCTCTCTCTGCATTTTCAGCACCATCAAGAGTCATAATGGAGTCGTTCTGCCCAGAGCCCAGCTCGCTGCCACTGCTGTTCTCAACATCTGGCTGTGGAGGTGCAGCAAACCCACTGCTGGGGATCATCTGACCAGTTTCTTCTACGAAAGAACAACTTCAGTTTTAGTTTTTTCTTTTGAATTGGATCAATGCAACTTTTTTAAGTTTTCATGAAAAAAAGGCAGATGAACATGTTTTGCTGGACTGAAGGGAAACACATATAAAATATTAATTCCCTTCAGAGCACTGTATCCATGAAAGTATTTTTTGTTTTTTTCCAAGCAGTTTCAACTTCTACATCTCTGAAGAACTGAAATTCACACCTGTATTTAAAATACATTCATGTTTCATCCAAGACAATTTTTTTTCTATAGATACACACACAGACAACACTCTAGTGAGACTATTTTGCATTTAAAGTTCATAAAATTTGGTCCCCATGCAGCTTCTGATTTTCTCTCTTTTAATTTTCTTGTGCTTTAGCTGTTCCTCAAAGCACACACCTTTCAGTTCCCCTCATTTTTCACTGAGTCTTTGATTGTCTCTCCTTCAGCACCTAATTCTGAGGAATCCCACAGATTTCTGTTCCATTGGCACCACTGTAAATATCAGCCCACTCAAAATACCAGCCCCTTCTTGATCGGATGGGTCTTGATGTGGCTTCAAATGGGTTCCTGGCCCTCAGCTGTCCTTGTTACTGTGTCTTGACAGCTCTGAACTTTGTTGTCACCTCACCTGTTGTGCTGCCCCAGTAGGAATTTTTGACTAAATATCAGTGAATTGCAGCTACCTCAAAATAAATCCCTCCAGTTTCCCAGTGGCAACAAGCCCCCATCTCTCAAAACGGCAAACCCAGAAAAGTCTTCCGGGGTTTGTGCCAAAGAAAGACAGTTCAGCTGTTTAAAAACTACAAGATCTGCCTGTTTCTAGAATTCTTCCAAAACATCAGGGATTCTGATGTTGTTAAGAAAAGTGACAGAACAAAATCAGTTTTTTTGTGAAATATTCACTCCTAGCAGAAGGATGGATCAGGTAAATAATCTGGAATTCTTAGAGGATCCCTAATCTGAATGCATCTTGATTTCTGACTTTGCCAAATGGGTGACCACCACTGTTTCATCCATCTCCCTTTTTGCCATAAGGAAAAATGGACCTGGACCTGTTGCCATGGCTGCTGTTTGGAGGAGAGTGGAAGCACCCAAACCAGAATCTTAATAAAGATTAATACCCAAATTGCTTTTAACAGGGATGGTGACAGACATTCTCATCTACCTCTGCATTTAACTCATGTTTTCCCCCTCTTTTGTCAGTAACTGCCTCACTGATCCTGGTTCAGTATCTCTCCCTCTCTCTGAAAGGAGAGCCTCAAACTGAAATTTCATAGTAAGAACACAAACATCACTGTGAATATAGTGAATTAGACATAAGGAAAAACCCTCTCCACACACACTTTCCTACAAAAAAAGAGCCCACTAATTTACAGCTCATTTAGAAGCTCTGGAAGGAGAAAAGTACTTGTGAAAGTATAATAAATAATGATAAATATATAAGTCAATATTTAAAATAAAATACAAACTCATAAATGTGTCTGGAACAAAATTACAGGACACGTATCTTTTCCATTAAACCTCTACATAGTTATTTTAACTTTAAAAGGGAATAAAAAATAGGAGAACTGGCAAAAATATTTGGTCATGTATCTAAAATATACGTTTTTTGTCTCGTATATGAGGACATTTTCTGTACTTAAAAAGTGTAGCACAAGGCTTGTGGATTACAGATTAATTTTAGCTTTCATTTTGTCCTCCTGTTAAGAAAGTTTATTACAAGGTTTGGATGCATTGACTTTCATAAGTTGAAAAGCTGCAGACTGTGACTGCATGGAGTACTATTTCTGTAGGAGAGAAAATATTTACTACCTCTTTTTGAAACATAATTCACTGAGTATGCTCACATCACACATTTGAGTATGTTTAGATTTTTAAGAACTAAACAACAGAACAAAATCCTGATCATTTCAATGGTGATCAGCTGTTTAAAACAACATTTGGTTATGTAGTAAATCTTGTAACAGAATATAATTCTAAATGTAATATAAAGTAATTCTAAAATAGTACACTTATAGTTTATGTTACACCTAATCAACTCCCACTTATTCCTAAAGCAAGAGTAAGTTTGTCTGGTATTAAACAGTGTATATTATTACCTTTGAGTCACTGACATGGCAGAACAAAACATGTTAAAATACAATAACCCTTGTGCTTATAATTCTGAAATCTGTTTAAAATTTCTAACATGACAATTTTCATCTTGACATTTCAATGCAATGGTTTATACACGTGAATGAAAATGCTTCATTTGTTAGTAATTTACACAGTAAATGAGAGGTTAAAATAATAAACAAGCCAGCAGCAAATTAGAATTTGAAATAAACTTTGAGAGGATGCTAACAATCATTATGGATCACTATGGAAAAGTAAAATATACATAAAATAGAAAATAAAAAGCTTAGCCACAGTCGTCTTTGGAAGGCATGGAAACAAATGCTAATGTCATGGTGGACCACAAGTTTCAAGCACTAGTTGCAAGAAAATTAACTTTGAAACATTAATAATGACAACGTAGCAGTAAAGGATGGCACTGCAAGCAAACAGCATGAGTGATATACGCTGGGAATGATTTTAGTGGACAAATCAGAGAGAAAAACAGATTCCCCAAATTACAGAGGCATGGTAACAGTGCCTTCTGTACCTGAGAGTTCCAGAGGGAGCTCTGATGCCACCTTCTTCTCTGCCACGTTGTTGCTATCAAGGGTTTCTGACTGACACCCCACTGCGTCCTTCCCTTCAGAGCAACTATTCTCTCCTGCAGAAGGATTTGTGGTGTTGCCATCAGTGCTTGAGGTCACAGAGTTACTTTTATCCCCAACGACTGTTGCCTCTATAGTAAAACGCACAACAAAACTTTAGGGATGTTCTTTATTATGCCTTAGGATGTCATTTGGCATCATCCATAGAAACAACTTCAGCAGCTTTGGTTGTTTGAAAATACTGAAAAATAGCAAGCTTTTTCCTTTCCTTTTTTTTTTGCTATGAGATAGTATTGTCTCAGAATCAAAGAACAAACCAGTTGTGATGAGGAAAGAGTTAAAAATGATGTAATATGGCTTACTACAAACATGTTGATCACAACCTGTAAGTGCCACCTGTACCTCAAGGCAGGGTATCTAGGAGCCAGCTGTATAGAAGTAGGAAAATTGGTGAAATTACTCAACAAGAATAATTCCAACATACAAGCACACACAGGAACTGACAAATACCACCTATTACAAAAGTATCTTGGATAATCATACAGAGAAAGTATCACATTAACACTTACAGAAATGTGGGGTTCACTTCACTTAAATGGAGCTGTTAAAGCACAGTCAGAGTTTCTTTACCTTCTGTTTTCTCTTTTTCCACATCTTGCTCATTGTGCGTTTCCTCAATTTTATCCTGGTCTCCAGATTCTTCCTTGTCTCTCTCAGCATCTGTCTGGTCATTATCAACATCATTTTTGACCTTTTCTGCTTCTTCATCTCCTGTGTTCTTATCTTCTGCTATTTCTCCTTTTCTTGCTCTGATAATGTCCAAAATTTCATCTACAATATAAAGCGTGTTGTCAGCATGAAACAACAAACCACCTACAGAGCCACGGAGCACAAATAACATGACATAAATCCTGCTTCTGAGGATGATAAACTAGATTTCATTCGAAGTGCACCATCTATTCCCATTACATAAAATATTCCTACCATTTGCTGCAGAAAGGAAAGACTTGTTGTTGCCCCTTGCTTTGTTTGTAAGGTCTTCTGTCACATCCATGTGCCGATGAACTTCTTCACGCATCTCGTCCAGGGTTTTGCATAGGTCAGCTTCCCAGTAATCCTTGTCCAGGCATTCAATTAACTCTGCCAGCTGTATCTTTGTGCTGTAGTACCAGATTTTCTTATCCTTCTCACTTTCTGAATCTTCCTCTCTGTAGGAGTATTTAAAAAATATTGATTTTTAAATATCTGGATAAATGACAGAAATTACTATCAGTTTGTTTTCTGCAGAGCATGATTAAATGTCAATACCTGAGTGTGAATAAACAAATCACATTGCTCATATGCACCCAGTTTAATATCAATATTCAATTATCAATATTTGTTTGTTGTTTCCTTCCTTTTCTTCATCGCCTCAGTTCTCAAGACAACTTCCTCAGGAAAGCTTTGAAGTCTCCTTAAAACTGGTTTGTTCAATCTGACAACAAGGTTTATTCTCATTAAATTTACTGTTACTGTAACAAGTAATTCACTACTAAGTCTGAAATAATTTGAAAGTCCAGAATCCATAATGGTAGTTTCTGACAGAGTATTCAGGGAAGAGCACAGTTAGGGAATTCCAAGTATAGAACATCACAGTCATAAAATATTTTTTATATTGGCATCCTACAGCATCCACCTGTGAGAGCACCAGTAAGGGATGAATCATAATACAACCCCTTTGAAAAGATCAAGGGATTTCCACATTTTCTTCACAGTACTCCATGAGCCCAGAATTACTAGTGCCAACAGCACCTCAGCAGGGCCACGGACCCAAGGGAGCTCCACGAATACCTCGGGTAACAGGCTCTCCTGGAGGCTGCAGAGCACAGGGAGGATGCTCCAAGTGGTTCTGCAGCTGCTGGACTTCAGCTCGGCTTGTTCCTTCCAGTGGAGCAGCAGCAGCAGCAGCAGCGAGATCCAGGCTGGCATGAGCCCAAGCACTCATTTCCACAGCACATCCCAGTGCTCCCCACACCTTGTGGGTGACACTGATTGACCAGCCTGGCCTCCACCTGGGCAAAGGAACTAAACTACTGCTGCACTTGCACCCCCTGTTACAGCACTGCAGGTCTGTAGCTACTGAGGATCCTCACCCAGAGTGCTGACAGCAACGGGAAGCTGACTGTAAGTCTCAAAGATCTGCCCTTGTGGGGTTTGTTGCAGGTTCCTCTCTACTGGTTGCCTTCCTGTGGCTTATATATTAAAAATGGCACAAATTGGCCTCAGGAATTCAAAAAGACAAACAACCTTAAGGCAACTTGATCGTTGTTGATCTACTGCCTCCCACACTGTATTTGTGAAACAATTAATATTTGCAACTCAAACAGAACACTACTGAAATGAGGTGGCTGTGAAGTTAATAATGGCAATATTACTCAAAATTCAACTACTAACTTGTCACAACCATTATTACAAAACCGTCTTTTGGTTTTGATGATAAAACCTGGTGTACTGCAAAGAAACTTGCATCTCTCTAATAAAGGGCTTTGCTCATGAAAAGAAACTAATTCTGCTTTACCCATTTATTCCTCAAAACTGCCAACATTCCATTAGTTTTAACCACACCAACTTGTTAAGTTTGACAAGTTTTCTCAGAAAACAGCTCATTTCAGCAAGATTGTCACATACAACACACCAAAATATAACAAAAAATATAACAGCTGAACGCTGATAATCATTTGACTCTATGGAATATTCCAGGCCTGTGAACTCCCATGTTAAAGAAAAATTACTGTTTAAACCACGTTTCCTCTAAACCAAGAGTTATTTACTCATAACAATAGGAATGACAGCACTTCCATTACCGGTGGTGAACAAAAGCCACAGAAGAGGAAGATAAAGGCAAACACCCAAAAACCAAGATGGAAAGGGAGATGAGAATGCAAGAATAGGGCTTTACACAGCGAGAGGAAATAAAAGGATGAAACAAAACGTTTAACTAAAAAGAACAGGGAATGGGTGCTTTCTGAGCTTTCCCTGGCAAGTTTCCAAGGGAAGTGGCAAGTGCGAGGCCCTGGCGGAACAGCAGTTGTAAGGCTGCTCTGCTCCTGACAAACAACTGCAGAATATTCTGGTTTTACTTTATTTCTTAACTGACCAAAAAAGGGAATTTGAACCTTTCATTTCGAACCACTCTGTTGTAGCTGTTATAGGATTATTTGCTAGAGAGATAATGCCATTTATACATCCTCTTATATGACCTAGATATGCAACAATATGAGTGCTTTATATAGAATCAGTCACTTCAGCTGGAAAAGACCTTTGAGATCAAGCCCGACAACATATTCCCATCTCTCCATGAGGGAAGGCCATGCCTCCATCCATCTGCCAGACAAGCAGCCTGTACACATTGCTTCAATTTTGATGGTGATCATCCAAGTGTTTTCTTATTTTCACATTTCTGTCCCCACTCAGCAATTCTAAGACTGCTCTAGCTGCACTAATGGAGCCAGGGTACGTCACCTGAACATCCCAAGCAGCATCTGGCTCTTCCCTCCCCATCAGCCCTTTCTATTCTAGGTTTGCAAGATTTCACTGGACTGAAAAGCAATTAACTGCTGTTTTCAATTTCCCTGGATAACTCAAGATAAAGCCTTCAGCACCAGTAAAGGTTTGCTGTACTGCAGGCCAGTAAACCCCGAGGCTCAGTGTGCAGAGCCGAGAGACATCAGACTACTGAGAATATTCTGCAGAAAGCACCTGGAGCTAATCCTTCCATGTGTTATTTGAGTCCTGCCCATTAAACAACTGCTCAGATAATATTCTAGAAACAGACAATGAGGTTATCCAAGAGTATTTTAATATCCTTCTACTTCATTTATACCAGGGTTTGAGCATAGAGTTTGTTTTGAACTGAAGGCTATCACAATATCAGCAAGAGAATTTCAGGAATTAAGAGTTTTCTATTGAAAAAGCACAGGTAGAAAATGAAATGGCACAAACTGGTTGGTCTGTGTGCTTACACCAAACTCATCTCTGCCCACACTTCTTTCCAAGATTTGGATTGTGCCAGGGGAAGGCTTGGAGCGCAGAGCAGAAATCAATCCATGCACTCTATTTTGGCCAACTTAGATAAAACCTACATGAACAATTATATGATTCCAGCTAACTTTCCCTTAACATCTTCTTGCGTTTACTAAAGGGACATGACTTTTACCCTCTGAAGAAATCAGAGGGGCTGTCATAAAAAGATGGAAAGATGCAAAGCTGCACAAGGACCAGTTCCAACGTTTTTCTCGGACAAGCCAGACAGATTTGCCAGCTTGGTGCTGGACAGGTCTGCTGAGTCTCCAGGGGACTCAGCTGAGTCACATACAATGTGTGAGGCCAAGGAGGGAGAAAAGAATCACATGACTACTTCCTACCTCTTTCAGCCTCCTTGGCTGCCAGCAACTATTCACTGGCAGGCTGCAGAGCCAAGTTCAAAGACTGATAAAAGCAACATAGAAGATGCTGGAAACTTTCAAGTAAGGTGATAACAAAATATTTAGTACTAGTGGTAGCAGATATTTCTTGCATTCCATGATGATGCAGTTGGAAACTGAAGAATTCAGGAAACTGTTTAAAGCAATCTATTCAAATGAAGACCCAAACTCTTGTTAATTAATTGTAGAAAATCGAGGACTCCCTAAGAACATAAGCAGCATTACAAATCTTGCAGAAGAAAAGCTGAAACTGCTTTTGACTGTCGAGGAAGATCTATACAACTCAGGAATAACAATGTGTGTCCTATTTCTGCTATCAAAATGAAAGCCAAACAGTGTTTCATTATCTTCTTTCACAGATAATTGACAAATCCAAAGCATCTCAATATTTCTATAAACTTTGCAATTGACCCAGAGGCATCATCCTTAATTTGTAAACAGCTTGAAACAAAAACCTCGGGAATTAATTAGCTCTTGGCCTGTTTTTTGTTTTGATCTTGTTGATACTTGCTCATGAGGAGACCCCTTCAGTGTCTACTTTTCCATCTTTGTAAAACAGAAGAGGTGGAAAAGAGAAACTAACCCAAAATAATGGGCTTAAACAAGGCAAGTGATGGAAATAAAAGTATCAGGGAACAAGTCTACAAAGCCCTTTAAAAGGTAGGAAAACCAGCAGTAAGTTGAATTTCTGACATTTTAAGGGGGAGAGGGGAGAAGAAGTAAAAAGCCCTAAAAACCCTTTGGAGAAACAAAACCACCAAGAATTTAGGATTTCAGTTCCCTCATCCTCCTGGGCAGGATTTCAAATCGGTATTTGTGCAGATTATTTTTAGATCTATTAGTTTCCTCTGATACATTTGATCACATGGCATTGGGGAGTACACTCCATTCATTTCAATAAAGTTGATATGATAATATAATTTCATGAATCTCAGGTTTTAGCATTTGGCAGTTATTCTTTAAGTTACCCTTCAGTTATCCAAGATATCAGGTGTGGTTTGATCTTGTTCAGTGTGTAGATAGACATATATACAGAAAAAGATATGTATGCAAAGCAGTTGGGTTTGCAATACAGCATGCTTACTGAATTTAAAAACTGGAAGTACACTGTTTAATGTCTTTGTGAGTTATTAAAGTTGCACTTCCCTGGAATTAAGTTGTGTAGTATTTTGCCCCCTTATGAAATAATTTGCCCACAGAACACCTCAAAGGAGAATGCAAAAGATTGGGTTTTTAAAAACTCAATACATTTAACTTTTGAAGATGTCTCTTCTAATGCAGTTAAAATTACTATCAATGTGCTAGAAAGAACACGTGTGCAGATTTCAAAGGATCACGAAGCACCTGCATGATTCATTTTAATTTGAAATATGTTGAAGTATTGCCTGTATCAAAACCTTCTGAACATCAAATACTCCATTTCAATGGGAAAAAACACTGTTTCACAGACCAAGTTTGGTTAAAAATAATTACCTATCTGCCCACATACAGGGAGGAAACAAAGTCTGCCTATTTATCTCAAAATCAATTCCTGACTGATCTGGATTTTTTTATGTTAATTCCCAGATCTCTGCCAGTACAGGAGAGCACTGAAGACAAACCCATCTTTAGAACAGCCTTTTCCTCAAGAATTTGAGGGGAAAGATACAAAAACCGTGCAGAGGAAACCATAAGTTATTAAAGCACGAGTAACTAGGGCAAAAAGAATCCCAATTACATGTCCTTCACAACCAGACTTTTTGTGAAAATCATAATTTCAACACATTTTCTGAAAATAAAAGGTAGGAAATTCTGTATGAGTCAATGGAAGAACTGGAATATCCACAGCTTCAGGTGTCCATCACATCCTGATGAACCAGCTGAATGATCCACCCCTTACTGTGGAGCGTGTGGCTGAGTACAAACATGGAGCGTATACACAGCAAAAGAAAGAGAAGAGTATAAAAGATTCCCTGCATCCTTTGAAAGGTTTCTTGGCACTACTGTGACATTTATAACCCAGCAAAACTAAAAAAGATCAAACATGGACTCTTTTTTTACAAATATGAAAGAAGAAAACAGGAAACAGAGCAGAGATAATTCATACTTAAAGCATCAGCTGACAATACCCCAGAGAAACAGCCCCACATTTTAAAGGAATACCATGAATCCTTAGAAGTGTCTTCTTTGCAAGATGTAACACCACCAGCAGACCTCACAGTCCCTTTTAAACACACCAGCTACTATCTTAACATTCACTATAACCTGCTTTGTATGAAATTCTGTAAGGTATCCAGCTATGGTTTATTTTCTCTGTAACACTGAATGGAAAACTGTGTTTATAGAGCTCTGGTAAAATTTCTGTTTCTCCTAATTAACAATAATTACTTTAACAATAGCACTGATTTCACTTAAATATTATTTCTCCTCCATGATGAGAACAATTAGATAAGACCAGTCTTTCATGAGAAAAACAATCTTTAGCTATCTTCCTGTGAAAAATGTAGGAAGTGTTTGTATCATTTCAGACTCAACTTTTCAGGTAAAATCCAGGGCACAATGCCCTCACTAGCAAGGGTTTGATTACTATTAGTATTTTGAGGTACATTTGTTTCTTGAGACTAACAGGAAAATTGTGTGAAACACACGCAGTACCTCCCTTGAAGACAGGCATGTCTTGCTGACTTGCTCTGCACTACGGAAATGTTCAACACAACATTTTCTGCATTTCTAGTAACAGTGAATCCCTTTGAGCATCTCTGAAAGTTTCAGCTTCAAAGGCAGAGCATCAAACTAGTACCAGAACCTGGCAGCCAAACACTGCTTAAGCGGGTGACAGACCACAAGCAGTGTCCTACACACCATAAAAAGAATCAAACTTCTCTTCAGTAACTTCTACAAGAAGCTGGGGAGTTCTCATTAAAATTCCCTTTCTTTTCCTCACATTCATGTGTTTTAGGCACATTAATATTAAGCCTGAGGCCCTTTTTAAATTTCCTTTTTATGTATAGATTATGAGAATATTAATTTTGGATAAATATGGATTATTTACATGGTCTTTAGTAATCTCCTTACAAAACAGCAAGCAACGGCCTTATCTAAAGAAAGAACAATTTTAAGATGGCAACAGCAATTTACATGATGTATTAAAAACACAGTATTATTGTTCAGAAATCGTGCAATGATTAGTTGACTTACATGATGATTCTCCTGTTCAGGAACCAGTATTTCCTCCTATGCCTGTCATATCCAATAGGTTCGTGTCGGATGTACGGTTTGTTTTTTTGGATTTCAGCCACACAGTCAGTCACTCCAGGCACCTTATGTGCCACGCAGACCTCGCACTGCCACTCGTCTTCTGGCACCTCCTCCAGAGGGGGTTTCACGCACTCCAAGTGGTACACGGCCGAGCAAGTCTCACAGCAAAGCAAATCCCCAAGTTTGTGACAAACCCTACAATGATCATCATACTGAATAACACCTTCTGACATTAACTCCTCACGTGCAATGTTTGTGGTAAGAAACTGATCCACTAAGAACTGCAGAACTTTGATTTTATTCTCTACTGGTCCATAAGGATAGTCCTCTGTCTCTTGGTAAGGAAGAACATGATGGTATTCCTTGTCACTTTCACAATATACCCGCAGAACCTCTGGCCACGTCATTCCATCTATGAAATACAAAGTGGAATTAACGCTATCTTTGAGGTCAGCAGGTCCAAAGGTAGTATTTGAAGTGTCTTCTTCACGTAAAACTGCTTTTAACAGCACTATATGCATCTCTGCCATAAGTGTGCACTGCTCTTGACTTACCAGAGCAGCACAGAAGTCCTCAAAACGAAAAGGAGAGAGGCGCAAAACAGTGCCAAAGTTCCTTAGTACCTCATAGATGGCAATAACATTCATTATATGCTCACTAGGCACCATTAAGTCCTCTGAGGATTTAGGAAACTCCAAGGGTGGGATATCTTTTTCTTCCAATATTGGAGAACGAGGACGATGTGCTCTTTGTCTTCTCCTACCTGGAATAAAAAACAACAGTAAGAATTTCCCTGTTCACAGGTCAACGTGTTTAAACATCTATCATCAATCACTGTGTTAACATTCTGAACTAATGCAAATTAAGGCTTCACAAGTTTCACAGTTACATAAATGTGTTAACTCAGCTAATCATCTTTAACTAACAGTATGAAAACAAAACACAACATATCTGAAGTTTTGCTTCAGACACATACAGGAATTGTATTTCCCGTTCAATATCATCTACTGAATCTTTAAAAGGAAATCTAGAAATGTAATTGTTTAAACTACTTAAAAAGAAAGACATTTCCCACAGTCAAAATATTAATTTTTTCTCATTTTAATTCAGCACGACTAGTTTAAAATGCAAACATAAAGCACCAAACAGATACTTTGTATTAAATTATTGCAAGTTATTCTCCTATCCAGCAATAGCAGCCAGGGAAGCTCATTTCAAGCAGATGTCTTAGAACATCAATTTCAATTAAATTAAAATATAAGAGAGAACCTAAAGTGCGTTGCCTACTGCTTTCTAACTAGAATATTTCTCCTGGCTACCTACAAACCAAAACGTAAATGTGACGTTTTAGGAAAATATTTCAAAAATTCTCAGTTTTTCAAAACAAACAAACAAACCACCCCAACCCACCCTCATGCTTCAATAAAACAGGAACCATATACACAGAATGAGGAGGCAATATTATGCAAGGACAAAGCTTAACAAAAAAAGCTAATCTGAAGGGCTGTTTTACTACCTAAAAGACACTGAGCATAATCAATTCATTCTCAGATGCTAATTCAGATAAGATGCTACACCTCCTTCCCTTTAATTCCACTATCCTTGATGTCAAGCAGAAGGAAAAACAGAAGAGGAAAGTTTTTGTAAATCACACTACCCGACAGATGAAATATTTTAATCTTCTATCAAAATAACCAGCTACATGCAACTATTTCTCAGCTATCAGTTAAAACTTATTAAAATTAAATTTATTTCCTTTATAGAAAAAAACAAGTCAAGAAAATCTCATAAACCATCATCTTGGGTTAATCCAAGAACTGAGATGAAAGCTGGTTTTAGGTCCTCTTACTAAGCATACTAAGATTCTGGTCATCAATACCAAGTTAGCATACTAAGATTTCTGGTCAACAACTAAATTTCAGCAGGATGCATTTCATTCACAGAGAACATCCAAAAGAAAACAGCAGCTGTCCATAGCAGGCATTTCCCACACACACTTCATTAAAATGGGACATGTATTAAACTTTCCGTGTTCTGAGACTGAAGAATGATACAACCAGTAGTCCGGAATTTTAAGATTCACAATCATAATTTCTTGACCAAATTCTGCAAATTACAGACCTCTCCAAAAACTGGTTCAAGGAAATTGAGAGATAAAGTGAACTTTATCTTGGCTTGGATGTTACTGTTAATGTTTCTCTGTGGCATTTTTCAACCCACTCTACTCCCTTCGATACCCCCAGAAAATAAATCTAATATGGGAGAAGACCTGCTAAGGCAGATACTGCTGAACCCAAAACACCATCATTAAAACTTTAAAGCAAAAAAGTTACCAGAAAGAAAAGTTACTATAAGAAACATCCTGATGCACAACAAATTACTCCAGAAAAATAAATCAACCTTAAGCTGGTATGGCAAGAGGGCACCAGATAGAGCTCTCCCTTTCCAATGTTAAAGAATGAACTCTTATGCAACAAATTACACACCCAAACAATATAGAAGATGAACTGCAAGATGATTCCATTACAGAAGTAATGGATCAACATCATCTGTGGATAAAAATAACTTTCCAAGTTTAGTGAAGTTTGAGTTCTGACTGTGGAAAATGAAAGAATGCTTCTACGACTCTCTTCCAACATGCCTCTGCACAAATCAGTGGAAAAAGTTTAATCCTGGCAAACACACAAAGGAGTTTCACAGCCAGGCACAAAGTAAGTTTTCTCTAGATTAAACTCAACTTTTCTATCACCATGATCCAAAATCATACATGCATAAGGCACAGCTGGTTCAATTAAAAGACCCCAAAGCAAGACAAGACACATTTGCACAACACACTACTTCAGGGTCCTGAAGCTTCCTCCAACATTGCAGTCCTGGCTGGCCATGCAAGACAACACCACCACCACCAAACAGATACCCTGAAATCACTGATGGCCCCCACAGAGTCCAAATATCACAAAAGCCAGCAGAGCTATCAATCAGGATTCTTTCCAGTGTTTGCAACCGTAGCAGAAAAAAATGGGTCTGCCCTACAGTAAAGCTGTAAAACAGCCCTTCAAGAAAGGGTGCAGCAAGGATGTTAACCCTGCTTTACCTGAATTAATCAGTAATGACAAATCCCCCCAGGAATTTTAAGATAAACCAGAGTGAAGGAATACTGCTGAAAAAAAATGGACTCCCAATATACCAATTTTGCTGATGTCTCTTTCACATGAGATAACCATGGTATGGAATCACAGAACCATTAAGGTTGGGAAACACCTTCAAGATCAAGCCCAATCAACAGCCCAGCCCCACCACCATGTCCTCAGGTGCCATATCCACACATTTTTGAACAACTCTAGGGGTGGTGACTTACTCCAGTTTTCTGAGCAGCCTGTTCCAGTGCTTTACAACCCTTTCAGTGAAACGAAGTTTCCTAATATATAATCCAAACCTCTCCTGGTGCAAGGAGGCCATTTGTATATTTGTCATGTGAAATTAACAGGGGAATAAAAAAAAGAACCTTAAAATAAGGCATTCCTAATATGTTCTGAAGAAGTTAATTTCTAACACTTCCTCTTACAAAGGAAGCACATTGGTACAGTCAGAGATCTAGAAGAAAGGTGTTATCAGGATACAAATATGTCACAACAGCATAATAAAGAATTGTACTTTGGTGCAAGCACAACGCAATCCTGTGGCTGCATTAGTCACACCATTCCATCTCCTACTTAAATCAATTTATGTCTTTTCATGTTTGCTTTGGTATAAAGAACAGAGATTTCAAAAGCAATAGTAAAACAGACAATAGGAAAAGCACACTGCATTTTACAATGTGTGCTTCATTTGTGTTAGGCCTCACAGTTGCAGCACATTATGGTATTGCGCACCTCAACACTCCCCATCCACACTGGAAACCACACAGCACAGCTCAAGAGCTCAAATAATTTCTCTTTTTGGACACTGAACTGCTCTGAACAATTCTAAACGAAATATAAACTGGTTTCCAGAGCTAAAAAAGGCAAGTATTCGAAGATGCAAAATATTTTAGAAAGAAACTATTTTTCTTGAATGACTTGATGGCACAGTATTTCAAATCTTTCTATGCTGGCCTTTTTTTTCTTTCCAATTTCACTTTCAATTTGTTATTAATATTCTCTGTGCTGGGGATGAAGAGAATTTGAAGTTGAGAAGAGAAACACAAAGTGCGATTTGGGAATTCAGAAATTCCAAGCAATTTGTGCTGAAATGTATTAGTGACCAATACATCAACTGTGATCTCAAGAAACACTCAGGCACCTTTTAAAAAAACCTCAAAAGCCCAAACCAACAAACCCAAGCAGCCTAATAATCTCCAGTGAAAAGGATGGACATTCTCTGCCAAGGTGCTCATAAATCTTGAAGCACTTTAAGTGGCTGCTGAACTGAAATTAAAAGTGCAGGTCAGTGGAATATGATATAATGATGTCAAAGTGCTACATGTCTCTTTTTTGAGCTGAAATGTTGGTATTTTACTGGTTGAACCTTTCTTCACTGCTGACTTTTCAGTGTGCTGACAACCCACAGAGCTCACCCTGCTTCAGAGCAGTTCTACCTCCTGTGTGAAGGTTTTTGAAGATCACAGTCCATGTTCACCCACCTGTGCCTCACAAACACAAAAAAAATTCCCACTACGTTGAAAAATGTCTTCCTACCATAAACATAACCACTTTTTCAAGCTCTTCACTTTCAAGGACAATCTTCTTTTTCATGAGGCAAGTGGGCCAATATTTAAATTTGACATTCACTGGCAGACACAAAAAACCCACAGCTCAACAAACAACTCTGGCCACTTCAAACACTTTATTTTAGTTCAAATTATTTTAGAGATACTAGGATTTGACAACCTTTTTTTTTTTTTTTTAACTTGTTGTCATTAGTCAAGGATTTGGGCCCCCAAGGGAATTTTTGTTTCAAATAGAAATTGCAGTATGTACTATTTTGTTTAACCCCAAAATCATCAAGAGAATTGCAGAGCAGGTGCACTGGCTGCTTACTTCTCCTTTAAGCAAGACCACTTGACTGACCAGACTTTAAACTGAATCTTCATGTAACTACTCTCAATTCAAGAAATCTACTCTCAATTTACCCACACTGAAGTTTCTCAAAACGTACTCAAGTTTTATTACATGCAAATTGGATACTTCTGAGATCATTTTTGCATATTAACTAAGTCTGAATCAAATTTCACCACTAAGTTTGAGGCAGTAAAAAGGCAGAAAATGTCTACTTCTACAACACTCAAATTTCATAGCTCTATTTGGAGGAAAAAAATTGATTTGCCAACAGCCTCCTGCTGCCACAGTTGGACTATGGACAGGATCCAGATCCCCTCGAGTGTCTCAGCACTACATTTCTATCTAGCACAAGCTTCTTTTAAATGGTAAGTCCTTCACTGGTCGTCTCACCAAGTGCTGAAGCAGCCTGAAGTGGTTACCTGTCCCTATTTTGAATTCTCTAGTTGAAGAGCTGCCTGTAATTAAGATTAAAGGGTAAACAATTCTATTCCCATGGCACATTTAATTATAGATACTGATAATTATAGTCTGCACTTAGGATAATCTACTAAAATAATTTATATTACAAATATTTAAGCAAACACACTAATGATATTTGAAATAAAACAAAGTTACTCAAGTAACAGTCTGAACACCCAAATCCAGAATTTACTTTAAAAACCTTAACCATTGCTTTATTTTTATTTTACTTCCATCTATTCAGCCTACTTGGTTCAAATGCTGAATGCCCTTTCAGAATTTAGAAATGAAACAGAGTTTAAAAGGACCAAAATCCTTGTCTCTATTTTCATTCACAGACTGAAAGAAGAAAAGGGAAAGTCCTATATACTCTTTACCTCAGAAGAATTCAGAATTTGAAACTACTTTAACCATCTTTAACACATCTGCTGGTTTCTGCAAACAGAGTATCTGAATTAACTATAGACATCAGTGTCCAGAATACAGAAAGATTGTATCACAACTAAATAGGACTTTCATGCTCTTCAGCTTTAGCTGTATTCAATCACCATACACGTGTAGGCTAACAAAAATCACCAAAATCCAGTTTTGCCTTGTCTCACTGATGTTACACATCCCTCCCCTCCAGCAAACACAGCCTTTCAGCCCAACATATTTCAAATACTGAACTGGTGGATGGAGGTCCTTCAGAACAAACACTCTGCCAGAACCACTGTCTTGTTTAAACAGGGACAGAGTGGTGGCTGCATCAGTCTGACCTGAAAATTAAACACTGGTTCCAGCCTCTCTTGATTTGAAAGTTCACACCTGGTCTCATTTCTCTTCTCTAAGAATTTTCCCTTCCTCACCATTTCTCAGAACTTGGGCTCTCCAGCTCAGAGTTCCTGCTCACAGTTGCCAGGGAGAGGATAAGCTTGGTAGGAGCATTGGGGAGAGAAAAGAGACCAAGGAGTTTCAGATACTCCAGCAACCTGTCACAGGAGGGTGGGGGGGGCGGGGAGGGGGAATATAGAACAAACCCCCACCCCTCAAGTCACACTCCACTAATTGACCCCAGAAGAGACTTTCAATTTCCCCCCAAAAAAGATTTAAATTTTGGCTTCAAGTCCCACAAGCCAAGTCAAACCACATTACTCTTAGACAAAAGTCCATCTTTAGTAAAGTAGAACTGGGCTGGTTTTGTTTTCCAGATCGTGAGTCACTGCAAAAACTTCTCAACATAAAGACCAGCTGGCAGTTATATATGATGTCCTGGAAGCACGAGCACTCCTTAGAGAAGACGCCCTCTCTGACATTTTCCTTCCTCCTGGAAACTTTGCCTTTTGACTGCCCTCAAACTCCCTGAGACCCTCCTATTTTGGTTTGGTTTTAATAAACACTTGCTGTCCCATATTATTGCTTTGCACCAGAAACATTTCAAAGGGGACTGCAAAGCAACACACAAGTTTTTGTTAGATACCACTGACAAAACTGGAAACAGTTGATGAAAATGTGTAAGAGGACCTTTTTTTTTTTGTACTCTTTCTTTCCTTTCACAGCAGAATGCAGAAACTGGATAGAGCTGCATGTTTGCCACAGCAATATCCAAACTGGTTCTTTAATTAAAAGTCAACCTCTTGGGAGAACATTTGCTAAGCTTACACCAAAGAAAAAAAAAAGCAGTAAAATGAATGAGTTTAAAATAAAACAAGAATATATTATGAAAAGCAGTACCAAAATAGAAAAATCTAAATCTTTTTCTTGGGATGGGCTGAAATTAAAGGCTTTGACTTTTAAAAAACACTTTTTTTCCCTTTTAAAATGCCAACATGATAATCATGTTTCTAATAATCACACGTCAAACAGTCTCTTCCAGAAGAACTTTCTGAAAGAGTAAGATGCATTTGTACTTGTAGCTGCAGCTCCAATTTGAATATTGCTCTGCAGTAATCACACCTAACCCAAATTTACATATTTTGTCTGGAGAACAGAAAAAAACAGCCATAAATAAGATTAAACTTTAAAACTAAGCCACCATTAAAAATGAGGCATTCCAAGCACAACAAAAGCTTTGGAAGTTGAAACACAAATGAAAAAATAACTGGTTATTAGACTAGATCCTGAGTGCACTCACATCACACAAATTCCCACAGGTGTTCCTAAGTAAAGTTTGACTCCTGCCTTGCCTTGTACAAAAGTAGGTCTTTATGTTCTTCTAAAACAGTAAAACTTATGGCTGCTTCTTTTTTCAGTTTGCACACCTGTCAGCAGTATACTTTTAAATCAAACCAGGGTTCTCGACTGATTTTACATTAAGAATTAAATTTCTCAACATTATGGCCATCAGCACTCCCTCAGGAGCCAGGAATACAAACCCTGCCATATTCCATAGCATCATTTTAACATTTGGATAACTAATGCAAGACAAGCAGCAAATGAGATCACTCTGAGAAAGACTCAGAGGCACGACCCTTTTGTGCCTAGAGCCCAGGCAAAGAAAAAAGTCCAACCAAAACCACAGGTAGCACTAACAGAATGATTCTCAGGAAGAGTTAGACAATTTCTTGGGACACACTCAGGATAAGCTGTAACTAATTTCAGAAGTTAGTGAGCCCTGACAGCCAGCCCCAACCTACTAAAATCCACGTTTATTCACCTTACACCTGTTCCATGCACCACAATGAGCACTTACAGAATTTTACTGCAGATCTATAAAAAAAGTTTGCACAATAAAGTCATCTGCAGTACATGAAATTATTCTACCTTTTACAACACACATACTTGTATACAAGAGAGGTACTTGCTGCTCAGAGCATCTGAGATGACTGAAGTGACAAAGCTCTTTTCAGATAAGCTGCCAATTTACAAGTCAATGCAGCACCATCAGCCCCAGATTTACTCCCTTGGTCTTCTACACAATTTCTTTGTTAAGACTTGTCTTCTACATTTTTCATGACTGGCATGATGAACTAGTGATCCTTCCCTCTAGAGCACAAATCAAAGTGCAGATCACTAAATGGTAAACTAAGACCATGCCAGGTTTAATTTAGGGAAGAGGGTACCCCAGGTAAGATGTTTGGGAGGCTGGTAAATCTTCTCACACGGCAGACAAAAGAGGCTGCATATCTTAATGTCGTATCTCAGTGTCTCCTCTTAGACAATTCTTCAAGAGCATGAAAACGTGTTCAGATAAAAAATTACTACAGACACACCAAATGCATCACCTGGTTTCCAGCTAAATTCTTTCACTCTGAAGATAAAAGTACACTGTGAAGTAAATGGTTAATAGAAGCAATGGTCAATCCCTGTAAATGCTCAGACTAGCAAAATCCATCTAAAAATACTATTTAATGTATTTTAAGATAAATATTTTGGCTCCCAACTCCAGTGTTGTGCATTTGCTTGTTTGACACACTGATGATGATCTGAGCTGAAATCTAGATGTATAGCTCTTCCTAAAACTAGTTTTCCCAGTTTCTGATGACGAAAAATCAAGAAACAAAACATGAAGGACTTCTAGGCATCTTGATTAAACCCTTCTCTTAAAATTCTGCAACAAATGAAAAATACTTAGTAACTATAATGAAACAGTGGCAAGCCTCAAGTAGAATTTACAGTGGACAGGGAATGGCAAAAATGTTTAGTGATACAAGATATAGAGGACACCTGTCCTAACAGTTCATCCACATTCTGGGGATGCAAAGGGGTGAGAGGGAAGGGACATTACCCACACACAAAATCCCTCTACCAAAAGTACACCCAGCAGAATAAAAAGAAATAACTGTTATTCACACAGTATGTTTTTACTGTACCATGACTAAGTGGTATACTAAAGACATTTTATCTTTTCTAAGATTTTGCTTCTTTAAATAGTTGAATAATATTATTTTATAACAATATTAATTTTACTATCATATTATAGTAGAAAGTACTTCTATGTCTAAGTTCAAGAAAAATCATGAGCTCCCCATCAGAGCACAAAACCTGAGGCTTTCTTGGCCAGAGATATTGCTCTGTGATCTTTTAATTCATTGTTCAACTAAGTTAGAAAAAACTGTCCCTCACTTAAGTGGAATGCGATTTACATGTAAAACCTTGTTTGGCAGGACAGTTTGACTGGGATGGCAATTATTCAATACCCTTCTCTCAAAAACAGTCTTCAGCCCCTAAGACGACATCCTGAAAGTGGCTGTAACTCAGGTTACACAGACTGAGGGATGATAAGAGGAGAAGGACTGTTCATCATCTGTTCTGGTAAAAAACCTGCACGATTCTGTCAGGAGGCAATTTGAGCCAAGGGAGGAGACTCCTTCAAGCCTTCCAGCTCAGCACAGGAACTCTGCCACTGTGTTACAACTTGGCTGGCTTGAAGACAAGGATATGAAATATCCTGTACCTAAAATGAAATCCCTTTACCTAAACACAGCTGAGGACCAACTGTGGCTCGGGGTGCACCCCATTCAAACAGCTCTGGAGCCCCTGCAGGAACACTGGAGACACAACTCTGCACCCCTCCCCTGCTCCCCGTCAGACACAGAAATACTGATGAGAGACAAAGCCCTTCCTTGACTATCAGTGATGCTCTTGCTGGACTATGACAAGATTGAGATTTCCATGAGTGCCATCCCTGCACAGCCACGCTCCCAAAGCAGGTGTTTGTCCAGGATAATACACAGACTGAGCTGCCTGAATGAAAAGTTCGTACTTTTTTTGTAAGAGGCCAAGAGAGTATCTGGGAGAGAGGGAAGGAGGGAGGGAGACCTTTAGGCAAACACTGAACTAATGAGAACCACCAGTAAATTGCCAAAATAAAACAGACCTTTTAACTCTCAAAAACTCAGTATAGAGCAAAATCACCTATGGATAAAAATGCTTACACTGACACTTCTCTCAAGAAAGTTAACTGAAGTCATCCTGACCAAGTGAGAAATAAACATATTAATTATCAAAACGGTTTCTGATACACCTAAATACCACATAAAACCTGTCTATGCTTGTACAACAATGCACACACACCTATCTTCTGATTTGCCAAAACACTTAGCACATCTGAAAAATGGCATACACCCAGTCTCTGCAGAACTCATTTTAAACCTGGATGCTCACGGAAAAAAATATTATCCTGACCTAGTCAGCTAAAATCATAAAATATTATTTCCCTGACATAAGCATTCCCAAAAAAGTAATAAAAATGAAAGTTATCACAACTAAGCAGAAAATGGAGAGTTAAAAGTCAAGATACTATTTTGGAGCTTTTTTCTTCTGTGAAGCCAGATCTCAGTCTTTGAGTAATAAATATTCAAAAAATTTAAATTTGATTGAAGGATGTTCTTGCAACAGGTAAATGAACATCTTTAAAAAAATATCTCTAAATAAATTTAGTAATGTATGTACTTGTTTTGATTCATTTAGGTTCTTGAGCATATGGATATAAGTTTAAAATATATATACAGACAAACACAGAGCTTTTTAAAGTACTATTATGAAGTCATAGAATGAGCTGATATCATTAACTCACCCAAATAAAGATAGATGACATCTAGCAGCCAGTACTTCCCCCTTTTTAAAAGTCATCAGCTAACTACTTGGAACTACATTCCTTTTTTAATTAAGATGCAATGCATTCACACCAACAACCTGTTCCTCCCCTCTTCCAAAGTGGCCAAATACTCGTACAACAGCAGTGTCTGCCATCCTGTAGCCCAAATCATACCAGGTTACCTCTAAGTTGAACTACTCTCCTGGTTCAGAGACTTAAAAAAAATAATAAAAAATATATAGATATTCTAAGCTTGAACTCCATTCTGGAATGAGTTAAAATAAATCCAAAGTGCTTAAGTTTAAATAAAACAATTTTTGAAGCTTGGTGAATGAACCAATTAAGGACAAACAGAAATGCAGGCCTTAAAATTTTCCCAAATTTTCCACTAGAATAAAAAAAAAAATCACAATTATGCAATTATGTTTAATGAATTTTAACCCCAACATGAGTTTTAAAGGTTGCTACATCTTAAGATAAACGCAGTATTTAAACGCAAGACCTCTGACTCAACCTCCACCTTTTAATCTTTGTGTTGAACTCAAACTAGGTTTACATCCTTACAATGAGGCCCTGTGCACTTTTCCCCAAACTATAACAATGCAATCTCCATTTTGAACAATGCACCTCATTTCCCTCCTTGGAAAGCTACTTTTGTCTTAAAGCCAGTAAATGCTGGATCCAGTTATAGCTCTAATCTCAAGAGCCTGAAAAATCCTCGGTGTTTACGGTTTTTTGGTTTTTTTAAAGCCACCTCAACTTACATGTGCTTCCTTTCCTTTCAACATCAAGTTGTATTTGCAAGCACAAGCCAGCCTTTCCTGTATTTAATTGAAAGGACCTCTTTGCAAGGTATGCCTCTCGTTTCCCTTGTTTTTAAATTTAAAGTGAATGCTCCACACACTTTTGACATTGTTTGCAACACGTCCTGGTGGATCGCGCATTTCTGCGGTCACCAGGTTCCTCACGAATATTTGCAAAGCATCCCCTTGTTCCAGCAAGTGCCGCCCGGCCTCCCTGCTCCTCTCCGTGCATGCGTTTGTGAGCATCTTCCAATGCTCCCAACGTCCCCGGGGTTGCCAGTGGTTATTTGCATACCCCTCTCCCTGGGAGTGCTTGCGGGCATCCCTCACATCCTCGCATGGGAGTGCGGAACGTATTTGCCAACCTAGAGGGAGCATGTGGGGTGCCCTCGACTTGTTTGAGTTCGCCCACGGACTCTCTACCTGGGGTGCTGCTGTAGGTGCTGTGGCTCCTGAAGCTGCTCTCAGTGCAATAACTGGCATCGTCTTCATCCTCCATCTCTTCGGGGTAGTCAGAGTCGTCGTCCTCCTCCTCCTCCATTATCTCCTCCTCCTCTTCCTCCTCGGAGTCCTGGTTATCCTCGGGGTCTCCCTCCTCCTCCTCCTCGGACACCATGCTCTCCTCCTCCTCCTCGCTCTCATGATCGTCGTACACCACTTTGCTGATGCTCCTCCTGGACGAGGCAGCCCTGCCTTGGCTGTTGCAGCTGCCTCCTGCGCCTCCTCCTCCCCCTGCTCCTGCCGCCCCGGCCCTGCCCCTGCCCTTACCGCCGCTGCCTCCCCCACCGGGGGTGCTGCTGCCGCCGCCGCCCGCCTTCCTCTTGCCGCCCCCCCTGGGCGAGGCGGCGGC
>VXAC01002424.1:77049-169804 GCA_013399225.1 Rhipidura dahli | reverse complement strand
GCCAGGGGGCGCGCCCGCCACGGCCGTGAGGGAGACGCCGCGACGGGGCGGCCCCGCGACCCCCGGACCCCCGGCACCCGACCCGACAGGGACGCCAAACCCGGACCGAACCGGGTCCGGCACGAACCCGGCACCGACCACCGACCTCAGATCCGACTCCGGCACCGACATCGACCCCAGGCACCGACCACGGCGCTGACACCGACCACGGCACCGACCTCCGGCACCCACATCGGCAGCGACCCCCAACCCGAACCCGTCACCGACGCCCAGCACTGACCCCCAACCCGAACCCGGCACCGACCACAGGCACCGGCACCGCCCTTTGCCACCTTATGCTCCGCTTTCCCCTTTCGCCTCCGCCGGCACGCGGCGCGCCCCCCGGCCCAGCTCACGGTCTCGACACCGCCGCTCGCTCAGCCGGCCCTGCCCGTGGCCTCAACCTCTCCCCACACCGGAGTCGCTGGGCCCGTGGGCGGGGTCTCTCCCGGGGCTCGACCGGCGGCCGGAGGGAGCCCCCGGGCCCGTCGGGAACAGGTCTGAGCGAGGTGCGGGCAGGGGCTCCCCACGGGGATCTTCATCCCCTGCCCTCGGGTGTCCCCTCGGGAGAGGCTTCCCCCCTGCATCGGCACCAAGCAGCTCTCCTGACCACTGACACTCATCTCTGGCCGTGCTTTGACTCCTCACCCACTAAATCCCTCTTACAGCTCACCCTTACACAGCCGGCGCTCGTGTAAAGCAGAGAGATCACACAGAGACCCACCATCACCGTTTTTGTCCATCCACTTTATTCTGCTGTTTCCGCAGTTCCCTGGAGCACTAGGAACGAGGTGGGCTTCGTCTGTTTTGTATTCCCTCTGGTTGTCTCATTTGCCAGAACCCACAAAGAGCTAAAAATCAACAAAAACCAGTTGCACAGTTGGGTTTCCAATGCCACCACTTGAATTCAGGGTATCAGTTTCATAAGCAAAAGCAGTACAAGCTGAAAGCCAGCCCAAGGCACACAAACATCTTGTATTTCTTACAATCACCCTTCCTTTTCATTGCTAGATCAAGACAGGTTCGGGATTTCAGAGAGCCAGAAGTCTTACCATTAGAAAATTGGCCTGTTAACATGTTCATTTCTCTCAGTCCTGTGCTTATACTTCTGAACAACGTAAAACCCAACTCTGGTCATGCCACAAGCATGGCAGCAACATGTCCAATGTGTCATTTAATTTGCATTCTTCTATAGTAATTTTTGAAGTCCTTTTGTCCATTAACCTGTTGCTCAGGCCGAGCACCTCATTAAACACAAACGTGCCACAGCATCAAGCACACGATGGCAGCAGGGTTTAGCCCAGTTTGCACTCTTATATCCAGCTTTTTATCTGCAGCTCTTTTATATTCAGTGTTGCAGCTGCACAGGCTCAGAGCCCTGGTCTAAACACAGGATGATACACAAGCAGCAGCCAACAAAGCCCAACCCTATTTACACCTTTCTACTCAATTTGTATTCTGAACCAAAGTTACCTTTAGATTGCTTATGTCAGGCTGATTTTTGCTACCTCTTGCAAGGTTGCAAAGGATTGTGGTAACTCTTTAAATACATTAATATACAGACACACATTTTGAGGGAAGTAATTCCATTGTCTCTTTCTGGTATCTTGGGAAAAACACCTGTGCATTCTGCCATCTATACCCTGAAAAATCTAGCAAAGGTACCTAGCACACCTACTGCACCAATTACACAGCCTGCAGCATTGTGAGAGCATTAACACCTCTGAAATACTGAGGATTTTGTGTATTTGTGGCAGATCAAAGGTGCTGAGAATCATGTGCTTTTGAACTGTGAACCAGAATATCTTGTCTCTTAATCCCATCCCTTATCAGTTGGTGATGTGAAAGTGCTTACTGACAGGACTTCTAAAATGAAAATTATTTAGGTGGAGAAATGGGTGCATAGAGGTATGTTACCTTTCAGGGACAGGATATCACCTCAACATAGAGAAATCAACCCAACCCCAAAACCTGCCCATTCCACTCAGAGTAGAATGTATTGATTTGGAACTTGGGAGTTCTGATTTGGAGTCTGTTGGTAGAGTTAAATGAGCATATTTTTAAGTGAATTGAATACAGCAGGAAGAGGAATTTTTGGGTGCAGGCCCTACCCTGCCTCCATCCTTAGGACAGATTGAGAAAAAGACTCCTTTCACAAGGCACTTTGGAGAAGATGAATAGCCCAGTTGTTCCAAGCTGTTGTCTGGGTGGGTTCCTTTCTCCAAGGATAAGGGAAAGAACTTAATCTACAGCTGGATGGCATTCAGAACAAGTGAGCATATGGCCTTGCTTAAATTACTGAGATGCTTGTGTCCAGTCCTTCACTCCAAACTATTTCATAACTTGTGCTAGGAATTGCATTTAGGTGTTCAGCTCTCAAATCAGTTCCATGTGCATTTTTTCTAAGATACCAAGGTGTTGCTGGATAACATTACACTAGAGCTCAGCTGTATACTGGAAGTCTGTTGTAGGAAGGAAGGGCTTACATGACTTTTGCTGAGGTAATTCAATATATTTCCAATTGCCATTTTATTTAGTATGATGAAAACCGAAGTATATCAATATACTGATATGCTGAATTCTACTAATATTCAATCACATCATTAGTAAAAATAACATTGTATTTGCTGTTCTGAAAATGAACTGATTATCTTGTCCCCAACAATCCATCTTGTACTTGACTCCAAGAAATCCAGCATTATGCTTCTGTCCCATTTCCTCTACTCCAGATAAGTTTTCACTTACATGAATACAGTCCCACAAGTATCTTGTAACAAGTCAGCTTTAAGTGAATGCCTCATCAGAAGAATAATTCAACAGATACCTGTAAAATCTTCAACAAATGTTTACATAAAACTTTAGTTCATCACTTTGTATTTCAAAGAGAGTAAAAACCAATCTAAGATATACTTGAAATGATAGAATTCAAGCAGTGCAGATGACATTAACTAAAAGCTGAGGTGGTCAACAGTTGAAAAAGTACTCAGAGAAAACAAACTGATGTAGGTAAGAATGTTCTTATTTTAAATTCAAGATGGGTTTTCTTTTCAAAATACTGAAAGCAACTACTACCAGTGCCAAGAAGTCCCCCTCTGTATGAATCTTCAGCTGCCACTGCAGTGGGGTTTTGTTTTTAGAATTCTAGTTTTATATACATTTGGTACTGACAGTGTATAAATACAACTGAAACATGTCAACTTCCAAAGTGTCTTGAGCCTTTTAACTGTGTGTGCAGCTCTTTCCAAGTTACACAGCCCAAGACAGCAAGTTATGCCCCCAGCACTTCTGCCATAACCATCTTGTGCTCAGCCAAGAATTGTGTGGTATTTTAGGATGTCTCATGATCACATACCAAAATTCTACATGAAAATATAAGCAAGCATTCAGCTTCTCATCCAGTCAAAAAGAGAGCTTTTAATACACAAGTTTCAAACTTACAACTCCCATGTAGCTACAGAGTAACCAGGCTCCTCCTATGTAGAAAACAACTTTTGATAGCCCCAATATGGAGTGCTAATACATCCTTGTCATAAAAGGAATCAATAAAAAATAAATGTGTTAATCATTAATTTCAAATTCAAATAATTTCCAGCACTTCAATAGAATAGGTCTGAGATTCTCTCAGGTGGTTCAGTCTTTGTAACTCCCGCAAACTTCCTTCAATCTTGTTGAGTTCTGAGTAGAACCGTACCTGAAAAGAAGAAAACAGAGACATTTATAGTAAAATACATTTTAATTCTTTTCATACATCATCATACTGTGGAATTACCTGTGGTTCTGCACAGTTTAAGATATTAAAACCAACCAAACAAAGCAGCTTTTGAAATCCAAATGAGACAGAGCCAACTGCAATTCATGCTCAGGAAGGAGCATACAGAGGAGGACACATATTATTTGTTTCACTGTATAATTTGTTGTTGTCCGTCTCCCCCCCTTCTCAACATCCATATTCCAAATCCAAATGAAAATGAAATAATTATCCCAGAAGATGCAACTTACTTGGGCTCTCACAAACTTATGCAGGTTTGAAAGCAACTCCTTTGCTTCTGGCAGCATCACCATGACAGTGAAGTGAGCATCAAGTAACAGGCACATCCAATCCATGATCTGAAAACAAACAAGAAAAGCACACTTGCACTTCCCAGTCTGGAAATGACACACATTTGGCTCTAAAAGCTGAACTCTGAAACATTAACTTCTAATGCAAAATACATGGGTTCACATTTTAAAGCATATTTTAAGGTATATTTGGGTTTTGACTGTTAAAGTGCTACAACTGACTCCATACAGGTTACATTAACAGACAGTAGAGTGAATGTAGGCATCGGCTGATTTCAGATATTCCCAACTACTCACCAAGTTACACACCACAGAAAGGGAAGGAAGTACAGCTCTTAGAATGAGCTGCTCACCTGGTTTATCGTGGGAGAACGTATTCCAGGAAGACTGGTGTTAACTTTTTCACTGCATTTCACATACAGGTAATATAAATACCTGAGAAATAGCTGGAAGTAGAAAAATCAGAACATTTGTAAAGGACAAACTTTTAATAGTTCGAGGGATTTTGTCCTGCACATGGTAATATTCATAAGGATTTTTTTTAAATTTATTTTTGTTTTTGAAAGCAACATAGATGCCTGTATATTACATATTAAAAACAAGTTTTATGGTTCTCTTACATCACCCATAGCTGGATGTTTGAAAATTCTCAGCAACATTCAGTGTAAATTACATTCGGGGTAATCACTGTTCCAAGAGACGTGTCAGAGCTAAAATCAGCTTTGTTCTGATGTGTGGGGTTTTTCTGAAATCACTGGAAAATCACACATATGCTCAGGTACACATAGTTCTTGAAGTTATAGTTCAAATTTTGAGAAATGGGGGAGTTTGGTGGGGTTTTTTCCTAAACTGAGGGGATCTAGATTTGTATTACATTTGGGATTAAACAGAGTTTGTTTCTTTTAATTTCTGAACTTCTGTTTCTGATAGAACTGATGAAATTACCATGTCTTTTTCCTTTCCTAAAAAGCATCTAAATCATGCAAAGGTAACTTGCTAACAGAATATGAACATTTTCCAGTTAGACTGGGTCATAAAGAGGGTTTCTTACTTACATGTTCCAAAATAAGCAAGGACTACAAAAATTAGGAAAATTTCCTTAAGTGTGTGGAAAAACATGATATTCCTTAATATTAAATCTTATTAGGCATCCTAATTTCATTTTCATGCATTAGTTTCTTATTCAGACTCCTGAAAGAATGGTGAATTTCTCACATACAATTGAAAAACTCTCTTCCCTTTCCCTCACCACAAACAATAAGGGTTTTAAAGCCTTTTAACATTAAAATACTTACAATAGCTTGTTGAGCTGGAAGGTTTTTCAGGTGAGGCAAAAGAAACGTTTCAGTGTAAGCTGAATGGAGAACAGCATTTCTGTGCAGGGCTATTAAGGGAATAACATTGGAGGAAAATACCACTTTCTACAAACCAGAGCGAGTTCTAAATGAAATATTTCTCCAGGTTTTTTGACAGAAGTTCTATTTGGATCTTATTTCTATCATGAAATATCTACAGCAATAGGACCATCACAATAGAGTTAACTTGAACAGTTCTATCCACTGCAAGGGTGTAACTGCCTGATGTGTTTTAACAGGCAAATATCCAAAGCACTGATGCCATTTTCTCTTAAGTAGAAAAAGATTATTGCAAAAGTGTAATAAAACTAAGTTTAAATTGGTGTAGATACATTCTAAAAGCTAAATGTTTCTATTTATATTCTAAATAGTTTTTTTACTGAGTAGGAACTGCTCTTATGAGAACTCAGAAAGTTTCAGCAATAACAGAAGATGTGCCTTTTGGCAATACCAAATATAAACACCCACAGCACATGCAATGCTCGGCTTCCCTTCACCATGCAGAGGATACAATAATGCTGCCTTCTGAAGCCCAACAGGGCAGGATTCACCATCACTCCTGGACTGGGTTTCCTTTGGGATTTTGATATCACACATGTCCTGGTCCATCTCTGCACTGAAACCATTTTCTACAATTTCAGTCTTAACTTCTTTACCATCGAATTCAACATCAATGTAACAGATCACAGAATCTAGATTCACATCTATATTTTGAAGATGGGCTTCACTAATGCTGTGGAAGAAAATTTCAGATGTTTAATACTTTGAATTATAAGCTTTAAAATAAGCAATGCCATCAACACACATAATGAACTCTCTGAAGCTTATTATGAAAGCAAAAAACATAACTAAAATTTGTGAAGAAAAAAAGATTTCAAGTTACCTTAAAAATGCTTTCAGGCAAGCATAAGTAATTTCTTCAGGAATATCTGGAAACCGTTCTAGGCAGATTTGTAAGAGATGCATATCTTTTTTCTCCAAAGCAACAGTCATTAAATCTGGACATAAACTATAAGAATATGAAATTAATAGGTTGCACAGTCCACACCCACTGAGAACTACACGGACAACTAAGGTAATAGTACTTATCTTCCTCCCCAGATGGATTTTTATATAAAACATCAGCTTCATCAGAAAATAAGCACCTTTGTTATTAAATTCTGCTAATTCAAGAGAAGCTTATAAAGAACTTTATTTCTACCTTTTAGAAATTGATTTTAAAGACTACTTCTTACACTTTAAAAAATGCAGAGTCACTACCTGTAGGACAAGTCCCGGGTTTCAACAATCTCCAGCAGGAAATTTTGAGGGTAGTACTTTGGATTTCTTTTACATCTGTCTGTAAGGGCAGTGACCACACAGCCAATGGTGGCTTGCAGATCTGGGGTTGGTGCTTTTGACATCAGTTGTCTCAATTCAGTTTCCAACATATAAGTAGAAGCATCCTGGAAAAGACAAAAATACTGTGCAACTCAGAAGTACAAGGCACAGGTTTGAGAACTGCCCTGGCATTAATTAGACCAAGTAGAAGCAGACCTACTTTGGAATTCAAGTACAAAAGTCCCTCACCACTCTGTGTTTTGACAGCATAGTTTCTCTCAAGTATGAAAGAGCCAAATGAGCAAGTCCTCATTCTGAACTCAGGTAAGCAGTACCTGCTCTCAGTAACTGCTCATGGATTAATCACCTGTTACTTCAGTAACAATACCAAAGTGTCCAGCCACAGGTGAACTGCAGATGGTTTCCCTTCCTATCGTAACACTTACAGCAAGTTCTAGAAAGGAACTAAAGAGTTTCTGGCTGTATTTGCAGTGGAATTTCTGCAACTCCTTACAGCTAAAATGACTTCAACAAAATTAAAGTCATAAATAAGAACCTAAACAAGCAAATTTGAGATTAAATATCCTCTCTTATTTACGGTCAGACACTGTCATTAAAAATGAACAAGTTTGTCCAAGTTTCCAGAACTCAGGTGTTAATAAGCCCTGTCTTGTACAGCTCTCAAAACACTCTCCTCCTGTGACAAAACTTAATTTCATCATGCCCAAATTCTGTTTTTACACAATAATGATAATAACAATATCCTTCAACTCACCTGTTCAAGGCAGCTTGGTCAACCTGGTATGTGCAAGAGGACATGGGAAGAGATAATAGCTTAAGAGACACCTAGACTATTCTGAGTGTCTAAACACTACTTGAGAGTATTTGGGTTACTTACTTTGAGATTTAGTAAGAGCTGCCCAACTGATAAGGTCTCTGGCTGTACTTTAGCACCAGTGCTCCTTCTTGATCTTAACTGTGGTCAAGAAAAACACAGAGTTATTATTCAGCTTCAAAATATTTAAGGATTTCAAGCAAGATAACTGTGTGCTTCACATGTCAACTTGCTGTCTGGGCTATGATTACTAACTGCAATTCCAGAAACAGTGTTAGAAACAATCAGTAACAGATAAAGTGAAATTTCTTTCTGCTGTGACACCTGAAAATAGCAGCATGGGGAAGAGACAAGACAAACAACAACCTCACACGACCATACTGCTAACTTACATTCATTTTGGACTCTGCTTTGAGAGCTACAGACTCCTGGGACTGAAAGGAAACCACCAGCTCTTCATCTTCCAGGGTATTCCAGTTCACAAATGAGGACACATCTGTGAACACACAAATGAAACTATATGAAGGTAACACTTACAGCACATTTATTGAAGTATGAATATTCTATCAACTTCTTATGCTAATAGATACTTTCTAAACTATTATCCAAATGATTTTATGCCAAGAAAGCTGCCAGTTTTATTTCAGCAGCAGGTAGTTTTATGACCTTTCTTTATACTGTTTCTCCATTTTGCCTCTGGGAGCCAGAGAAGTAAGTTATTACACAATTTATCCTGAGGATTACTTGCAACATTTTACCAATGCAATGCTTAATTAAACCACTATGACAGTACAATTTTAAACTCAAGTTGATGAATTAGTTTGACATTGCCCTATCCAATCACAAATTCTTTGAAAACACTTTTTAGGAAACAGCACTTCACTTTGTTTTCAGTATTCATCACCCGCATTCCAGTGTTTTCAGTAATTCCAGTAGCTGAATGACAATCCAGGCTAAAGGAAGCCACAATAAATTCAGACATTTGTGTGTTTTAGTGTTCCCAGCACCAGTAAATTTAACAGCCAGGAACACAGTACAGTGTGATTTGCTTCAAGCTGATGAGATTCAATTAATTTTATAGGACTGTGTTAAAATAACTTTTACACAATTTCAGATGTCTTCCTTTTACAAGATCTTTTCACCGTAATTATAAAATAATCTTACCAAGGTTTTGACTGTCCTTGAGCTTTCCCACAGCAGCTGCCAAGGATGATGTTTCACACTTGTACATAATTACAGTCAGCACTTTCCCATGAATTAAAAAAAAATTTTCCTCATAACACCACAACTGCAAAATATTAAAATGTATCATTAATAAAATGAGCAGAGAAGTGAGTTCCTGCACTGATGTGTAACTCCTTACTATAAAGTTCAATTAGAAGAAGTCAGTGATCAGATGATTTAAAATGATTTTCAGTAGGTTTAACATTTGTTAGCAGACCTTCATTAACTGCTGATTTTAAATACAGAAATTAGAAGTGTTCGGTTCAGTGTTTTTTTAAGGATGTCCAAAAGTACAGCAGCTCCTCCAAGGCATTAAGTCCCCTGAAAATCTCCCTTTTTAAGTTTCCTCTTGTGCAATTCTAAGACAAAAGCAGTTGGCTGTTCTGGTTCACTAGTGCATTTATTCCTTAGGTGTCATTTTATCTATCTGACTCTTGAATAGCTTGAAATGCTGTTCAGGAGATCATAGAATCATTTAAGCCTTCAACTGCAAATTGCCTGAACAGAACAGACACTGCTGGGTTTTGTGTTCAGTGATTTTATTCACACCAAATAATCAAGACCATGAGATGTAACAAAATACCAAATTATTGCAGAAATTCCCACAGGCCACGATTCTCCCAATGAATATTCTGACAGAAATTGCTCATCAACTGGTCAGTATTAATTTTTTTTCAGATGTTGCATTCACTGCTCCTCCAGCAGCAGCAGAGCTCTGCAGCCCAACACTCCCTTCCCTGCTGTCAAATGCACAAAGCTCAAGGACCCCAAACCCACGACTGAGCTCTACCTGGCCACTGGTCCCCAGGGGCAGCTCCTTTGATGTTTGTAGCGTCTGAAATTTTGTATTCCATATGCTCAGGCACTCTAAGGGAAGTAAGAGATAGATGTTATGATCACAAAAGCAACATAAATGCTACATTTGCCTTTGCTACTTTCAGTTACAAACGCTGGAGGAAACAGAAATAACTGTTTCAAAATAGCTCAGTCAGTATTTAGCATCAGGAATTACATTACTCAGGTTAAATCTCAATTTAAAGATGAGTTGGTTTTCCCAGAAGCTGGGGACAAGAGGGACAGCACAATTTTCCTGCCTAGTGCTTTGCCCAAGGAAATTTTAGACCTTACAACATCTTAATATAATTTTTCAATATGAAAAATATGAAATCTTAATATGATTTTTTTTACCTCTTGGTTCTTTCCCAGGTACAGCCAGACTGCCCAACACTGCAACATGGTCTTTGTCCAGGACAACTAAAGATGTTCCTTTTAGAACAGTTCCAGGGACTGAAAAGTTAAGCAGTAGTGATTTGGACAAAATTTCTTCTTCCTCTTCTTCAGTATCTTGCTGCAGAGGTATCAGAACCTGGTACACAGCATCATTGGAATCTGTCAAAAAAAATTCACTCTTTTACAATTGGCTTTTATGGAAAAAAACCCCTGTTTGATATGATATAGCAAAAGGTCATCTAAAAAGAACAAAATCCATTGAATGCTGAAAGAAGAATTAATACAGGATATTTAAAGCACTCACTATGATCCAAAGCAGCAAAAAAAGGTATAGCAATAAGGGTACAGAGAGATCTTGGGTACAAGTGATCACAGGTAGGAACAGTTTGCAGCCATTAAAGTATCAGGAAGGTTTAATTACTTGTAGCTGTTTTAGGAAGTTTAAAAAACTAAAAATATTCAACAGAAATTCATAAATATCAACATTTTATGTCCTTCCATACAATTCTTTGCTTCATTATCCCATCCCATTAGAAAACACAACTTACACAAACACAGAAGTGTGATAGTTTGTTTTGTTAAATGTGCTGTGAAACACAGTGGCTTGGATGATTCCTGTTGTTCAAGCTTGTATTTGTGTAGACTACTCATCTTAGGTTTCTGTACATAGACAAAAAAATCCCCATCCTAAAACAAAAAAAGAAAAGAAAGCTTTCCTTTAATTTACACAAAGAAGATATAACAGAAATTCAGATATTTGTACTGCTTAACTTTGGATGTTGTGCAAAATTAGGAAATTGTGTTTTCTACAGGACATCAGCCTAATTCAGAGAACTCTGCAGACTCTACAAGTGAAGACTATTCTTATTTGATGCAACAAATGGACTCACAGGAAGAAGCATTTGCATGAAGACAGATGTACATATAATTCCTTTTTAAAAATAGGCATCCTATTCAACAGTTCTTCACAATAAGCAGTGAAGAGTCACACAATGTCTACTGTATTTCATCTTATTAATTGTCCTCTGCAGCTCTAAGAGCCTGGCTTCTCAGCTCTGAAAATAACACAACTTCCATTTAAGTGGTATTGATTAAATCAGGATTATCATTCCACTAAAGCTCTTAAAATCAAATACATCAGGTGATGGATTTTGAAAAAAGCCACTCAGGTCTCCTGCTATGAAAGTTTTTAAAATAAAAAGTATTTAACTCACTTTCTCAGTAGTGAAAATTAAGACAGGTTGTTGGCCTTCCATAAAAGCTTCACTCCACCTAAAACCAGAAAGCTGGATGAATATCTTTGAAACTCTACGTTTATATGAAAAGTCATATCACTATTCCTTAGGCACCTTTCAATTTTTAGGGAATCTGTATAAATAATTCTAGGATTTTAAAAACAATGTGTTGGAACAAAACACCCAACCCCAAGATCTTGGGCTTTATTTCCCCCCATCTCCTCAAAAAAGGGAACAGCTTTCACCATCACAGTTAATTCCTCCGAGCAAGAACCATCACAAAGTGGCATCACTCACCTGATGACTTCATCTGAGACAACGTTTTCAATCTCCTGCTGAGGGGCTTCCAAAAGCACATCGAGCGTCCGAACCGCACCTCCCCTGAACAGCACCACCGGCCCCCCCCCGGGCAGGGAATGGATCCTGTACACATCTGCTGAGAGCTGCAACAACAAAACCAAATCTCTACATTACCCTGAAAAGTGAGTGCTTTATTCATTATTCTAACTTTTACAGAAGAATGGTGAACCTTTAAGACTCTTAATAATGTTGATCTAGTAGTTGATGATGTGTTGAAATGCCACAAATAATGCAAATCACAACCCCAAAAAAAAGCCAGGAAAATGTTCTGATGAGCATCATATTCCTGAATCACATCATAAAAACCATAACAGGGTAAGGAGATCACACAACTGCTCTACAGCAACACACAAAGGCATTGTTTAACACATCAAGCAGCAGAGCACAAAGATCTGTAATTGAACACAATTTATCACTCTTTAAACTCTTTTGTCATTTTAAGACAAATATTCTGATGATGAAGTCAGTGCAAGTGGATTCCTTGCAATACTCTGGAACATCATGAAGCACAAGTTAAGCTAAAATGTAATATAGCCAATACTATGAAAATGAGAGCATTTCTTCCCTCCACCAGGATCCAAAACACATAGAAGAGAACATTCCTTCTTCTGAAGAAGACTTACTGTTGCTTTAAAGGCTTTGTCCAAGTTAATGTCTTCATTCTTCCATATTCTTAAAACCTTTAAGAGAAGCATCATTTTTAAGTAAAAGAGTAACACACAGACTTCTCAGCACTCCAAACACCAGCAATTGCAACAGGAGAGAAACACACAGGGAGTATTCACAGTGACCTGAGTGGCAACTGGCTCAGGGGGGGACAGACAGCAGGAACTGAAACCAAGCTCAGAAACCCTGAATTAGAAAGGACAAGAAAGAGTAAGGAAAAAGACACAGCAGAACTCTAAGTGAAAGTAGATCAGAGTGATGGAGACAGATGAGACAGAGAAGGCCTGATTTTCACAAGCAATGCAAGGCCAGGAGTGGTATTTCACCACCACCAATGAAAAGCCAAAGGCTCAGCATGATCTAAGCAAATGCTACACGTGCACAAAGAAACTTATAAATGTGAAACAAGAGCAGAAAAACAAGGATGGGGGTCTGAACTACTGTAACCATTCCAGTACCATGATCATGCATTGTAAATGTCACCCAGGCTGCAAGAGGAGGAATAACTCATCCTTAGGGAGTGTGTGCATGAGGCACTGAGAACCTCCTGTGTTCAAAGGGCCACCAGAGCACTGGTGCCCAGCACAGAAGATGCTCCTGGCAACCAGAAATGTCACACTGCTGGTTTTGTCCCTACCTACATTCCCTCAGGAGGACCCACTACATCCTTTTTTCCTCTAGGGAAGGATGGAGGCTCTCACCTTGTCGTCATGAACTGCGATGTACTCGTGGGTTTCAAAGTTGCACACGACAGGACAGGTGAGAATCTGCCCGTGTTTAACTGACCAACAGCCCAGGGGCTTCTGATCAGAAATCTACAGAGTCAGAACAAAGACACAGCAATTAAAATACAACATATGAAAGATCACTTTGGGGACTTCTCCCATGACAGAAAGGAAATGTGAGGCAGCCACATTTGATCTGAATTAGAATATTAAAATATGGGAACTGCTCTACTCAGAAATTCCTCTTGGGCATTCCTGTTTCCACCTTTAACACCAACAACTGCAGACCAACAGGAAAGAACTCTACATTAATTAGATTTCATGTAAGAAATACCTTTGACCTGTAACAGTCTGAAGGGCTTATGCCATGAAGCACAGGTACAAGGCACGGCTTTTAAGAAAGGGCAGATACCAATTTCAATCACGAGTGTAACTTGTTTTTACTGACTAATACAATCACACACAGACTTGTGCTTTTTCTCTTCTTATTTCAAGGTGAAATAATGAGACCAAGAGTAGTGGATTTTGCTGGCTGAGCTTGTGCTCTGTGCGATTCACATCCGACTGCTCTGAGGGCACTGAGCCCCCTCTCCTCACTCCAGAGTACACTGAGCATATTTACAACACAGTTATGTTCTCACATATGGTCTTGGCAGTGGCAATAAGGAACCCAAAGGAGGTTGCATCATCAACCCACTAAGATCGTGGAATGGTCTGAGTTGGAAGGGACTTAAGATCACCAAGTCCCACCCCCTGCCATGGGCAGGGACACCTTCCACTGTTCCAGGTTGCTCCAAGCCCCATCCAGCCTGGCCTTGGACACTCCAGGGATGGGGCAGCCACAGCTTCTCTGGGCACCCTGTGCCAGGGCCTGCCCACCCTCCCAGGGAGAGGAAGAATTTCCTCCCAATATCCCATCTAAACATATTCCCTTTCAGTTTAAGCCCATTCCTGTTTGTCCTGTCACTTCAATCCCAGACCGCATGGATGTGATAGTCAGCTAAACTCAAATATTTGCTTAAAGTGTCTTATTATGGTCTACTAAATAACAGAGACCAGAACACACTTTTAGTTTCATGTGCTGCAAACCAAAATCTTCCGTGCTGCATGCAGCAGGTCGGCAGCTGACACTGACAGCCCAGAAGCTGGCACTGCAGGTAACACGTACCTGTGGCTTCGGGAGGGAAATGGCTTTTGGGACGGGGAATGGACAGAGAACATCAGCAAAAGGAGAAATTCGCGAACCAGCGCTCGGGCCGCCCCACGTTCCCGGGCAGAGGGAGGGGGGGCAGCGGGGAGCGCAGGGGGGCAGAGCATGGCCGGGCTGGAGCCGCTCCCGGGCCGGGGCCGTTCCCCGCCCCGCTTCCCGCCGGGGATGGCGGCTGCGGGCGAGGCCGCCCGGGGACAGCGGGATCTGGTCGGCACAGGCAGGGGGAGAGGGAATACGGNGGCCGGGGCCGGGCGGCGGCTGCGGGGCCGCGGTGTGTTCCGAACGGGCCGGAGGCTGCAAAGCCGCTAAAGGCCAAGGGCAGCCGGGGCTGTCAGCTCAGAACGCCCGCACAAAGCGGCACAAAGCGGCACAAAGCGGCACGGTCAGGCACCCAGCGGCACTGCCCGGTTCGGGTGCTGCCGGGGCGCTGCGCGCTGTGCCCATCGCTCCCGCGGCGATTCCCTCGGCTGCCCCGGCAGTGCCCGGTGTATGCTAATGAGGGGTCAGATTTATGCTAATGCGGGTCACGTGCACACAAATGGGAGGGGTCACGGCTATGTTAATGAGAGGTCNGCAGGGGGGCAGAGCATGGCCGGGCTGGAGCCGCTCCCGGGCCGGGGCCGTTCCCCGCCCCGCTTCCCGCCGGGGATGGCGGCTGCGGGCGAGGCCGCCCGGGGACAGCGGGATCTGGTCGGCACAGGCAGGGGGAGAGGGAATACGGGAGGCAGCGCGGCCCCGGCCCTGCCCGGGACACTCCCCCTAGGCCGGGGCTGCCCGGGGCGGCGGTGCCGTCCCCGAAGACGCGCGGGCGGTACCTTGAAGAGCGTGGCGGCCCGGCCGCGCTCGGTGAGTAGCACGAGGTCGCGGCCCGGGCCCGGCTCCAGGCACAGNAAGGCCAAGGGCAGCCGGGGCTGTCAGCTCAGAACGCCCGCACAAAGCGGCACAAAGCGGCACAAAGCGGCACGGTCAGGCACCCAGCGGCACTGCCCGGTTCGGGTGCTGCCGGGGCGCTGCGCGCTGTGCCCATCGCTCCCGCGGCGATTCCCTCGGCTGCCCCGGCAGTGCCCGGTGTATGCTAATGAGGGGTCAGATTTATGCTAATGCGGGTCACGTGCACACAAATGGGAGGGGTCACGGCTATGTTAATGAGAGGTCACGTGTATGTTAACGAGGCGGTCACGTGCGCGCTAATTTGCACGGGACCGGCGCTGCGGCTGCTGCGGGGTTTGAGGCGCTCAGAGCCCGCTGGGTTCGGGGCTGTACCGGCGCCGCCCTGGGCGCGGTGCCCTGCAAGGCACAGCGTGGGATTGTCCCCAGGGCAGCAGCACAGCCCGGGGCCCCGGCAGGGTTTCACCGCTTTGTGCTTTCTTGTGTAGGATTTTGAGTGTGTGCAGATTTCAGTGCAGCCCTACCCAAGAATAGGAGCCCAAGCTGTAAAAGACATCAAATCAAACCAACAACCACAAGCGACAGGTCAGGCCGGGTCCCTGGGGGTCACTCCGGGCCTGGGCACTGCCCCATGTGCTCGGGCACGCCTGGCCGTGGCGGCGGAGCCGGGCCCAGGGACCCCGGGATGCCCCCGGGATGCCCCCGGGAGCGCGGGCTGTGTCCCTTTGCGCCGTGTCATTTCCAGCCTAAAACATTTCCAGTCCCCTCTTTGTTCCCCCTGCCCTGTCCCTCGCTGCTCTGAAGCGTTTCCCTCCTGAATGAGCGCTGGAGCAGGGAAAGCTTCGTTTCTATGGAGAGAGTGTGTAAGTGTAAAAGCTTATAAAGAATCGCTGTACAGGGGAAATTTCTGTTGATTAAAATTAACTGACTTGGAGACAAGCCTGAGAGAATCCGAGCGGTCTCTTTTCCAGTCTTTTCCACTTATTTGGTACAACACTGAGCTGCCAAACCCTGCATAAGGAATTAGATTCCCCACTGAAAAACTTCCTTGTCAACCAAATGGTCATTTACAAGTGAATGGGCTAATGCCAGTCTGATGGGGCACCTGCCCCAGTAAAACCTTTACAGAGCTGAGGCACAACAGAACCCAGGAGAAGTTGTAAGTGCTTTAAATTTTCCTCACAAAGCTAATTCTTTAGGCTATTTAATTTTGAGGAAGTGACTTGCAGAGCTGGGGTAGAAATGGCAATGGTACCTGTTAATGAGGAGGTTCCTGCCTACAGGAAGAGAAAACAGCCACCGTTGTAAAGAATAGTTGTTGGTAGTTTATTTACAACCAAATGCAAGGAAAAATACAATATTAAAAATAATAAATAACTTGGAAAAAACCAGAATCTAAGTGATATGAGAAAAATGACAGTCAAATTCTCCTGCTGAGCCTTGCACTATTTAACGTGCAGAGCAAATCAAGACTTGGTCCTTCTTTGACGGTGGTGATGTATTGCCTGATGTTGCCATCAGTGCTCTAGATAAAAGAAAATTACTGGACATACAGAATCACGTGGAATTATCACAGAAATGAAATAAACCAATAAAACCTGTTTTAGTGACACCACAAAACTACAGGAGATCGTAATTCAATGACCATGCTGTTCATTTAAAGCAAAACATTGTTAGACTTATTTAGCAATTTTAACTTACACATAGAAAACCAAGTCCAAACAATGGCAACAGAAAGTCTCCTATTGACAAGATCTCAAATTCTCTCTTACTGCACTCACTAATTCATAAAAAGCATATACATCTGGCTTATTTCAAAGGATAACACATTGTTTTGAAGTTATAGTGCAGCAAGCTTCAAAGCAGTTTTAACAAAGTATAGCAGTCTTATTACAAACTGAAATCCAAGGAACAAATATTTCAGTTTCAAAGTTTCTACAGCAGCAATTAATGCAAATTGGCTACTAGATGTCACAAAATCACCTTCCAGAATAATCAAAAAAGCCAAAGAACAAGGTCAAATAGTTTCTTTCCATAGGATTTATCCAGTCCTTTACAAAATTAACCATTACATTCATAAGAAATCCCATTAAATCCATGTTTCAGGAATGTGCTGCTCCTCACAACTTTTATGGGTCCATCCCTTTCTGATTTTTTAGGAGATCGACCCTTCTGAAGCTGCACTGAATTGCCATTTGTTTTGTAATGATTGTTCTATCCAAAATACACAAAAGAACAAGCAAAGCCTGGAGCTTTTCACAGAAACCTGAACAAACTCATCACATTTTTTGCTCTGAACTGTATTCTCCTTGATAAAAAATTCCTTGCCAAGTCCTAGCAGAGCTGCATCACAAAATTCTTGTCACTGTGGCAGAGAAGAGGAACACACTGTGGTGCCTGCTTGGCTTTGCTGCCTGGCACCACGCTCTGAAGCTGTACTCAGTAAATAACCACAGCTTTTATTTCTGCAAACAAAGTGAGGAACACCTGCAAAACTCTCTATTTTAATCCCAATAAACATGTTTGAAAATACAACAGAAAGCACTGGGAAAAATCAGTACTGAAAACAACCCCTTCTCCTCAAGGTGTTAGACTGAAATACTCAGACCTTCCTTCTCACTTCATTTCATGTGGGTTTGTGTTCTTGCTGGGAATATTCTAGAAAAAGCTATCCTACCCTAAATAGCAACCAACCAAACAGAAAAAGGCTTTTAAAGATCATATTGACCAAATGGGTGGTGACTGGTGGAGAGAGCAAGGCAGAACTCAGCACTTGGTACTTCCAGAGGCAGTGGAAGCCTGGGGTACTCTTACCCAAAGAGGGGACACATTACAGATCTTTTAATTGGCCTTGATTAGGCAGCAGCCTGGAGGCAGAGTGGCTGATCCTGACCCTGGCCAGTGGTGAATCCAGCTGTGGGGAAACTAAAGCCAGGCACATCTCTGCCAGGTGCATATTCAAATCTGTCCTGTTCAGCTAAGCTAATAATTTTCACAAATGTCTTATCCCCAAACCTACTGAACAGCATAATCAATTATCCACCCAGGATTGGAAATCAATCATTTAAACATGAGTAAAGGTGGGACTGCTGTGATCTCATAATCTGTGTCAAAGCCAAATACCAAAATGTGAATAGAAACAGTCACGTGTGAGCACGAGGACACTGTGAATAGAACTGAGCAAATTTGGCTTGGACAAATTAAAAATCCATTGAAACAGACTTTCAGGTGGAGCAGAGCTGAACTATTTCTGCATGGGCCAAAGTCAGGCAATGAGAAAACAACCAAACAAAGCTTTATGTTTTCAAAGGCTTCCCTTTGCTGCTAATGTTCCAATCTTGATACTAAATCAATAGTAACAATAAAAAGATTACACATAATTCTATAATGTGCACCCTTGTTAAGCTGAAATCATAAACCAATGTAGGAAAGTTTTGTTTTCAGTATTACAGAGGCTTCTTTTTAAACAGAACATCATCCATCAGGTCACCAATCCTTGGAACTACCAGCTCTGGGAAGAGTAGCAAAGCCAAGCATGGGCAAGACATGGGAGAATGCAGGAAGTCAGACCAGAGCAAACGTACAGAGAGCTCCTGGATTGTGCTGGCTGCAGGATTTTCACTATTGGACAAATGAACACTTGTTTTCAGTGCAAGTTAGCAGTGGAATCACTTCTGCTCCTAAACCATCCCCCTAAATACCACACATTCCACAAAACTTGTACTGCAGCTGCAGCCATTGAGGAGCTCAGTGCACTTCAGCCACTATGCCCCAGGTCTGGGCACCCCCAAACTGAGTGCTCAATACTCAGTGATAGCTCAGCTCTGGAGAAATCTCTTTTTTTCTCCATCCATGAACCATGTCAGTGGTGGTACAAAGTATCACCCACCTGGATCATGATTCAGGTAAGAGCTGTTATTCCCTGGGAACTGAACAGTGGCTCATTGAATGTCACCAAGAGAGAGGAACTGCAGCAGCCCTCGAACAGCAACTTGTGTGGAAGAGAGCAAAGTCCCCAAAGTGGGGCAGCGGGGAAAGGGACTCACCCAGTTTATGCTCTGAACAGGAAGGAAGGGACCACTCCTGCCATTTATTTTTCTCCTTCTTCCACAATCTACACTTCCCTCTGAGAAACATCCTTGTCTACAGTTTAATTCCTGAGATTTAAGAGTGATTTCACACACAGACCAGGAAGAGCACTTCTGGCTCCTCAACACCACCCATGATTTGTTTGCTTTTTCAAGTGGCTGATTTTGTCCCCCTTCCCCAGACGAGGCAGTGCCTGGACCCAGCTCTCTGTCAGCAGATTGTTCTGTTTAGCAAAGATGCGAGGCACGAAAGAAAAAGGAGCCTCCTGTTCTCTTCCCTTTACATTGAAGGTCTCCCAGCCTGACTACCACTTTTCTTCCAGCGAGGAAAAGACAGAATTCATTGCTTTTGCTTCTCAACTGACACAATTCAGCTGCTTTTTTTCAATGTCACAGAACACCATTGATGAACACCAACACTCTGAGCTCACAAAAGGACTGGGGAGAGCTAGTAAAATACATTATCTACAAGAAATAGGTGGTTTCTTTTACAAATTCTGTGCAAGGTAGAAATAGTTCAATGGCCTCAAAGTCACTATAGTTAATTACAGCTGGGGCTTTGATACAGTGATATTTTTAGGTTTGAAAAGATTTGTGGTTTGTATTTTAGGCCCCAAATCCTGAGTCACATTTAGCAAAATGTGGATCTGTTGGTGTTCAAGTACAATGAGTTACAGGTCAAAGGTTTATGAACACACAGAAGCCTGAGAGTGGGAAAGATTTTAAAACTGGTTAAAAAGAAGAAAATGGGAGGGGTTTTTTTCTGTTAACCCTGCATTCTAGTTGGCACTAAATTGCCTCAGAAATCCTTGGCAGATTTACTTAATACCTACTCCTAATTATAAATGCTGTGACCTAGATGAGGGTTTGCAGGCAGAATACTGCTACAGAAAGATTGATTTTCGTTTATAGCATCCCCTCAGACTGTTCCATTGATGTCAGTAAGATGCACCATATGGCTTGAAACACTACTTTAGGAATATATAAACTACTTTCTCTTGCATGCACTTTTCAGAAGGTTTTAAGGATCAAGTCTGAGGAAAGGAGTCATCTTTCCACACCGGAAAGATCATCTGAAGCAAAAATAAAAAAACAAACCCAAAACAACCAAACAACCAACAAACCACCACGACCTTTGTAGCAATTGAGTTATGTCACTCTTGCTGTGGCAGACATGGCTTATCAGGAGGAAACATGCAGGGTTAATTTAAAAGTTTTTTTTCGATGGATCTGGAAGAGTGAGAGTTTCTGGAGCAGACTTTTTCCGAGGCCGATCTTTGGGAACTGTTAGGAAATCAGGAGCATCTGTGGAGAGAGGAGTTGATGGAGCACTAGATGGAGCACTGCGGGTCGAGGAAGGCATGGAAATGTTAGAGATAGATATAGCCGGTGGGAAAATCCCAATCTTCTTGTTGGTAGCTTCCTGAGTGGCTCGTTCAAACTCTCGGACTTCATCCATTGTCATGTCTTCAACGAGAAGGAATGAAAGACAAAGGCATGTTAGAATAGTTTCAAATAATCATTTCATTAACTCAGTGAAACTACTTCCATCCAAATCCTAAATCAGGGAATGATTGCTTCTCATGCATCTCATTAAGTGATTCTCCACATGAATGCCTCCCCATTGTAACGAGCTGACTGAAGCACAATAAGCACAATGTAAAGGAAACAAAGTTTTAAGTACATTAATCACGTACTAATGGTTCTTCTACCTGGGTCTGAGCTGAATAAAGATTGCTGCCTCTTTAATTGCTGGGAAAATCCAGCTATTCCACAGGCAAGTAAAGAGAGCATTTGGATATACAGTCAGCAGGTAGAATTTTTCAGAACTTCAAACAAAAGACAACTGAAAGGGATTTTAAATTTTTCATTTGGATTATGAGCCCAAATGGGCAAAGGGTTATCATGGTTTGTTCATCTGCTGTAATTATCAAGGGATGAAAAATTCTCTCTCCTTCCATTGAATTGTAGCTGCAGCTTCATGCACAGGACCGAGCCTGTTTTGCTTTTCCACTATTGAAGCCTAAAGAATTCCATCTCCCCCGACAAAGCCACACTTCCAAAGCCGTGCTCCCCAACTTTCCATCCAGAAACTGCACTCAAACACCGGCGGGCAAGTGACAAATCCACTGCTCAATTCCCTGCAAAACGGAGGCGAAATGAGATGAGATTAAAGCCACTCGGGGATGGAAAGTCGGGGGCCCAGGACGACACTGAGGTGCCAGCCGTGCCCCGCTGCTGCCGAACCCCACAAGAGGGCAGCGCGATCCCAGCATGGACGGGCTCTGCCGGAGCCGAGCCGTGCAAAACTTCGGATAAAATCCCAAGGGACAGACATCTGCTACAAACTGGGAAGTTGAGCAGAAAATCAGCAAGGCTCTTCTGGAACCTGCTGCTCCATGTCTGCAGTGCCTGCAAGACGCCCACCGAGCCAACTGAAGGCAATATTGAGATTTTTGCTGAATGTCAAGTTAAATTCATAAATTTGAAGTATTTCATTAGACCATTTATAGATTCCTCGAGCCACGAAAGCTAAAAACCTAGAAATAAACCCAGCAGTCTTTTAATCAATTAAGAAGTCTCACTTATTTGAGCATCTGAAGCACAGGGCTGGCAATGGGGACAGCCAAGTGTGTGACCAAACCCTGTCCTTGCAGGCCATTGATGCTTTTTAGCAGTACCCAGCTGCAGCCATGTGCAGCCTTGGCTGTCCAAGCAGCTTTATGGTGTTTTCCAACATCATAGGAAATAAACAAAAGCGAGTGTGGTGCCAGCTGCCTTCGCTCCCCCCTGCACTGCATTGCAGGGACCTTTCCAGCCCACGCTGCCATTATTGGGAGTGAGAACGACGCCTATTTCAGATCTGACAGAAGCGCTGGCAATAAACAGATGGTCCCAGAGGAACTGTACCTACTCGTGTTGTAGAGAGGTTTGAACCTGTTTTGCTGGTTTACATTTCGTTTCACACCCTGTAACAGTGTGTGAGTGTTTCTGCACTCAAAGGGTCCCAAATCCCCCTGCAATGACAGGGATTTTGACAGATGAATTCTGTATGACGTGAACCAAAAGCTGCCTTGGACAAATGAAGGGGACATGAAGGTTTCTCAGTGCAGTGTCCTTTTAAGTGAAGTCTTGATGAATGGAACCTCCAAGACTTTTCATTTTCCATTCAGAGATGAAACGCTTCAATTGACTTTTGCTTTTTAGCTTATATTTGCTCTACTTTTCTTCTGCTCTGATATACAGCCAGGTAGAATAGTCATTGCACTGAGCTAGGAAGACTCAGACTCACTTTTTTTTTTTCTTTAATAACAATTTCTGTTCTGACCTCAATGACAATTTTTCCACATGGAAACTACAGGTGGCAGACTTCATTCAAAACCAAATCCTGAAGTGCAGAGCCAAAGGAGTAACCTTGATGTCAGTGAAGCTGCTGTGTTGCAAACACAAGAATTACCTTCCTGGGGACTATGCAGACAATGTGTCCTCAGGCTGGTGACAACTGGCACTGAGCAAGAACCAAGGAAAGACTTGGAGACCTCCAGGCCTTGCCCCACACTCGTTATGTGACTAAACCCAGCACTAAGTTCCACAGCCCCATTAGCAGAAATAAAGGAATAATGACATTTCAGGAGCAAAGGCCACTGCATCTTCTCTATTTGCAGAGAGTACCAATCTCTAATTTTAGGTATCTACTTGTGGGACCCAAATTAGGTAATTAAGTATGAAATCTCTAGACTTTGAATCAAAGAACCTACACAGAAACCTGGTCTTCTCTCCAAACCACTGTTACATACTTCTGAAAATACTTCCCACCTTGTTGGTAGCTAATCAATGATGGTGACATTAAAGTTACCTTGAAAAGTGTGAATAATTAATTAGATTTTTTTTTCCTGGTGAAACAAAGAATTTTGTGAGTCCCATAGAAGTTTTCCACTCCCCATGTTCTCGGCTTTTTGACTGGACCACAGTGAACTCCTGCATTTTTTAACTATTCAAAGAATCACAGAATCACCAGGCTGGAAGAGACCTTCAAGATCATCGAGTCCAACCCGTGCCCTAACACCTCAATAGAAAGTAAAAATCCTCTTTATCTTCCTCTTATTGCATCCAACTGAAATTTGAGCATTATGGTTTCCTGGAAGCCAGGGAGCTGTACCTGAGCCCAACCCCACCCTCCCTTACATAACTGACAGGTTTACAGTGCAAACCAAAGGCAGGATTGCACTTCATGGAGAAAGATTCTGTTCTTATTGAAACAAAACCTCCCCAAAATTCCACTGACTGATTGGCAATTGGTTGCTCTTCTCTGGTCGGTGCAGATGTATTGACTGAGGATGGGCAATATGTTTTAAAAATTGACATACTCTTGCTTTGGCATGGCTCTCTATTTCATCCACAGTAGATGAATGTTGGTTGCAAACTTTAATGTTGGTTTTTTCATGCATATTTTTCTCGTATTCTCGAACATCATCCATAGTCATATCTGCAAAAAGTTCAAAATTGTTGGCATTTTCCATTGATTCAGTGCAAACTTCATTTTTTTTTCTTTTCTAAGGAGAAGGTTCTAGGAACACAAAGTCTTTCAGCAGAAGCCAACAAAGGATTTTTTAAAAAGCAAGAAGCAACTAGCTTTATGAAAATTGCCTCATAAAGGTAGTTGTGTCAGCCAAGGAAGGTGCGAGGTTAAGTCAAAGGGAGTCAGAGAACAGGAAGGAGTGGAAATTGTTTAGGAGTATCCGTGTAATGTAAGGTAGGCAGGAAGTATTGAAATGCAGGCCTTGGCAAAGGCCAAGATCTTCTAAAGAGATTTTAGAAGATCCTTTGGAATAAAGGATAGATACAGAAATATTGTAAATATTTACTTACCTTTCCAGCACTTGTAAAAAGAGTTTTTGTTAACTCTGCATTTTACATCTCATAACCAGCAAAACTCTTAGTGTTAGAGCCCACACCAGCTTAGATTCCAGAAACTAACACTTATACTGGTAAGTGAATTAATAGTGACTATGTTAATGGTTGTGTAGCCTCAAGCAATTGAAGAAATTATAAGAATTAGAAATATTCCCCAAGTCAGGCTGATCCCACCAGCAGGGTCACTGGCTGGGGGTGTCCACCCAGCACAGTCTGTCAGGTGCTGTGGAACACCAGGCAATGGTTACACATTTAACAGGATTTGTCATCAGCCACAACTCCAGCAACAACAAAGAATCCAATAATTGACTTGTGACCTTACTCTTCTGAGTATTCCCATGGTTTCCATAAATCCACTGGGGAGTAAGGAGTCAGAACAGGAGCGGTGTCAGAGTTTGGTCTGTTCTTTATGATGCTCTGGGAACTTCAGAGCCTCGTAAAAACAGCCATCAACTTTTTACTCAAAACACTTAAAGAGCATTTTATTAGCACAGTCTGCTTGCAAATGGGTGCCCCTTTGGTCATGCACTGTGATCTGCTCTTAAGACTCCCATTTTTCCCAAGTTTATGATGTGCCACTGGGATTTTGGAATTCTTGTATCACACCACTCCTTGTTCTGGGCCATGAGGCTCCTGCTGCATTTTACGAGGCAGCTTTTAAGGCAAGATACAACTTCAGCTGTTAGAGTGGCAGCACAATGTCATAATTCATCAGTAAAAAGAAATGCAGTCCAAAATTTTGATGAAAAGGAAACATGGAATACCACTAACTTGTACTCTTTCAGTCTTTCTCTGTTATTTAGAGTGAGAAATAAGCTCAGAAGCTGTGTCAGTAACATGCTGGGATGCACTTTGCCAAGCAGAGAACATGCTCTTTATTAGTAAGTAACACTGAGAAAATAGAATTTCTTAATAATAAAGCTAAATAGAGTTTAGTAAATTAAATGACAAAACACATTCATACTTACAGGGTCATTAACAGCAACCAGTCATTAACAACACACATCGTTTGTTACACTGATTATTTGATTCAGTTTAGCTGACTACCATCATCTCCAGGTCTCTCAAACCTTCATTTTAAAAGGTGTTAATAGACACTCAAAAAGGATATTTTTGATCCTACATATTGAGTCATTATTAATATCTATTCTATTAAGCCCAGATTTTTAAAGCTTTGTGCTTAGGCTGATAATTGAGCTCTTGAAAGTACACGATACTGGTTAGCAAAAATATTACTCTTACAGGAAAAACCCACAAGATAACTGTGTATATTACTGTAATGTAATATTTCATTTGTGGAAAGAGTATTTTTGACAGGGTGATTTCAGACTTAGGAGGGGAAAAACTATTGTGAAGTATTTTTGGGCTAAACCTGTTTGGTATGTTTAACTTCATGGCTACTCATTTGTCATCATTAGCAGTAACTCTGCTAAAGTGCAGCTGACACTTTACCCAAAATATCTGTACAGTGAGAGATGGACTGAGGAGCAGACTGGGAGCAAATTTATGGGCTCAATTTTTACATGAAGTCAGGCTGTTTCATTTAAAGTTACAGGTTTCCATGACTTGCTACAGGAAAAAGAATGTATTGTTCTATTTCAGGGAAAAAAAGAAACAAATCTAAAATAATAATAATAAAAAAGCTCTGAAGAACTTTCTCTCACTGGACATAAAATTCTCTTACTAGTTTACAGCTATTCCAATAGAAAATATATTTTTAGCTGTTTCAGTATTTTTATGACTATTACAGCACAAGATTTTCATGCAGTATTAAATTTATAAGAACACTGATTTCAAAAGCAATTTTTTCTCTATTTTCAAACACTGAGCTCACTGAGTTCATGGTTAAATTTCAGTGCAGGGCTGTGACACCTCTGAGATGTGTTTGCAGCAGTGACTGTTCCTGAGCAATGCACAGTGGTTCTGAGCTCTGATGAGAGGGCATTCACCCATGAAATGCCCAAATTGGTGTTTCCTGAAGCTTGAGGAGGGTCTAGATAAACATTTAAAATATATTGCCAAATTCCTATTACATGTTACAGGACTGTCTCAGAAGCTTTTTTCACAGTATCTGTGATTATGGGTATGTCTCACAGAAAATACATGTAAAAGGTACAAACCCAGTGAGCTCATTTTATACAATGTAATTGGCTGGTTTGATTTTCAGATTACTTTGTCCTACTGGAAGTGCCCATATTCCCACAGCTGGTTCATGGATTCCCAACCCTTTTTGCATGCAGCTGCTGCTAAATCAGACCCCGTAGGATTTATGCTTATGTACATCTTTCTTCAGAAAAGCTTCAGCTTTTCTTTGTTGCAATCCATATCAGTAGCTTAAAACTTTCCTAAAAAAAGCTAGAAATGTGTTGGATCAGAGGTCTTAGGAGTTGGAAATGACTGCAGGTTAAGGCAGCCTTAAGAAGAAGCTTTATTCAAACCTGCACGAGGTTCTCCATACAGATGACTCCTGCCTGCCTGCAGTGCAGGGTGAGGGCACTGGTGCAGGCACACTGAGATGCTGGGATGGAAAGGAATCCCTGGATGCTGCCTACTGCCTAAATCCAGCATCCCTGGAAGTGTCCAAGGCCAGGTCAGATGGGCCTTGGAGCAACCTGGTCTAGTGGAAGGTGTCCCTGCCCACGGCAGAAGGGTGGAAGGAGATATCTTTAACATGGCTCCATCTCCTCCATGAACAACTCACACTGGGACCTGATGATCCACGACAGTAAATGGAAACCTGCTGTAAACTGTGTCAGCTTTGCAGCAGCCCTTGGAAAGGGGCTGGCTCTGGAGGACACTTACCATACCACTCATCCACCCAGGCAAACGCCTGCCGGTGACCGATCAGGAGGATGTCTCTGACCACCTGCAAACAAGGAAAGGGTTAAAGGCCTCTGCAGCAACAAAACATCTCACCCATGTCTTTCAACAGGATGGAAAGTGAGAAATCCTCTGACAGTTTTGTGTCTAAACACAAACATGCTGGTTCTCAAGGGCTCCTAGTCCAGCTTCCCACTGGAAGTAGATCTGTTGCCAACACTGAATCATGGCTTTGACTGGCATGGGAATCCATTTGGGAATGTGTACAGAATCCATTACTCTTTGGCCAATTAGACATTCTGGATCTCTTCCTTTCTCAGTTTTTCAAACATGTAGAAGGTTAATACTATGAAAAATTTTATCACTTGGCAGTTATGCTATTCATTAATTGATTTGTTTAGCAGACTGATTGGAAAGCTTTCCCACTATCTGTTTCTAAGGAATTCTGCACCTCACTGCTACATGTATGGGACTCCTGTGTACTCAGAAATACCTCAGCTCACATATTGGTCACAGCACTGAAAACGTTACTGATAGTTTCTCTCAACCTTAGGCCTGAGCAGCTCCGGGCTTTGTCAAGTTTGTACCCAGACTGAAGTCCTGGGCTCTGCTCCAGATCTTTCAGACCTTGTGAGAGGTTTGAACAGACTGGCTCGAGCTCCCAGGCTTCTCCACAGCCATAGCCACATTTCTGTGAGTGCTCAAGTTCTGCTTATGTGAAGGATAAGAAACAACTCCTGTTTCACTGACCTTGTGTACAAACTGCTCTACTCTGGTTTGAAGTCCCCAGACTTCAAATTTCACAGTCACAAGTTTGTAGGAACACATAATTGGCTGATGGGTCTCTCTCCAGCCTTCTTTCAATTGGCCTCTCCCAGTTTTCTGCGACTTGAAATATTTGGGATCCTGCAAAACAAAGAAAACATACAGGGAAATGCAGGAGGGGAAGTCGTGTTTGTCAGTTTGCTAAAGTCAAAGATTTGATAAGACATAAAAGATTAAAACATGCTAATAAACATTATGAAAAAATAATAAGAAATTGACTTTTAACTTGCACTAAGATATCCTAAAATCCAAGCCTGGCAGTGAACCGATGGCAGCATATTCTTGGAGATGCACTGACAGTCATATCATCCAGGACATTTTCTGCTATAAGAAGATTTGTTATTGCAAGTCATCACAGTGCAGTGCACTCCAAAGGTTATTTATGGCCTTTGGTAAAAAAAAAAAAAAAAAAAGTGGCTTTTTCAGAGCCTGCTTTTCCACTGCCCCTTGGCGTGAATTGCTCATACTTTCTATCTCTGCCTGTCTTCCTGAAATCGTGTCCAGCTGGAGCTTTGACACTTCAACACAGATCTTGACAATGCCATTTTCAGTTTTAAGTGAACTTGTACATCCTAAGCTAAGTAGGAAACTCCTGCAGTTCAGCCATCTCTGGTTATATCCGAGTGATGAGCAATCACTGAGTAATCCCAACTCTATTTCTCTTTTAGAAATTGGGAAATCAAAGAAACTACAACATGGAAATTGCAACATAATTTCATAAAACCATTAAAGGCATTAGTTCATCTTTTTAAAGCTTAATTTCATCTGTACAAGATAGAGTTTTATCTAGGAAAGTGTTATTTTCCATATTGGTATAATTCTATTTCCCTTTATGCCCAATCCTGCTAATTATATCTTGTAAATAGAAATAATTTACAGTTAAGCACTGATTGTCAGAACTTGAAAATTATGTCATTTCAGAAAATTCGTAGTGGAGCTTCTAAAATCTGTCCTGAAAAGTAACCATCAGTGATCAGCTGTGTTCTTTCCCTAGTGCTGAGGTCTGGGAAGATCCTTTGTTATAAAAGCAGTTAAACAGTGCTTAAATGGATGACAGTCGGGAGAAAAACTAACAAAAATTTGATAACTACTCTGATCAGAATTTTGTTTCATTCAGTGTGAGCTTATGCACCATCCAGCATTCCTGTTTCCTACTTTTTAGCTATCTCTTGACTTCTGGTTTTATCATAAACTGAAGCTCTGCCATTAAATCTTCTCTACAAAGCTCTAATGAGGTGATAGTCTTTCCTCCCTGTGAAAGTCACTGCTTTTATTGCTGACACAGGCTTTGTGAAGGGAGACTTTGAGCTCACAGTATAATAAGGTTTCAATGTTAAATCACCATAAAAACAATTCAGCATCATCATTTATCAGAGCAACACCCCCCTGTACAGCACAGCTCATGGTCACAGGCTGCTGCCAATCTTCTCACCCAACAAAGCTCAACCACAGATGGAGCTACACATTTTCTGGTTGAAAGAGTTGTTTAATAATTGATCATTGCCTGGAGCAATCAATATAATAATAATACTAATAAAAAGAAAAAAGGGAAGAAGGTATCATATTCAGAAAGGTGAAACATTCTAGTAGGAGGTTCCTTGAAAAAAGAAATAATTACAGAAAATATGATTTCAAATACACCTGCAAAATATTCCAGTGTGAAACAAGAATCTCTAAAAAGGAAAATAGTTTCCTGTAAGTCTGCTCTTTCTTACACACACATACAGTGCTGGTGTGATGGAGCCATTGCCTTGATTCAGCATTTCAGATAACACACTTTAATAATTCTGAGTCTTGTACTTTATAACCCTTCAGAGATAACCAGATCTATAATGGAATAGCTTCATTGCAGTCCAAAGGGATTTAATATAATCAACTTCAGTCAGTATCAAATATTGAGAATTCCTAACTAAAAATGAAATAAGGAATAACTGCCTTGCTTCACTGCTCGGTCCCAAGTTTTATGAGTTGGGTCTGCTTTGGTTTGGGGAGTTTAACCCAGCACACAAGGGGACACAGAGTGGGAATCACCCCAACTTGGCGGCCCATGAATCACCCACCGACTGCAATGCAACTCATCCGTGACATCACTCCCAGGTGCAAATCCCCTTAAGAGCACCCAGAGATGGCACCTCTGCATCCCTTAATCCTGTCCCTTTTTCTTGAAGGACATGAGGATTAGTCACAAATTGGCTGGCCAGCTCCACAGGAAGAGCCAGATGATGACAGACGGTACGGGCAACTCACATCAAACAGCTCTTAGGGAAATTCCTGCCTCTGTGAAAACATTACCATATTGGTGCTGTGAAACTGCAGACTGATGAATGGAAGCCATACCCCAGAGGAACAGATTTCCAGCCTGCTGTATGAAAGATCAAGGTGTTAAAGACTTTACTGAGTGCTTGCTCAGGGAGCTGAGACTCAGAGGCTGCACAAGAGCCAAGCAGTGGGATGTAAGGCACACTGTGACACTGGGCAAAGTCAACTTGAGAATTCGATGTCTGGGCCAACAATTCAAAGAGCACAAGTGTTTGACAGAGGTGAGCTGTTGTAAGGAAAACTAATATCCCTGGGGCTTTAACCCAGCTGCTAAAAAATTATGTCTTTAACAACATCTTGACTGTTTTAAGACAAATCCTGTCTCAGCAATTGCTTGTGCTGTGGTACATACAAGGAAGCCTTTAGGGGAAGAATCTGTACATTCACCTCTATATTTTGCATGTCATTACACCTTTCCTAGGCCTCTGTTATTGACCACAGTCAAGGGCAGCAGGCCTTGCCAGAGGGACTTTGGTGGGACCAGGACTGCTCATCTTTTGCTCTTCAATGCCTGCTCCAAAGCCCAATGAAATTAATGAGAACTTGGACAAGAATGATTTCATGTGCCTAACTCATGAGTTCAAATTGCCAGATTAGGACTCACAACCTGGAATTCTTTCTGCAATTAGGCAAATAAGGTCCTTCTATAACAAAAAATGAAGCAGGGCTGATAATTTTCCATTAAAAGCAACTAGAAATGATATTGGTACCCAGCACTGCTTCTCTCATGGCACATGTACTTAAAGCTTTCCTTCCTGTGACTAGAAACTGGGCAAGCTGAACTTTGCTCTGACCCCACTTTTATGTTATTATTTAGATAATTAATTTTGTGTGTTCCTTATTTTTGCTTTTAGACATCCATGCCTTTCTTCCTAGACAAGGCATCACCCAAAGAATACTGGGTCTATGCACTATTTTCCCCTTGATTTATCTACTGGCAAAATCCTCAATCTGTTTTAAATGTAATGGCATAGCTAAAATCTTTTTGTTTAAATAACCTTCTCGTCCTTTCATCAGACACAATTTATTAGGAAAGCCCATCTGGCAAATCCTTTTGCTAGAGGAGCAAAACCTACTCTGTATTTGCAATACATTATTGCCAGGTGCAGAGTGATTTAAAAATAGCACTTCTGCCAACAGAGCAGAAACATCATAACCCGTGAGCTGGGCTTAGTTGAGAATAAAATGTAAAATTACAATAAAATAAAAGCCCCTGCATGTGGGATATGGTTTCAAACATAGCACTCTCCAAGGGTTTATTACTTAGACCACAAGTCCTGGCTCAACATGGTTATTGTTGGAGTCTATTATTTATCATTTAGCATTTATTTACTTAACTTTCCTCACGGATGTCACGGGCATCAGACGTGGAATGGTAACACCCTTTCCAGTAAGCAAACACCAACACAGCACTGGGTTGTTGCAATGCCTTTTCACAATTAATTCTGAGCTGTTACTTCGTACTTGGCGTTGAATAATGAAATGCATTTGTTGTTTACAGAAAATCTCCAAATGTGCGTGGCACACTTGCCCTCAGCTCTGCCATGGTATCAGGACTGATTGGAAGCTGCTACTGCACCCTGGAGCTGGCAGCACCTCCTTGTGTGTGCTGGGAGCCTGCATGGGACACCTTGGCAGCCTTCTGTCTCCCCTTGCTGCTTGTGTGGCCATTCCAGTACAGGCAAAGGTGCCCAAGCTGAACCTGCTGCCAGAGGTGAAAGTGCACTCCGCTTGTGCCACGCATCCTGTTCTCTCCCTGGAAGTACCCAGATGTCCCTGAAACAGATCCTTCCTTCCTTTTAATGCCTGGATTCATTTTTTTCAGACTCCTATGGCAGTATCACCGTGCTTTTGAAGTGCAATCATTTCTTCCCTCTTTAAGCTGAAGACCATTTTGTTTGATCTTGAATTTCAGAACCAAGTGTGGGTTTAATACCTGTCATCTGGTATTTCAGCATCAGCTGTAGTTGCTAGGTTTTGGATTTCAGCTTTTTTAGCCAGGGCTCAGGAAAGATTTATTGATATAAAGATGCTACTATAAACATTTATGTGGAGTCATTTTTTAAGGACTTCTAAAAAAATTTCCATTACATGGTATTTTCTGGAAGATCCAGCTAAATACTTAAGAACTGTAAATACTGGGACCATTCTGAGGTGCTAAAGTATGATAATCCAGCCAGCCTTTATGTAAACTCACATACCAAGTGAGTAAGGAAAAGGAAATGTTCATACTTTTTGCTATATCCTGCACTGAACTCCTGTGCTGACACAGTGCCCACACTCACTGGGGGGCTGAGGCAGCTGGATTATTTCAGCTACCATAATTTAGTGATGTGACAGAGATTTTGTTACTCTGAAAGCATCTGGACAGAGGTAAGGTGAACCTGTCATAGAGCAGCTGTGCTAAAGGAGAAAAGCCAGCAATGGAAGAAGAAAACTGCAGCAGCTGCATGGAATCTGCTTAGAAGCAGCCTGAAAAGTTTATTCCATTTGTTCAGCTCTCCATTGCTTTGTTATAAACAGGAAATGAAACATTGTTAATTCTGAGAACTTGAATATGTTTGCACAGAACATTTTGCTCAGTAGCTCACATCTACGGTAAATGTTTCATTTCATGAATGATTCACTGGAGGCCCTCACTCCTCAGCATAGCTCAGCTTCGTTCTTTTCTGTATTTCAGACAAATATATCTGTCTGTATAGCTGGTGATACATATTCATCGATGGTAAAGTCACAAGGAAATGACTTCACAAAATGCACAACTCCTCTTACCTGGCTGGTACATTCTCTGTACAGAAATACAAAATTCCGTATTTGATACAATATGTACCTCCAGATTTGGAAACACACGTGGCTCCTTACAGACAAACAGGCAAACCTGTTAGCTGGGATCTAGAATCAACCTTCTCCATTTGGAACCTCACATTTAAACTTCTTAAAACATAAAGGATTAGGCCCATGCTTTTAAAAAGGCCCTGTATTTAAGATGTGGCTACTTCATGATGGAGCTTGTAGATGCTGATGAAGTTAAAGGGAGGTCACCTGCTTTGGGATACCTGAATTGCTGCAGTTTCACCTCCTCCAGCCTGCTACAATAGCAGACATCAGCTCACCCCCATGAAAGACAGAACTGGACTCTGTAAGTGTTTGTAACAGCTCCCAAAACTGTCTTCTGATTCACAACTGACTTGGTGATTTCAGTCCTCCTGTGCACACTGCCAGATAAGCCCTTCATCCTTAAGGGAATCCCAATCACTTGGATGATTCTGTCAAGAGATCCCTCAGCATTACTGGCAGAGGCTCCCTTAAAGTGTCCTGCCATGAAGCAACAGCTCTCCTTAAGCCTCCAGCTAACTGGATGCTTCACTTTTCAATTTTAGTTAATATTTAGAAGGAGAGAAAAGCAAATATGCACAAAGTTGAATTCAATCATTTTCCCTTCAGCCAGGACCTTTTTGTGGAACACATTTCCTCTCTCAGCACTGGTGAGAATGAGCTGTTCAATTCAAATGGAATATTATACTTACAAGGATGGTTTATACATTTTGTCTTTTTATGTGTGAATCACTATTATGTTAATGAAAATGGAATCTATTTGTAAGATTCGTGTCAGGACAACTGAAAAACCTCTTTTTACATCATAGGTGGCAGGACTCAGTGGCTTTGTCCCTCTACCACCAAGCTCATGAACACCAGCACAGAGCAAGCAGTGGAAGTAGTGTATGAAGGGTTTAAATTATTTAAGCCACTCTCTAGTATGCAGTATTACAGCTAAATAATGACATTTGCTGTTAAATCTGAAGTATATTTTTAATTGAAGAGGAATGCGTCTTTGTCAGGATGTAAAGAAAATTAAAACTCATTTCTAGAAGCTGCCAAACACGCTGACCCGGATAAAGAACTTGCTTTATTTTAAGCCTGTGAAAGAGCCACTGAAATGAGGAGATTACTGACATGCCTGAAGTTAAAATTGTTCTTATTGGTCTTTCTGGATGGGAGTCAGGACACCTATCCTGTGTGATCTAATTGTTAAATCCTGAGGATTGCACTTCACTTTTAATCTTTTAACTTAGTATCAATTCAGATTACATGATCTAAAAGCAGCCAAATTGTTGTTATTAGTGCAACTGAAATACCTTTCAAAAGCTTACACTAAGGGGGTTTAGTTATCTCTGAAGGTGCTGTTTGGGAAACACAAACCCTTTATCATTTGCATAGAATAACTGTTCTGACTGAAAACAGACGGAAATTACATTTATGAGCATTAAAAATCTTTTTATAGTCCCTAAATTATGTAAGAGGCCTCATCAGAAATGTGAATTTGCCTTCATGTTTGTCATATGGTAGCATAAAACCCCATAGTTTGTAAACTTTGGAAGATCCACCATTTTCAACTATCATTAATTCACTATCAGCATGTGCACAGTTAAATGCTAAACGTGTTCTTACTGCTGTGTATGAATTCTGAAACAGAGTTTGGTAGTCAACAGAAAAATCATCCATCAGTACAGAAAAAAACAACAGATGCTGGGCTATTTTTGTTGTTTAAACCCCTATAAAATTCCATTTTGCTTGGAATCAGGTCTTTAGATTTGCCTTTGAAATAGCAACACAAAGACTCCGAAATGCTTTTCTCCTTTAAGATGAGCCTGGTTTTCTGTATCAGGAGATTATTCACAGGGAAATTATGCTTAATAGCTGGATATTAAAAATGAGCAGAAAAGTTACAGAACTGGATGTTACCTTTGTGTTTACAATTTCTGAAGTGAAGAGACTGAGATGAAAAATCTCACAGGATTTCTTTAAAGTACAGTCAAATGCTGACCTGTTCCATTAGCAGCTCATTCCTAAATGAAGCCACAATCCGTGGAGCTCAGATAAGATGATGGGACCAATAAGCTGTTTCATGAGGTGTTATATAATTTTTGGTACTAAACAGATGGGTTTCATTATCTAAGGAAAGTAATAAAATTACTTTTCATTCTTCTGTAGACTCAGTTTTGGTTTATGACCTGTACATAACATTCAAAATAGGATCTATATAAATGGAAGATAACAAGTACTTGACTTTTTTAGTCTGAAAATCATGTCTCCTATAGTATAGAAATATATTCCTTGGCAAGTCCTCACTTTCTATCCTAAAAATGATTGTGTAGTCTCGTTTTAGATAGTTAAACAGCTGCCATACTCACTGCCAGCTATGAATATAGACTTGGCTCCAGAGGCAAATCATATCTCCAAAATTAAATGTGAGCATAGATCTGATCATTCCTCTCTAGCTGCTTGTTGTGAACCATCATTTTTCAACTCTGAGATTAAAACATTGAGACCTCATCTTCATTTGCATGGTGGCTGCTGATTTCAAACACTGAATTGCACTGACCTAGAAGGAACACGCTCTTCAAAGATGTGCTCCATCAAATATACATGGGAGCAATTTCCGAGGGAATTTTCGGAGAGTGACTGTGCCTGCTGCCATTGATGCTTTTTGGCAGATCTGCTGCACTCTGCAGTGTGCTTCAGTCCCTCTTGGTCTTGTGTCATTGTTCCCTTCAAGCAATTGTGCATCAGCCTCGTTTCACTGCAGCACATCTGTCCTCTGCTGGGCTTAGGCACTTTGCAGGACTTACTGTCTTCACTGAGCTTCATAATGCAAAGAAAAGGCCTTTTCTAGTTCAGACTAATTCAACTGAATATCAAAGGTCTGGTACAGGATGTGTTCTGATAAGGACAGGAAAGCATTTCAAAGAATCATCTGCAAAACAAAGTGTCAGGCAATCTAGATAGAGAGGCTGCTGTCTGCGTCCCCTCTGAACAAACCCTTTTGAAATATTACTGACCAGCAAGATTTTATACAAAAATAAAATGGTTTTGATTCCTATCAAGGCTTTTCTAAAGCCTCCTACCTTCCCTTCCTCACCAGTTCACAGCCAAGCTGCCTCTTACCTCTGACTCCTTGTAATAGCGCTCGGGAATCTCATCGCTGGCAATATCAATGAAGCAGACTTCTCGCTCCAGATCTTTAGCTTCTTTGTCAAAAATCTGCAAGAGTTAAAGAAATTCAAAGCTGTTATAGAACAACACCCTCACAAAATCCACCTGGAATAACTGTTACAAGCAGTTTCGATGACTTGTGCAACAGAATGTATTTTAGGCTTGTGCCTGAGCAGCTTTGTGTAAGATACTCGAGTTCTTGCAGGAGCACGGTCACATTCTCCAACCTACTGCACACACACATTGTGTTCAGCATTTCTTACTCTCACTGCTGCTCTTTCTTGCATTTTTTGGAATGGAGATCTTGATTACAAACAGTAAAGTCAACAATTTGGATTGGTTTTACTGTATTCTCCAATCTTTGTACTAGAGTCTGTCACCGTGTAAAAAGCCCAACTCTCAGGACTCGGGGTGTTTTCACCCTTTTCCCTCTAAGGACTACAGCAACGTGCAGGTGTTTGCTGGGAACACTCAGTTGAAGCTGTTCTTACACTGAGAATCAAAATTTTGGTTGAACTGCCTCAGTGGAAGCTGCAAGCTTCCCCCCTCCATCCGTGCACACACATTTCAATTCTTTAGGACCTCATTTGGAACAGCAAGTCTCCTGTTCTATGCAAGGCAAACGATGGGGATATTTTGAAAATCCAGGTCATTTGCAGCTGCAGCGCAGTATCCTTCTGTGCCTGTGTCCATAATTTAATTATTTAGGCATCTCAGTGACCCATGTGACTTGCACTGTGTCTGCAATACATTTCCCTCATGATTCTGAGACTTGGAAACAGCGCTGAGTTAAAAGTCTACCACAAATTAGTGCCATGAAATTCAGGGATGTTGTGCATCCACTGTCAGGATCAGTAGCAAGCTCACAATGTGCTTTTTGCTTTGGGGCACAATGTTCTATAACTGAAATTTCCAGGAAGCAAAAATATTTTTGTTTTCTTTCTTCCTTTCCTTTTTTTTTTTTTTTAAATAAATGCAGTGGATGCTCTGTTGATTTAATTTAATTCTATGGGAACAGTTAAAAATACAAAATGCCAGCAACTCTTTAGTAACAGAAATGCTACTTCATTATTTTTGAAAGCATTGGGGCTGCCCATTTAAAGCATTCAAAAAGAGCAATGGTCTCCAGTGAACACGGACCAGCTGGTAGGAAGAACATGGCTCAGGAAATCATCCTTCAAATACATGAAAAGCTGATGTTTGACTCTAAATTTTAACTTGTCTTGGTAGTGAATAAAACAGGCAACACTAAAGGCTCACTGAGCTGGATGGAACATGTTCACACATCTGACACTGCAGAAGAACTGAGAAACAGAAACTCCATCCTGGTTTTATTTGTATTATTATCCTTCTCCAATTATTTTGCAAAAAATTATGTTGATTATTTGAACAAATTGGTGCTGGGCAGCCCTTGCACTGTAGTGCTCCTTCTCTGAATTGAGTACATTGATGTAAATCACTTCTGTGTTTATATATATAATATAGGTTGCCTTTTACAAGCTTCTTTGCTTGCTTTTTGCATAAACAAATTCAGAAATACAGAGCAGTCCCTGATGAAATCAGCTGAACTATTTCTGGAACAAGATGTATTTCACCATAATCTCTATAAAATAATGGAAATTGCTCTTAAATTGACATTACCAGGTCAGCTGAGGCTCTGAATCTGTCCATGGTTTAGGTATAAGCCCCATAAATTCAAGCACATGCAAATCTCTGCCCATTTGCAAGGACCTAAATGGAGATTATTACCCAGTATCTTATCTAAAGAAACATGCTGTGCTCTGTCCTGGGCTTGATCCACATATTTCACCTCATATGAAAATAGTTCTAAATTCCTTTTCTCTCTTTAAAATGCTGTGATAGAAGTGGGGATGACAGATGCCTTTGCCAATCTGTCAAAACCAGGAGGAATTTTTCAACCATTTCCACGATGCCTTATTTGCTGCTGAGGCTGTCTCTGACCATTTCCTCTATTCCAGAAGTTTGCTGAATGACATTCTCACTTCCCTTTGCCAGCAGAACTTGTTGTCTAATCATTTATGCTTCTCCCTTTCTCAGATTGTCCTCACAAGATTTGCAGCTAGAGATTTAATCTTCTCATTCTATCAGCAGTTGAAAATAAGAAGTCATTAGAGAACAAGACTGATTTTTTTCTGAGCTCTAATTCTCTTATTGCCTCTCCTAGCCACAGAATCTTGGATTGCCTGAAACCCTGTAGGGAGGATGGGTTTATTGTGGTTGGGATCAAAAAGACGAGAGAAACTTAAAAGTTTTAAAGGAAAAGATTAAAGGCCACAAAAAGAAGCATAAGGCTCCCAATCTGTGCAACTGTATTTGCAAATGTGCAGAAACTGAATGGTGAGAACAATCTGTATCCTTAAGAAGATGATGTAGAAAGACAGAATATTCAATATATTGGAAAGAACTGGACAGGCTTTACATTTGGAAGCCAAGTAATTAATTGAGATTAAAATACACAATCAAATGGAAAACAAAGAGCAACATTCAGACTGAAGTGGCCTTTTTGCTGAGGGTTTTGGTTTCATTTTTTTGAGGGGGGGGTAACGTGACAGCTTTCTCATAACAAACATTTATATATGTCCTCTTCCTAACAGGGCTGAAAACTCAGCATGATTTAGACTACATCACCCACAGAATGACAGAAAATGGGAGAAAGGTTTCAACTGGGTCTTCTTTATGACTGTCAATGGTTTCTTCTGGTGAAAATTAAAAAAGCCAAAAAACCAAACAAAACGCCCAAAAGAACCAAAAACCCCCTCAAACCAACCAATCAACCAACCAAAAAGTCAAACCCAAACAACCAAAAGGAAAGCACACAACTCCCCTCCCCCCAGGCAGGTGATTCCAGAACCTCAAGAAAGAGAGTTCATTCAGGATACTGCAGAAATGTAAGTCCTGGTGAACTTAAATTTCATTCCCTTGTTTCCCTCCTGCCCTACAGGGACATGTCCTGGCACATCCTTTGCTGGTGACTTCCCTTTTCCTGGTAGCCACAGGAACAGAACAGAAAGTCAGGTTAGGAGATGATGGGAAATTTAATATCCTCTTTTCTACAAGCATTTTCTCTTTTTTTCCTTTTTAAAAAATTTTTTAGGCTAAGTTGCTGGCTTCAGTTTTATTCAGATGTCATTCATCTAAAATTTAACTTTTATGGCCAATCCCCAGAGCTAACCTGGACTGGATATAAACAGCATAAAGCCAGCTTCTGCTGAATGCATTGATTCCATCCACACTGGCAAACTCCTCATTCATCTGCTCTACCAGGACCCCGAGGGTCACATCTGTGCCTCTGGCTTGGCTTTGTTTCATAATACATGATTCTCTCTTGTGATGGTTTTTTTCCATCTTCAAGAGCAAAGGAGCCATCCAAGGGATTACCAGCTGGAAGGTGTTGGGCTCTGTTTTTTTTTTTTTTCCCAGATTAAACACAAGGAGTTTGTAGGCTGTAAATAGACAGCTAATTCATGGTAGGGTTGTAAGTGAGGTAAACATTGCAAGAATAATCCTTTTCTTCCATTAAAAAAAGGCATAAAATAGGCACTCGCCACCTTGAAACTCTCATCTCTGCAGACTGCCATGGTCAGAACCACTGCCCAGCACGTTGCCACACACCTTGAGAAGGTCGTGTCACCTGCTCCACTGTAGCTCTCATTCTTCTGAAGGAAAACCCCGACTCAGAACTCGATTCATGGAGTTTATTCAGTGTGTCCCTTCGTGCTCCAACCTCAGCTACTTCCAAATTCCCTTCATTTCCTTTTGAGATTTATTTGGGTGGAGATTACAGCAATTGACCAATTTCAAACCTGTTCACTGGATAAAATATTTATATGGACACACATAATTGGGAGCAATTTTTCTATGGAAAAATATTGAATCTCTCTTTGAGAACAGAGAATTTGGCTCCCTGAACTGGCTGGGAATATCCCTGTGTGCCACAGGGTGGGAGAGACAGTTACATATTTATCTGCAGCCTTGCTCCCTGCTCCTTTTGATCTCCATGTCAAGACTTCCCTATTATTCCATCTCTTATAAAATATCTCATTAAGATTTGTACTTTCTGGACAGAGAAATGGATTTTTATGTAATTATGTCAAAGCAGTTATGCTTCCAAGACCGTAATAGACTATAATATTTACTGGGATTAGTTTTTTTAAGTCACATCTAGTTCAAGTGTCAGATTTACTGACTAACTCCAGTAGTTCATTTAGAAAAATCAAAAAGTAGAGGCACAACCATTTCACTAGTTCACACTCTGTCAGTGTGGGCCTTGTCATATGTTCTGCAATAGCCATATGTGCTTGGGACACCCGATCTGCAGTTCAACAAGGAGAGCTCTTCCCTCAGGAGGAATTCCAGCCTGACCTTTCCACTTGTTTGCCTCTATCTTTTGAGACTTCTTAGAGGGGGAAAAGCTTCATAAAATCATGATTTTTTTCATTGCAAATTATGGGATGCTCAATACCATCACACAGGAAAAGTCCAGCTGCAAAAATCACCCTAAAAATGTCCCTTGCTTTGACTTTGCCATATTTTGAGTGATGCCCAGCAATCCTTTTGACGGTTTCCAGAATGAGATCCTGTGGTGCAGTGAGGCTAAACCAGGGCACAGCTGAATCCTTTTCAGCTGAAATCAGTGTTTCAAGGCAGTTGCCTTAAATAGTGAATTTACATTTAATTTCCATGTGCTATATTCAATTTTGTTACAACCTAGTTCCACATTACTAAGATAAGAGACAAAAATAGAGAAAAAAAACCACCCTAAACTCAACCAAACTAGAAATGGATTTTCTTGTTAGCTGCCATAGCTAAAGTTTATTTTCCTTTAGTTTCATAATCAAGATCCAGCCACTGAGTTTCTAGAGAAAAATGTTATGCTACAAAGAGCAAGGCACTGGAAGTTTTACATACAGTGGATTTTCATTATTGACAACCTTTGAATTATTTGACAGGCTGTACTTTTTTTGCTTTCCCCAGACACCATCAGATGGCAAAAAAATCACTGCCCAAATATCAGCAGCAATTAATTCTGTGACTAAAAACCAAACCAAAACAAACCAACAGAAATCAGTCAAACATAATGATCCTTGTGCAACAAATAGGAAAATTGAATGTCTCTGGGATTCAGTGATTTGCTTGAGCAGTGTCTGTCCCCACTCTGCCTTTCCTGTACCTTCAGCTGCTTTGCAGACATTTTGCCCAGCATCAGAGTGCGGCACGCAGGGACAGCACAGCGCTGCCGTGTGTGACATGGCTGGGCATTGATTACAGCAGCCACTGGAGCCATATGGTGGAGCCTCTGTCATCAACACAGTTGATTGTAATGCACAGTTGGTGCATTCCCCACTGAAAGGAAGAAAAACCAAAACGTGTGTCTGTAGTGTACACTGAAACAGTAAGAAGAAGAGATGGGAGAGAAGTGAGAGCAGGATGGCAGCTTGACTGAATTAGCCCTTTGTGACACAAACACTGACCAGTCAATGGACTGGTGAAAGAAAATACCTGTGCAAACACAAGAGCTTAAGAAAGCCTTCTCATGGAAAGCACACACCCCATTTATTGACACACAAGCAGTAACTCACACCCTCCTGCCCGGATTTCTACCATTTCATTCAGTAGATAACCGTAAGAATTCTCTTGGATGTACCTTATGTGTTTAGTATTCAGAATACAGACTTTGTGTATCTGTATTCAAATTCCCTAAGTGCTAATTTTCCTTATGGGAGAAGTGTATGATTCCTGGGCTCTTTTACACTTGTCTGTGCTCACTGAGGTTGTTGGCTGCACTTCCCCCTGCCCAGCACTGCCCACTGTGACCCTGACCAATGGAAGCAGCTCAGGATGCAAAGGGAGGCAATATTTTCATGTACTCTGCAGATGCCACCTCCTGGGTCATTTACATCTCACAAAACATTCTAATTTCTAGAAATTCCATTTCGTAATTTAAAATAGAAGTAAAATCAAAATAAAATTTCTCTTTAAGAAGCTGACTTATTAAAAGACCTGCAAGAGGAAACACTGACTGGACTGACTCAGTGGTCCAGTTTCTGACAGTGTTAATGAAGCTGTAAAGCTGCAAGGTAGCAGGGACAATATTTGATGTACTAACATGTTCACCCAACACTGGCTGTTTTTCTAAGGACAGAGTTGCCATGGAACATCTACATGGGATACATCAAAATCAGCTGAGCACTGAAATCACAGCTGAATGGATTTATGGTTCTGCACTACTACACAAGGTTACCTAAATAAAGGCATTTATTGTCCATTGTTCTTTCTGTCAGTGTTTGTATTTGTGCAAATCAACTACAAACTTTAACAGATTGGAACAAGAGTGCTTTAACATATTTAAATTAGGTTAAAATGATAATGAAGTCTAAGACATAGAAAAATCAGGTTCCAGAGCAGATACCATCTTTCACTAGTATCACTAGTATCTTCTATCATGTCAAATGTGAAGAAAAATCTGTAGGATCTTTACATCAAGATATATTGCAATAATTCAGTAGAATTATACCAGACAATGCAACATGTTACATAAAATAATTCTAATAACATACCAGCCTACCAAATGACAGAACCCAAGACCATTTATATTGCTTTCTTCCATGGATCTGTGGAATTAGTTTTAATACCCTTATATCTAAGTATATTTCACAATCAATATCTACTTTATCAGACAGTATGGAAATGAAGAATAGATCAGAGTGGAAAGATTTCAAAAAACCTGTATGATCTTAAAAAAAATATTGAGAAACTGCTGAGTTAAAATCAGACTTGTATTATTGCCCTCATTACTGTAACATTAATATTCATTCAGTCTATTTTGCATTACAACTGCAAAATTTACAAAGTTATTTTTTGGATTAATTATTTCTTCATCAGACAAGGCTGAGAGTTGCAATGAAGAAAAATACAGTGTATCTAGAGAAATCTACAGGAATGGATGCTATGCTTCCTGCTGTTTTCTAACCAGACAAATAGTGACATTTAATCTAAACTGTCTGACACAAAGGAGAAATACACTTTGCAGGTTCTTAAGGGAAATTTAAGCCTGCCCACTGAGTAATGGAAATGAGGTTGACTCCTACTCCTAGTTCCAAGGTGTCTGGATTAACAGAAGCCTCTCCATATTTACAAACCTTCCAGCATTTCAGTGCTGTTTCAGTCATGTCTGTGGTCATGGGAGCACAAAAATGTAGATCTTCCATTGGTTTATTGTGTTCACACCAGTGAACACCATAGCTCTCAGAATTACAAAATCAAGGAAATTAGGGCTGGAGTGCAACCCTCTAATTCATCTTCTCTTTCTCCTCCTCAGTTCAAGTAAGGGTCAGTGAAATCTCTTAATCTAGGTAAACACTGGCTTAGTCTGTGACTCAGGTGCTGCAATAGAAAGGTAATATGATATTACCCCACTGGCACTCTGGTAAAAATGACATTGGAAGAGCTGGATTCAAGCAGAATAGAGTTTCTTTGATTTACACCACTGGAGTATCCCACCTCTGGCATCATCTTGAATTCCCTGGTTGGATACTGTTCAGGGCTTGTTTCACAGTATTTTAGCCACAAGCTGACACACTGAAAGAATTCACTCTGCTTAAATAGCTTCAGTTCTTCCTCTATCAGACAGCAGCCCAGATCATGTCTGCTCACTGCTGACATTATAATGCACCAGAAAATTAGTCTGCACCCTCCCAAAACCCAAGGTGTGGGCTTCCTCTGAATTAAAGTGCTGCCAAAAAGCAGAAGTGAACATTTAAAAGTGCATAAATGACACAATGTTCATCTAGCTGGTAATGTAATACACTTCTTTTTAACTCACTCACTGCTCTGGCTTAGAGTAGCAGTGACTGTGAGTGGTTGGTATCTGGTGCTAATAGATGATCACTGTCATGTTCCCAGTGGGAAAGTGTCTGCATGCCAAAAGCATTATTCCAAATTCCACCTTGTTCTTGTACATGTAATTATTCTGCCATAAGCAGTGCAACAGCTGTCAGCCTCATGAACAGGCAGGCCCAGGGGGCTGAGGGAAATGTACCTCCCACCTGGAGAACAGAACACCTTCCTCTTACCAAGGCTGCTGGAGGGACACCCCAGGACACTGGAAGGCCGTGCTCAGACCCCTTAAAACCTGCTTTACTGCCTTTTTCCTTCTCAAGAATAAGTTCAAACACCCCTTCATCGGGTCTCTGTATTACAGATCAAATTTCCAGACAGTTAAACTTTATTTCATGCCTTCAAGAAACTTCTTCCCATAAGTCTGCAGCCAATGCATACCAAAATGAAACAGGGAGAAACATATTTGTATATGAACCCAAGGGTTCAAGCTCTACATGCTGGGCTTTATCGAAAGTTCTTTTTTTTCTTCTTTTTTTTTTTTTTTTCCAAGGTGTTTGCTTTGCTCTCTGTCTGGACAGCAAAGTCTGACTGACCTCCTGCCTTCTGCTCCTGAGCCTCTCTGAGCAGCAGCTGCTGGCAACTCACTCCTGCCCTTCCTCTAGGGAGGATTTTACATAGTTAATTGTCCCTCTCATCTCTAAGCTCTAACTCTGAAAACTTTTTAACTTCGGGTAAGTGACTGCCAAAAGCATCACCGAAGTGCACAGTCATTGTTGCTGAAGTTGTTTATCGAGGTCTCTCATCTCTGACCATTGTTCAGTCTCCTGTTTGTTCTTCCTGACACCTCCTTGGAATTCAACCCCCTTTATACAGCGATAACAATGTAAAACACATAAAGTGGAATACAATTACATCAAAAAAAAAACCAAAAAAAGAGACAGTCATCTTTTCTTTACTTTCCATATATGTTTATCAGGACTAAATTCACATATGTAAATTATGTGGTGTTTAGAGAAGGAACAAATAGAATAGGAGAGGCAGAAAGGAAGGTGTGTACAGAGATCTTTCACCTCCTGGTGCTTCAAAGGTAACTCCTCTGCAGCTGCTCAAGACCAGAACACCCAGGGAGGGGCACAGGCACCAGTCTGATGGGGCTTTTTCCCCAGCCTGAGACAACTAGAGGCCCCAGACACAGACTATGGTTAACAAAGAGGATTAAATCAACTTTTGCACAAGGTGTCATACTTACACTGTCATTGCTTCCTTTGTTGTCCTCATATTTTGTCTCTATATGAATGGAGAATTTGGGCAAAAACGAACACTGCAACAAAAGAAAAGTATGTTTAACCCAAAAATTACACCTTGCTTCATCAGCTGACATATTCACTACATCCCTTTTGGTATCAGCTTTCTTATTTTTTTCAGATTACACCAAGAAAAAGAGTAAATGTTTACAGAATGTAAACCTGAAAGGTTTGGTGATTCTGGAGGGATGCAGAGATTCTCTCTAAAAGCTGAAAACTTTAATGAAGGTATAAATAAATCAATATAAGCACTCTGCAATAATTAGATGCAATGGTTTTCATGCTCACTATGCCCAGGAGTATGAATGTCCTGAATGTCTTGTTAGAAATTCAATTCAATAAGATCTTGAGAGCAACTTGATATCCCTCATCATAGACCAGTCATACAAAATAACCCAATGACACTTCACCAGGTGCAGGTCCTGACCAAACAGACAGCACTGCTTTCATGTGTGAGGGCTTTTCTGAATTTTCAGTGAGAAATGAATTTTAGCATAATTTCCTATTAATGAAATTAAGATGGATTATGAGCCCCTGTGAAAACTCCTTTATACTAAATCCAAATAAATCTTTAGATAATAGTGGGGGAAAAAAAAGAATGCACCAATGTTTTTCTGTTTAAGATTATTATTCTGTACTTACATGGGAATAAACTTATTTTTCTGAGCATTGCTTAGCTTAGTTGGCTTATGAAGACTAGAATCTGTAATACCAGGCAACATAATTCCAACAAAATAAATATTTCCAATATATTTTATTTATCATTTTACAGTTCTTCTTTCAAAGCAAATTTTCAAACAGGCAGATAGAGCAGCTGTCTAAGCAGCTCTAAAGGCCACTAGTTCAGCATCTTTCCCATTAGTCACCAAGCCTTTCCTTGCATTAATTGCCAGTTCCTTGTGTGATGCATCACTAATCCCCTATGGCAAATGACTCCTTCATGGGCTGTACATACAGGTTATACAATGAGGATGTTTGGATGCCTCAGCATTCACACTGCTCTTGGTCCAAGTTCAGGCTTGAAAACACTTGGAGAGTTCTGCTAAGGGAGGGGCTGGTGAGTAAGGGAAGAGGGGATTTAGGAGGCCAGGTGTAGTGCAATAGTTGAAATGAGAAGGCAACTCCTTGGAGACTGCAGCAAATACATTCCTCCTTCAATGGATATCACCCAACAAGTCATTGTTCAGTCTTCTTCTGGTCACAGGATATCCAGTACTCAATAAGCTCATCTAGAATCAATCCTTGTTCAGAAAACGAGTGAGAGAGTTTCCTCAAAATAAGGTCCTGGTGCCATGGAAGGCAAAACCCCCTTCGTGCTGTTTATCTGAAGCATAGCTGCAGTTTTAGAGGAAAATGTGAATAAAGACAAATGCCAGATTTCCCTTTTACCTCGGTATTGAAGAAATGCCTGCTATTTTCAATCACTGTTCAGAGGTTGCCAGCAATGAGTCCAGGTCATGACACTGAAATGTCACCGTTCCATGTATTGAACGTGAGGCTGCATTGGGCTGCCTGTAGCAGCTCAGCAAGCTACTGCTTGAATCTAGTTGTTGATTCCTGTGACCCAGTATCTAAACTCTAATTAAAACAAGAGACCTTTTAATGTTGTATTTCGAAAATGAAACATAAAGAAAAGACCAAGGATCCTTAGAATAGCATAGAAGAATGGTAAGTGCCATTTACCTCAAGGAACCTCATTAGAGAGCCACTTTCTGTAAAGCCACCCACAGTCAGCCTCCCTGTGTGTTTAGTATGAAGGAGAGAACTGTAACAACCTAATTTGAGATTATAAATGGTAACATGGGTTTACCCCAAATGAAATTCAAACTCACCAGAAAGTCCTCCACCGCAAAAATCTCTCTCAGAAACTCAACTGACTGGCAGCCACAGCTCCAGCAGCTGTGGGGGGTCTCGCTGCCTACCAGGAACACTTAGTAGGGTCCAAATTTTTGAACATTTCACAGAATGTATCTCATGATTCATCAGCTGCACTCTGACTAATTGGCAGAGGGCTCTGGCAGAACCAGAAAACTGTTTATGCATCATTCAAAAGACTATTATTCATCAAGGAAAAAGTTGGGGTTTTTTCCCCTCAAGTGACCACATATTTACTTAACTGGGGATTAAAATTGTTATGCAACAATCAAAATCAAACTGGGGAGTGAATAGCAGGTAATAAACCTTTTAGTAGATTCTTCTTTTCTTCTGAGCACCACTCCCTTTCTGCTCTGCCTCCTCTGGGGCTCGTGTTCTTCCAGCACTGACCTGGAGGCGATCGATCCCAAGCACACACAGGAATTCACAGGGCACTGTTTTCAGCTCTCCATTTCACTACCTCTACAGCTTGCAAGGTTCCTCTTGGGAATAAAATAGTGGCAAATTCAATCTTTAACTTGAAATTAAACTTAAGTTTTACAGAATAATACAAAATCTTCAGTCACGGTGTCTTCAATGATAAGGTTTCTTTGTGTAAAGCTCTCAAAGGAGGCATCTTAGGTATTGTCACCTCCAGATTTTTTAGACATCTTATAAACTCCTTTAAAATTTGTTATACTCCAGCACACCTGTGACACTCAAAAACAAGTAAGGGGAACATTTCAGGTTTTTTTGTTTGTTTTCCTAAACCTTCTATATTTGGAACCTCAATTTTGGAAGAACCAGGAGAGGTTTAAGGCTCGAGAGAGCACCCAGTGCAATAACAGGAGTCTGTAACAGTAATTAGCAGCCGTGAGCAGCGGTATTTCCACGTTAGAATGAAGGGAATGAAAGCAGCATATGGAAAGCACAGCCTGCAGTTGCATTTGCAATTCCCTACATATAACCTCTTGAAAAATGAAAGGCCTATTTTTAGCATGATGATTGATTAGTGTTGCCATAGCAATAAGCAACACTTACAGGAACAGGGTAGAACCGAAGTGTGCCAAAACACTTGCCAAAGTCTTAAAGAGACAGTCAAACAGGCAGTGTGTGACAGTTGTTTAATGGACAGGACTGTCAAATTAACCTTTGCACAGTAATTACATCTGAGGTGGCTGTGGGAATTACTGCAGTTTTCAGTAAATATGTTGGTCTGAGAGAGGTTTCCTCACCCTCTGGAACCTGCTTTGTGTGAGTGATACCAGTTCATCAATACTGCTGCAGCTGGCTTCGTTTTCCATGTGGTTTTTGCCTGCAGAATGTTCAAAGACCTGCTAGAGACTGCAGTCTTGCTCTTCACCTCTCTTGCTCCTTGTGAATATTAATCCACAATCCTTGGCAGTTATTTCTGCACAGTAAAAATTAATCCCACTTTTTTTTTTTTTTTTAAAGCAGTAAAAGAAGCATCTTCTCCTAAATCTTAACATAAAAGCCCACCAAGGCAGACATTTCATGTAAATGTTCTCTTTCATCTTCCACCACTTCTCAGACTGATGACTTTCTTTTATATGGTCAAATATGCATTATTTTGACAACACAGGTGGAACTGGATCCTTTAGAGAGCAATCTCCATGGAGCCTACAGACAAAGAACACCGTGATTGCTACAGTGAGGTGAGAGTGTTCAAGCAAATGACATCTTTTCCATAGGGTAAGTTCCAGATATCACATACTTTAAATTCAAAGTGCCAAAAAAATTTTTGGGCACTATTTTGGTACTCAGGAAGAAACAACAGAATTTCTTTATTGAAGATCAAGAACCTGGTAAAGAGAAATGGAGTCCCAAGTTTGCTGTAACAGACAAAGGGGATGTGGGACTATGGGATGATGGAAGGTGGAATATTCAATGTTTTTTGGAAAATGTCCACCACGTTATTGCCTCCCCTCAGACTGCTCCAGACAGCTCTGCATGTGAGCCCCTAGAGCTGCTGTGTGATCAGGTCACCCATGGCACAAACCAGCATCAATCAGGGTGACAAGGGTGGAAGAGAATAGATGGAAAGGGCTGGGCAGGGTGATGGCAGCATTTGGAAGATGTGACTCAGTGAGAAGGAGGAGAATTTGGAAAGCAAGATAAGCACAGGAGGGTGGCAAACAGCAGAACAAAAGTGCTGTTGAGTGGAAAGGAAAAAAACAATGCAAAAACAGGGCTTGAAAATAAGCAAGGGAGCAAAACTCTCATAAAGAAGCCAAGAAAGAAAACCACTGTTTGTATTGTATACAATAACCTGAAGATGGAACGATGACTAACAAGTTGCCTCCAACCACTATAAAACTCTTATCTCTGGCTTTGCCTTCCCTTAGGATCTCTTTCTTTGATACATGGGAACAGTAACCTGCTTATTGAGGAAGAAGGGAAGTGAAAAGCAGCGTGCACAAGTGGAAATGACAGTCCCATCCATCAGAGAGGGGGCTGGATTGCCTCGGAATCAGCCAGTGCTGGAAAAAGAGAATTCTCCCAAGCAGTTTGAGTTACTCGTTTCAATGGGATTAAGCTATTAAATGAGAATACAGGTTTGCAGCTCTCTAAAAAATGTATTATTTGTTTCTTATAAATACTACAGAGGTCCTTCCTTTTGCTAGAACCCCTAAGGGAAATAAATCTGTGTTTTCCTAGGACAATGGCACCGTTAGCCTGTTTTCTGAGCTGGGGGGGTAAGACAGGAGGATGCTGGTATTAACTTGGCATTAGGCTCTATTCCTGCAGTACAGATTCTGCTGCATTTTTGATGCAGACTCTTCATATCCTCAAACTGTAGAAAAGTTTCTGCACTGCAGAGTGAGGGGTTACATACAATTTTCAAGGGCCGGTAATCAGATAAAGAGAACACAGGAAAAAACTCTACAGCAATGTTTATCTGAAACAACTGTTTTCCTTCTCAAGTCATCTCATTATAAAAGTAACAATAGAAAAGCATTCCTTCCAGATAATTTACTTCATGGATAAACCAGCAGCTAAGTGAAGCACAAAACATGCCTGTTCTCAAAAGTAATCAGAAACCAGCAGGTCAGTAATGGACCATTTAGCAACTCTCACTCTGGGGCCTTGACACATACCAGATGACATAATTTTATTTTCCTCAGTCATTTGCTGTAGAAGAATAAATGTCATTGTGATAAATCATCAAAGGAATTGTTGTCTCCTGCTTTCTGTTCCATAACTGTTTTTCATAAATATTCTGAATTTATATTGTATTCATAAGTTAATTTGAGACATTGGCATGTTGAAGCAATGCTCCTCCTCCTTGCACAGAGCAAACAATGCCATTTTAGTGTTTGTTTTGTTTATATAATTGTGAAACTAACAATTGTCCATAAATTATGCACAAAAAAATTACCCAGCTGTTTTCAAATTTCAGCCCCAGAACTGAAATCTTGCTAACAACACCAAAGCTGTTCAGGTCAGGTGGCAAATCTATTTGAACTGATCCCTAGTAAACACTTGAACTGCACCTTCAAATTCAGAAGGGTTTGCTTAAATTCTCTTTGTATTTTTCCTAAACCCTTTGTTCTCCAACTTTGAGCTAAACTTTGTGGCTCATTTTCAGTGTACTTCAACCACATGAAGAATTTGTACCATGGTTTAGTGACCAAACATTCGTGATCTGATTATTTATTTGCTTGAAGCTCCTCTCTTTTTTTGTCCAGAATCTCCACTGTCACTTGAGCAGGTCAAATGGATATTTACTCTGTGCTGTTTCTTTCCTTACAATATCCCAGTGCAGGTAAAGAAACTTAGTTCTATGCAATTATTTTTTTGTTTGGTTTGCAATAGACACAAGTTTGCTTTCTAGTTAATTATTTCTAATCTGGCTGGGCAACCTCAGAAGGAAAAATAACAAATCCTCCTGAAAGTTCAGTTGTTCTTGCCACTGTGAATAGCATAAATATTTTCCACTAAAGATACGTATTTGCAAAGGCTGTGATAAGCTGGCACACAAGGGGTTTTTGAGAGCTGCAAGGCATCTTTTCTCCATCCTCCAAGTGAAAAGAGCCCCAGCCCCTGACTAGCAAAGGAATTCTTTCCAAAGCCAGCAGCTAGCAGCACCCATTCCCCAGTAGCAGGTGCAGCTGGGCAGGAGGCACCTGACCATACCCAAGTCCTGGAATTGTTTATGGAGTGGAATCCATTGGAGTTACTCCTGTAGGGCTCCCTTTCTGCTGCATCCTAAATATGGTATCCCAGATTTATGATCTTCACAGCAACCTAATCACAATATTAAATGGATTGATATATAAAACCTCAACATACATTTTAGCAAGACATCTTGCCAGGTTTCTAATGACAAGATCAAAACCAAAGCAGCTCCTGTCTAACCTGAAGAGACTTTCTCACATATGGTTCTGAAGTAACACCCCAGCCACTGTAACTTCAAACTTTACAGGAATATCTCATTCCCTAAATAGTACCCCCAAATCTGGATGACTTCCTTTGGCTTCATCTTTGAAAGTATTTTTTCCCCTCCCTCTCAATGTCAGCAGGAAGCTTTCAAGGATTAGCTCCAGCTCTGATGCAGCACTTCTTGGGACAGCACCCATGTGTCATCTTCCTGACAGGATGTCTTTTGTATGGCAGCTTTAACGAGGTACATTTGCAAATGCTCTCCTGACATGAACTATGGCACATATCCCACCCCACAAAAACATCACTTGTGCAATGGTTCTGTTAAACTCTTTACCTCGAGCCTGTTAGTTGCTTTACGTGCTGTTAATAATGTTGTCAATACCCAGTAGCAGACGTGCTGCTTGCTGGCAGATTTAGGGGGTTGCTGTGTAACAAATAACCATTTCTTAAAGCAGATGCCATCATAACTGGATCCAGATTACAGAGGACTAACATCAAGACAGTATAATTTCCATTGCTGTTTTCATGCATCCAATCACTCTTGGCTTTTTATACAACCATTGCACAGAACAACATTCTGAAATTTATTTTTCAATGCCTGATGAGCATTTTTTCTTAGGTGTCCTAATTTCAGATCCTTAGGAAGACATGTTTATGAATTCCATAATATTCACAGGAGAACCAAATTGATGAAATTATTCCATACTGCATTTCTGAATGCCAGAGTATGGGCTTGAATGCAATTTCTCAACAGCCTTCATATTTTACAACTGAAAAACCTTAAGACTATCAGTAAGGTTCAGTTTGCTGTTCACATCCTCTTCCAGATCACTAACACACACTGAAATAACATGCTGAGCCTTTAAGGTCCTTCTCTTTATTTAGAGTGGAGCTTACAAGGTTAATAAGGTGTGAACATACCACAGAGCAGTATGTACTTGACTTGATAAGATTATGCTTTATTTATCCAATTATTTGCCTGCCTTTAAAATCAGTTTCCCTTGAAATGAGGCTCAATTTGACTCTTACCATGTCCCACAGACCCTCCAGAGAGAATTTATGATCTTAAAAATAGGGTTTCCAAGCTATCTTACATATTTTTGGCAATGTCTGAGGGCTTTTTCTTTCTTTTGGAATTCTCTAATGAATACAGAAGATCAAATTTAGAGAAATATTCCAGACAAGGATAGCAATTATTCCCAGTGGTATATTTAACATTTTTGTTCTAGATTCAACAGTTTGAGGCAAAGGCACTGTCTCTGTTTTCCATGAAGATAAATTCACAGTCTATCAGCTCCATTAATGCATATTTTAGATTTTTGTCTGAAGTACAGTTTCCCTGATCTCCTCCCAGTATTTCTCATTCTGTTTCCTTGCACCATGGTGAGTAATTACTCCCCAGCTCCCCTAGGCAGTTACACTGTCACTTAGTGATTGCTTTGCCTGCCTTCTACATTTCTGGACTGATTTAATTTTTCTTTACATGTCTCCTCAATGCTGCAATAATTTCTGTTGATGCTCTTGAACATTTCTGTAGCTGCACCTTCCTCCAACCTGCACCAGATGTCGTTTCACCAGACCAGACAGAGATCACTTCCTGATTCAGATGCTCTGAGTACAACACTGCTATTTGGTTTTAATAATGTGTTGCATTTCAAATTTAGATACATATTTCTATCTGCCACCACCCTTTGCATCATCCCCACTTGTCTCTTTCAGTTAAAGAAAAAAAAATCACATGAAAAGATTCAAATTTACTTTCAGTGAAAGAAAAAAATTACCATGAGGAGATATCAGTGCAACACAGCAAATGTCAACTTCCCAGCCTAAAACTAAATGTGCTATCAAAGGTAAACCTTAATTAATATGAACTGTGACAGATCCTACTGAAAGTCACTTCAGGCAAAACCAGCTAAGAATCTGTCCCTCATCACTACTGTCTATTTTGGTACATTTGAGGTTTCTCTGACAATCAAATGAATGTTCTAAGTACCTGCAGCACATATTGAAAAGCACAGTTTGCTGCTTTGGGTTTTCAAACCTGGTCATCACAGTTTCAACTCTTGGTCTTCAGCTTTCAAATTTAGCCTTTAAATCCCTTTATTTTTTTCTTTTTATCACACTAAAATATCTTTTTTTTCTCTTTATGCTTTATGAGTTTTTAAAAAAATGTACACAAATTCTGAGCACTGAAGAATTAAGAGAAACATCTGGATTATGTTTTATCTGCAGTCAGAAGTTCAAACTAAATCAAAGCAGGAGTTTCTGAAAGGTCCCTTCACCTGGAACCTCCTCACCATCCCCTCCTCACCTTCCAAAGGCTGCTGAAGACTTACTGTGTATTACTGAGGCCAGATCATTTAAAACAATTTCTCTCATGATTTATGTGCTATATTTTGCCTTAGCCCTGAGAGAGGGAATAGCTGATTTTTCTGGGCACCATGCCCAGATTATGTTTAATTTTGTCTACAGATTGTACAGTTTCCCAGATACTATACCAGAGATGAGCATTTTAGAAGTTAATAAAACAATAAATAAAATAAAATCTGCCCTCATGTCTCCAGGTAATAACTGGAACCTTAAAAGCCTCACCCTCTTTTATAGAACCTTCTTTGTCTTACAGTCAGTAAGTAAAAACATATCAAATTATTTTGAAGTTTTAAAAAAAAAATTATAGGATCCCCTTAGAATTACTTCAAATTTCCCTTTAAATTGCTTAAACAAATAACTAAAATAAAGTTTCACTATTGAATGTATTATGAGTTAGTTATAGTAAGAATGAATCAGATTAGATTCCACTACTGCAGTTTACATAACTTTTCTACTTTTAAAATAAAAAGTGGAAGAAAAACTTACTGTGTATTCTGATTTCCAATTGTCCATTTGTAAAAAAAAGAAAGAAGAGGGAAAAGAAAAAAAAAGAAATGTGAAATAAAACAATGATGCAAGATCCTTACAGTAAACACACATTATTAATAAAAATTATTGTGTCAGATAGTCTGGTGATTTTTATTTGAATAAAGACTATGGGACAATAAAGGACACAAGTCAGAATCCAAGCACCTGATGTTTTTCTTTGCCAGCAAGAAACTGCACAGATAAAACACTCCAGTTTTTACCTATCCCTAGTCTATAAATTTCAGTTCCTGATACCAATACATATAAGGTGAAAAAATACATGCAGTTCAACAGGAGTAGTTACAGAGACTCGGTGCTTGTAGTTCAATATATAACTTGGAGCTTCTGAAGATAAACAAAACTATCCCCAAACCACAAAGCAGCAATCATTTCTGCTACATTCCTTACCTGTGATTGTATAAGGATAATAATTCCAGGCCTTCTCTGTAACGTAAAATATTTTGGGAACAACTGCTCTAGCCCAGCTAGGCAGTTTGCTGAAAGTTAAAAGAAAATATAAAATTAGAATATATTATGACTTATGTGTACTGTAAAAATAAAGATGCTTCCAGATGTGCTCATCGTTTGTGAGGTGTTTGGGGGACATAGCCACAGCCAGGCTTCTCAAGAGTATTTTCATTTTCTGCCTCAGCTGTGCTGCCCTCACAGAGGGAGCTGATCGGTGCCAGTGCAACAGCCTCTGAGTGGGCTGAGCTGAGGCTGCTCATTTTGATAACTCATGGCCCTGAACCTTTGGCCATGGCTGAACTCAACAGGTGAGTCTCACCAAGGTGCAACCGTGGCACCGTGTCCTCAGCCACAGGGAGGCACTCTCTAACAAGAGGTCAGGAGGAAATGTGTGCTTTGAGTCCACTTCGGTCCCGAATCCATTACTTCTTACAGACTCTTTTTTCTTCCTCCATATTCTCTGCCAGCACTGAAACCCTCATGCTCAGCTCACCTGGCACGCAGCTGTTCCCACACTACCAACACCAACTCCTGAGTAGGAAGCTTTTATATTAAAATTAACAGATCACTCAAAACACCTCGTGAGGCTGGTAGGCAGCATTAGTCCCATTTTGCTGATGGGAAAAGTAAATAACAGAAGTGAAGAGAATTAATGGAACTGATGTTACAGCTCAGAGCTCATTCTGTCAAGAGAACTCACCAATGCAGTGGTACAGCAGCAGCAGAATCAGACATGGATACACCATGTGGAAGGACCATTAAAGGGGAATTGAATAATACTATGGAAGAGTGGGAGCATTTTTTTACCATGGCTCTCAGGTCTCATTCCCAGCACTCTGGTCACAGAGGGTACCAAAAACTGATGAACAAAGAAACATTTTAAAAGGCAAGTTCACTATAATTAATCTTTCAAGCCTCTCTCAGTGACTTCAGTTAGAAGCACAGAGGCTGCCAGGAACAAAGATGCAGGAGTAGTCATTCCAAGGACAGCAGGCCCTGGGCACCACAAATATCCCTCTACATGGGGGACTCAGTTCAAATGGTGCTGGTCTGGCAAAGCACTGAGCAGATCACCCAGGCCAAGACTGAATCTGTACTGAAGTGCAGGAGATGCTTCCAAAGCTCTATTTCCTGAGTGTAAATGTTTGAAACAGTTCTGTTTAGATAACTGTGTGCAGAAAGTAAATTAACTTTCCATATTAGCAAATTTCTGAAGAAAATACATTTGGGATCATTAAGGCTTATTTAACCATGATCTAGCTACATATAAATATTTTATTTGTCCAGATGCAAAATGCAGACATTAGTACATTATCTACAGATTCAAAGCCAAGTGCATTGACTTTTGCTCTTTGATGACATTGCTCAGAACCGGATCTTTTCTTTACATAAACCTTTCTTGTGTACAGACTTTTAAGCAGCATTTTATATCCTGCATAATAGACTTCCCTGTATCAGATCTTCTGTTTATTTTGTCAGCCTCTGTCAGTGTTTTTATGACTGCCTTCCTTACCCCTGCTAAACCTTTTTCTGATGCCTAAATTATAAACACCAGAGGATGCACACTTTCAGCTTCTGAAAACATTGCTCCGGCAGGAGAGAAGAGGCAGTAAACAATTCTAAATATAACTAAGGTTACACTGACACTAGAAAACATACATCTGCTCATTTTGCACTTTTTTTGGTTATTGTTGTTTTTAGCATATTTGCCTGTCTACCTATCTTCACCAGTACAACACATCCTGGAAAAAACAACTTTATGAGCAAAACACAGATGACACTCAGAATTGCCAGCAAGTCTCAGTCACAGACACACATTAATTTTTCCAAGGTCCACTCAAAGAAAAGATAATATCTCTATTTCAGCAGCACAGGTATCTGTGGGTCACATTATCTTTTTTTTTTCCTTATTTCCTTATTTCTCCCCCTTCCAGATGAAGTTCAGTCTCAAATTTCTTTAAGAGATACCAGTTCAGATCAAAATGGAGCAAAGCAAAGTTTTTTAGGGCAGTGAACCCAGGAAGAAGAAAATCTGAGGGAGAGAACAGTGCTGGTGGAAGTCCTGCTCCTCAGGAAGGCAGGTGGAGGAGAAGTTTCCAGCACATCTTGTATGGAAGCATGTCTCCTTGAGTGAAATCTTCCAGAGACATCCTAGCCTCCCAGCAAACTCCACAGTGGCCAGAAAACCTCCTGATCCTTTCCACAAAGCTTCAACAGTACGGCAATACCTGGTGGCATTGTGACACCACACCCAGATTCAAACAGCAAATCTGGTGATGGAGGATTCAGAATTATCATTAAACTCAATGAACCTGACTTCTAACATCCACCACAGCTTTAGGTAACTGTTCTGAGTTGTTACAGGCACAAAGATTTTCTTTGTCAATGTTTGTACCCATCTTTGGCTCAAAGATCTCATGTTTCATTGCCTGCACTACCAGGAATCACGTGCTTCTCAAGCATGGTTTGTACATAGCTTCTAGGCTCTTGTGATCATTCTGAATTGCCCTGAAGTGGCAATTCTGAATATGCTCTTCAGTGCTTGAAGCCTTATTTTTAACATGCAGGAAAGAAATATCCAGAAACATTTAAAAAAAACCCCACAACTTGTGGGAGCTCTACAACAGGAACACATTTATTGATTTTTTCCCAAGTCCTGTATCTAGCTTGTGAGAGAACACTTACAAGCACAATAATATTAAATGTTGGCAAGATATATATTATTGAACTCTTGTGTGTGTGTGTGTAACATCACTGGTGATTCAATTTGGCCTGAATTAAGGTTAGATATGTCAGCTTTGCAGTGTAGGAGGAACTTGCAATGTGGAAGCAATAGCTGTAGTATTTGTATGTGCACTCCAAAACGCTGCAGAGCTTAAGTTTAATAAAATGAAACAGGCCCAGGGGAAAAGAAGAACTTCAGAAAAAGCAGTGGTAATCAATTAGATCAGCAGTAGTAAAAATGGGAATAGATTGAGCAATATCTTTCATATTGCACAAATATATATATCTAAACATCTCTGGCCTGTGAGTGTGGAGACATTGATCATCAGCAGCATCATTTCAGCACAGGAAGACAAACACTTCACTCTAAGAAGTGATGAAACTTCAGGGAGAAAAACCCCAAATTTTCCACCATATCTTTAAGCCCAATGGTCCAGAAGGCTGTCATTCATACAATGAATGTACAAGCCTAATGGTCATTCATAATTTCAATTAACTTTGCTGAGGCAAAACACAGTCAGCAAAAATGCTGGCTTTGAGACATAATTATGAGGTGAGAAAAAACTAAGCCTTTTTAATGGTTTGGTTTTGATTTTTTGGAAGGTGGGACTTTGCTGGCTTTGTTGTTTAGTTTTTTGGCTCTCCCTCCCCAAAGATTTTGGAGAACAAAATGTCAAACAACTAAGTGTAAAAGAAAGCAAAAGTTCTGATTTCCAGTATATCCTTAACTTCAAGTTATAATTCCTTCTCATGCAGAAGATGCTCTGGAAGGAATAACAGCTAATCCCTCTATTTCAAGCCACTGATCTATCCCACCTTCCCATGGCTACCAGGAAGCAGCAGGTATTCATGGGAACATGTTCTTTTGAAACAGAAAGGCTGTTGCCTGCATTCCTTGCAAATTTTTATTACAGCCCATGCTGGGAGAAACAGTTTTACTGCACTTGCCTGTTGAGATAGACACGTTTTTCTGTTAGCTGACCATTGCCATGGTTGGGATCTTCGTAGGGTTCATTCTGCACCACTTCCACACCCTCCCCTCGGTCACTCTGCTCATGGCTGTGCTTGCTGATCATGTACAGCTGTCCAATTCTGTACTGCAAGGCAAAACCAAGAACAAAGTATATTAGTTTTATGTTATACACGTATTCAAAAGCCAATCTTAGTCAATGATATACTACTACATGCAAATAAAAGGTAGTTTGAAGGTGAAACCCAGTATTTTTGGGGTCCTCCCATAATGTTATTCAGTCCATGGCATCATTTGTGGAAAAAATAACAAAACCTGTGTGCATACAAATGTGAAGAATTAGGCCAGTTCTCTATTTCTAGACTTTGTAAGTATTTCAGTTAAGAATAAGTAAACAATTAATCTAGTGCTTCCACGTGCTGAAATGTAAAGAGACTTTAACCAGCAGGTGAACTGTAAAAATTCTGTGGAACACAGGATTCTCCTGCTCTGCCAACACGATGAAGCTCTGCAAAAGCATTCAGGGTAACTGTTGCTGGTCCACAGAGACAGGAGCTCCAGCTCTTAAGAAAAAGACCACATAAACTCTAAGTCCTTTGAAAAAAGAAGTAGGAGTGACTTGGCAATACTATTATAGTGTATTTAAGCACTTTAATGATCATTTTTCTATAGACTCCCAAGTAACTTAGGAAGCCAGACACTGTGAGGATTGGCCCAACTCTGTTACCACGGAAAAACAAATGGTTGCACTTGATTTTTTTTCTCACTATGTCTTGTATCTACACCAGAGCTTTTGTCTCCAAAAAATTTAACAAAAAATAAATCCTTGAGTTTTCATTAACAAAGACTTTAGAGTAAAACTGTACTTTACCAGTTTTTTTTTTTGGTCTGAAATTTTATTCTCAAGTCCTTTGCACACTCTTGAGCATACTAGGGTTCTTTCAGCAGTCTTTGGACCTATCCAGTTTTCTCAATTGGATCTCTCTCTCCCCCACAGCAATTTGTTTAGGCATGTACATGCTAATCACTTCAACCACATCAATCCCCCTTCAAACACAAAGAACAACCTGTTAATTTAGGGAATGGCTGAGCTACCACACAAGCTGCCAAGTACAAGCTCAGCATAAGCAAACAAAAGCATCATGACAGTCTGACCTCAGAAAACTCTATGAGATTCTTGTGGTTATTGCATATTATAAACAGGAATCCTATCACATACTTTAAAAAGCCCAAATCAAAAGAGCAATTAGCTCAGAAAGAAACCCCCAAACCATCACAAACCTTATTAGTAACTGGCAACAAGACAGTCTCACTAAACATAGTGATAAGGAATAGTATGGTGGAGGGCACCCTATATTAGTTCCTCAATTCTACATAATCCAAATTTATTCCCCTACAGAAACAGGCCACAAGCAGGTAAGAAATTTGGAACTTGCATCTTGAAGGCTCATTTCAGAGAGTAAGTCCTAACATTGTTTTACGTGCTAATCCTTATCTACCTTTGTCTCTACTGAATCCTTTTTCTCTATCTCATCATATTTGAACATTTTGTTCTAATCTCAAAGGCTCTGAAGAGCTGCAGACCTCACACATAGTTTTAAACTGGATCCATGACAAATAGTCTTCTCTTTTTCTGAAGCAAAAACGAATGCATTGGTGCACAGGGCAGGCAAAGTTGGTAGCCATTTGATTTGATAAATTAATACAATTTGAAAAAGAGTAACTTTCAGGCACACAAAGCTGTTCTTCAGGTCTGAAATCAAAGCAACACACTTCAAAGCTGAATACAAGTAGAGAAGAAACGCTTTGCCTTTAATTAGATATGTATCAATTAGACCACCTGGGAGCATGGACTTACTGCCCATGGAGTGATAAGGACGGCAGAAAAGAAGAAAGGTGATAAGGTCCTTATCTTCTAATGGAAAGGAAGAGGTCAGTAATTTATATCCTGTGGAATATGAAAAGGTCAGATGAGTAGAGAGGAATTACAGTTTGACATAAAGTCAATATTTCAATCATAATCTCTATTGGGATTTTTGTTATCCCACAAAATTATGAATTTTTGTTGTCATGGACACCTCTGGAAAGTGTTTCATAATTGCACATATCAATTTCCTATGTCCATGTAGTTCTTTGCAATTTTGCTCTCAGTTTTAATGGTTTTGAACACGTTTCTGCTGGAAATGCTGGCTCAGAAAGATCCAGATGAATGTACATCCACACTGACAACCAGCTGGGAGGTTGTACTGATGCCTTCATTTGCTCCAGCATCATGAACCAGAGATACCCCCACAACACCACGTTTTGTTAACAGAGGTTGTTGTCCTTTCATGGACCCACCCCACCATAAAATGCTTGCAAGCTATCAAATCACAAGGACTGTAAATGAATCTGAGCAGAAGCTTAAGGGGGCTAAGCCCTGTGCCCACTGCCCTCTGCAGATGAGGGTCAGTGCTGTAAAACAGCAACTGCTTTCCAGACGCTGCACAGTCAGTGCTTAAAGGAAGGTTCTCCTCTGATGAGGCTCAAAATCCCACACATTCCAATCAAAGCCGTGATCTCACACAAGGTATCCAAGGCAGCTCAGCATGGTGCCTCCCATTTGGAAGATGCTGAAGGAAACAGAAGGCACCACTGCTGGACAGCTCTCCTGCAGGAATCCCACTGCTCCTCGCCTTCCGCAGGCGATGACTTTCCGAAGCTACAGATCGGACACCAGTCGAGTAGAAATATCCACCTTCAAAGCCAGCTTGGATGGGGCCCTGAGCAGCCTGACCCAGTGAGTGACAGTCCTGCCCATGGCCTGGGGCTGGAATGAGATGAGCTTTGAGGTTCCTGCCAACCCAGACCATTCTACCTTTCATAACTACTGAAATGGCTGGGCACTCCTGCTGGAAAGCAGCTGTACTCTGCAAGGGAAACATATTTGTACATGTATTTTAAAGTACCTAACTTAGCTCTTTTGTGTACTATTCATTTGTTTCTATCTGCTGTACAAAATGTTAAAATCATTCTAGAGCAGGGTGGAAAATGTTCACTTCCAAAATAATAGTACTTTACTAAATCAGAGAGTGCACAACTATTATTTCAGATAAAATAGCATTTTTTTCAAGTGTATGTTTCTATTTACATGAATAAAATCCAAGGCAAAGATGTGTCTTTTAGAACTTGCTGGAATTTAAATGCCTGAATAAAAAGTCACAGCTTTTTCTTAGTTTCTATGGATATAGTGGAGAAATAGCACTTAAGAATCATTTAACAACAGTAATTGATACACATTATTCCTGCAAGGGTAAACTGATGTGCCATGACTTTTTATGTTGCTCTATCACAGTCTGAATTTCTGTGTTCTTAGCTGCAAGATGATTTTCCAAGACCATCTACTGTTTCAAGGAATTCAGTAAAATTTCACACAATGGCACCTGATGTAAATTTGGATCTGGAGCAAAACTCTTTGTAAATGCTTCAGTTTAATAGGGGGACATTTTTTCAATATCAGAGGAAGGGCTTCAACAAACAAATGCACAGAATGTGAAGTTAAACATTTCTAAGGGTATTGCTGTGTAGCTTTTGTAGCAGCCCTGATGTTTCCCTAATGAGTGAGGCTCGGTCTCATTGTGACTCGCCTGCTTCTTCAACAGGCAGATGGTGTTTGCTATTGGGATTTAGTCATACAAGAAACAAGGTTCATGTTAGCAACAGCATAAGGATGGTCAATCTGATTTTGTTTACAATGATAAGTAAGACCAGAAGCATTTTTATCCCTCAGATAAGAGGGAAAAAAAAAAAAGGAAAAAATTGAAAATATTTAAAAAGGGGTCCACCCCACCCATCTTTCATATGTAGAGCTTCCACCGTCTCCTGCAAGAGCTGCACAAGAAATCTTTGTACAAACATGTCTGAAATTTTTCCACCCTGGCTGCCTATTGCTCAGGTTTTGATTTAATACAAGTCTTAGAGCACAAACTTTCAAACTTCAGGTGGAATATAAAAAATAAAACTCTCTCAAAGGAGAAATTATGCCAAAACGATCTTGTATCTGAAATTTTCATACCACTCCTTGAAGTTCTTATCTGAATGCTCACAGAAAATGTAACAGATTTATCACTGGCTTCATCTTATATAATTCTCATATTCAAAAGAATGGTTGAACCCTTTCATCTACTTTTATTTCTCTGTAACTAGATTAAACCATCAGGGATGGTGCTGCCATTTCAATTTGTGCAATATTTTGTTCTAAGCCAGTGGGGAGATCCCTTCCTGCAGAGAGGAGCAGGAGTCCAGAAGACACTGAGTGTCTTTTCTGCCTACTCAAGGTAATGATTGTTTGGTGAGCTGCATTTCAACAATGGAAAGTATTTCTCACAGAGGTTCATGCTAAAACACGCCAGTGGCTTCTAGTCCTGTTCTCAGAAAACTGCAAAGGTAAAACAGAAAAAAAGAAGAAAACCAGCAACGACTAAACTGAAGCAGATCTGTCCTTTTGCACAAAGGCAGCTCTAAAGGGTGCAACCCTGCCTCCACTGATGGCAAGAGTTGTTTTGTCATTGACCTCAATTTAGTTAAGATTTATTTCTAGCAAGAAAATACAATGAATCAGCTTCGTCATCAGTTATATCTGTCCAGCTACACTGAATCCAAGGGCATTGATTATGGCAAAAGAGTAGCAATATTATTAAGGAATTCTGATTTATAGAATGCTGTCTCATTCACAGAAAACAATCTTAAAATTGATTGATACATTTCTGATCTATTTTCAAGTCTTAGTCTTTGCAAGATGCTCTGTGTGCTCCTTTTGAATGTGTTCCAGGACTAATTTTTTTTTTTTTGATAAAAAGATTAATAGGAATATTATTCATCACTTTTCCACATTTTGAATTATTTAAAATATTCCTCAGAGGACCACCATAAGGCAAACATGGTGATCCCCAGGTAAGTTACCTGTCCAAGCATGCCCAGCCTGTCACTCCCAGCAATCTCTTCCCAGAAGTTTTACAGAGATATTTTACCTCTGGAATAAATTGTTTTGAAATGTACTTGGTTGAGTAAATATCTTTGTTTAGCAGGATACACTGAGGTTTCCTGTTGTATTTGTTTTGATATTGGGGGCATTGTTTTTAGGTCTTGATCATGACCTAAGCCCTACACTGCTACGAAAAGCTGACAGTTACATACTGAAGACAGGCAAAGAAAGTATTAACCTGATTTTATATTTGATTAATTGAAACAGAAATTAATACATCAACCTTAAAAAGGATGTCTGTGGCAGAACAGGGAATTTAGCCTCAGTCTAGTGATTCCAGCTCACTGCTGTTACCACAAGACACACCCGTAATTTCTTTTTCACTCTAAATGATAATTACTTAAAGAGAAGTGGTTTCTCTTATCTCCCCCACTAACCATAAATCCTTCATGTAAGTATTATTAGGCATCATTTCATCTGGAATGGGTGAATCCTGATGCATCCTCAGGCTCGTGTGGATGTGGGAGCAGAGCCCTCACGTGTGGGCAATTACAGCCCCGGCTGATGGAGCACCGAGGTTGTGCCCTCTGATCCCCAAACCCCTGTAGGTGATGATTCACAGTTATTAACAATAATTTAAGGAAATCTCTTCTGTGAGACAAGTTCCAGGTTCTGACAAAGTGATTTGTTTTCCTTGTTATTAACATTCCTAGATTGGTTTTAACAAGAATGAAGGAATGTGCAGTGTGCTGGTATTTGATTTTTTGTGTATGGGTGGCTTTGTATTGGCTCCTCCTTGGCTGCTTTTGGAATCAGGAATTTGGTTTGGTTTGCTTTCTGTTGGGGCACTACTTTGCAAACAATGGAAATGGGTATCTCTTGATAAGCACCAGCTCAAGTTTTTACTGCAGGACATTGCTGTGGAGGGAGATCAGTCAGACTTGTAACCACTGCAGAGTAAGAAAACCTGCCACTGAAATAATCCTTCTTTTTTTTCTTAGAAAGGCAGGAAAGAAAGCAGGAGGAAAATAAACTCACTGTAAATTTGAACTTGGAAGTCTCTCTTATGTAGCAGAACTTACCAGTGTGAAAGTAATAGTTTATATTTCTAAAATAGTGATTTTCCTGGTAAAATAATGACATTGTAGGCTAGAAACCTGTGAAAAGAGGACTGCTGGGTTTGACTGCTTGGGAAATTCTGCAAGGACAGCATGAATAGTAAACAGAGAAGGCAGAAGGAGGGGTGTTCTTCCAGCCCAGAGCAGTGCTGTGCAGAGATCCCCAGCCTGCTGACCTGACCCTGAATCTCCTTTAGCCTGGCCAAACAGCAGTGTGGAGTCTGCACTAACATATGGTTTGACTTCTGGTTTCTAAGGTAAGATGTTTAGAGCAAACCAGGCACCTTTGCACTGCATTCTCTTTATTCTGCAGAAACATCATAAGTGAAAAGAAGTTTTTAACTGGCTGTTCCCGAGGCACAAATACGAGAAAGTAGCTCCAGGAGCAAAGGTAGACTTCTAAATTACTGTCCTCAAAAGGAAATCTGTTTTTATCTAGACAAAAGATGAATCAAGGAATAACACCAAACATCTAGGTCCTAAAATCTGAATGTTAGTATGATTCACTGTTGTGACTTGAGGCCCCAGAAAATCATGCAAATTATTTGGTGGTATAAATGTCACTTCCTGCAGTAATATATATAAAGAACCTGACCAGTCAGAGTTTAGAGTTGAGCTTGAAATTTTTCTTTCAACTAATTCCTGCATGCATCTGTGAATCACAAAGCACTACACATCTGCTGACTTGCATCAGCAGTATTCTTTACTGCTGCCCAAATTCATGGGAACATGCTTTTGTAGCCTCACAAACAAACAGTTGCAGTGGGAACAGTTGACTTTTGCACGCTGTGAAGTGCCATTCTTACTGCTTTCATGTTTGCTTTGCCTTTTCAAGGAAGAAATTACATCCTTAAGATACTTTATCTGCCTAAATTCCTATGAATGACAGATCAGCAATGACAGACTGGATGCTGAAAGTCAGTATCCTCTGGTACTTCCAGCTAAAGAATCATGGCCTACTCTAAGTTTACAATCCCCTGCCCATAATGGCTTACAACTACACAAGTGATACTGAAATCAATAGGAACAGGCCAGATCTCTGGTTAATAGGCATACAATGAAAACTAAAATAAATGAAAATTAAGTTGCAAATGTTCCAGCTTTCATGCAAACGGTTTGCCAAACATAGCTCATGTCCTGTTCAAATTGTAGTCATTTTATGCTTCTACACCAGCTGTGCTATTGAAAAAAGCCAGCTGTTTATCTGGAGTGTACAAGCTCATACAATTTTTAAGAATCAGTTTTTATTAACAATGTTTTACAGTGAGTCAGCTGGTTACATTTTCCAACCATGTACACGATGCGCTTTGTACATAAATACCAATAATATTCCATTATGCAGATTTGTCCATGTATTTCCTGCAAGGAATGCAGATACATTTCCAGAGGCTGTCTCAGAAGTCCTCTGTGCACATAAAGAATGGCTAAAAAAGACTTACTGTGTCTCTTGAGCAGTCTGTCAGTACTGCACACTGACCACTCTCCACATCTTCTCAGCCTTATTTTTGAGTACCTTCTCTAATTGTCTGCAAACATGCCATGCCTTGATTTCAGCTTCCTGCTTTTCATGCACAATTCACTCTGCCTTACAGTGCACAATCAGTTTGATAACTATCCAACACTACTGGAGCTTTTTCTAAGGCAAAAATGTATTTTATTTGTTTACCACAATTCGTTCATGAGATCCTTGTTAATTTAAAGCCTGAAGCTCAAGGAGCTGTTCAGTAAATATCTTAAAATTTTAACTTAGAATGCAGTAAAATGAAGTAAAACTGCAACATATTTTTTGTAGAGGTTACTAAAGGCTTTTCAGTGACATAAACTCTTTTCCTGACATTCCAAGAATGGAAACACTATTTCCATTTCAGATATTCCAAGGAAAGTCAGAATGCAAAAGCATGGGCATTCTTCTTGATCCCAGCAATCTCTTTCCAGCAGCAGGCACGAGCCCTGCACATGGGGTGACACAGGACTGTGTTTCACTCAGTGAAATGTAACATTCTCCATGGACCAGTGATGGTGAGGGAGAAGCTTGCTCCATTAAACCTGACAGCAAAAGCTGTTACCTGTTTTTCCATTAAAACAAACAGGATTTGGTGGGGAAAGGGGGGGGGGAAGAGGAGAAACTAATTCATGTGCCACGCATATTAAACACATTTTAGTTGGCCAGAGCTGGGACGTGCTGTGGACAGCCAGCCACACAATGTGTCAAAGGGCTGGGCTGCAAAGCTGGCTTTGAACAGGAAGGTTGACTTCTGTGAAGTGCAGGATTTAAAAAATTTAGTTATTTTAATTCAGTTCTCCCAGTTTAAGCTGGGAGTAGTAAGAGTTTCATACATCCTTTGACCCTTTCAAAATTCAATGAAGTGCAGAAACACACCTGAGAGTTAGGTTTATCTTTAACTATAAATGGACCAAACACGTGTGCATCTATTCATGCTTTTAGAAATTATTTTCTCTTTTTGCATGGCTAATGGTATTTGCTTAATCCTTAAGTAGAACTTCTTTCCCCTCAGGCTCCTTTTTCTCTAATTAGTCTTCTTCAGTAATTACTCATTTTTATGACTTACGAAGATCTCTCTAACACCAACACCATCAACTTTCAAGTACAGAGAATTCAATGCTTTCAGAAAAAAATGTGAGTAAACTTTGAGTTTAGAAGCACCAAAGAGACTACAAAGGATTCCATAAACTTTGTCAGAATCACAGCAGGGAATAATTCTGCAATTACATTTTTTGGCAAGCAAGTTCCTTACAATGCATTTTAGGCAATATAATTCTGCTTACAAATATGAAAAAATGAGAACTTTCTTAGTCTGCACAATTTACAATGAATAAAACAGCATCAGAATTTAGTACTTAGTAGTAACAAGCTGAACAAGACAGATCCAGTCTTTTTTCAGAAGAAAGTAAAATTTTGTTTGCTACTTGCAGTGAAATAAAAATATATTCACAGTCCAGAATATTTCATTTGATTATCACAAATACTTCACCCTACTTTCTGATCTTCTAAAATAAAACTGACTTCAATTTAATTTTTATAATGCACTTGCTTTATTCCTGCATCCTGTAGATAAAAATAATGTTATAAAGAATCCAGGGTCTGCAAATAGTTGAGGTCACTCCTGCATCTCTGCATCTAACCCAGGGATCAAGATAATGAAAATATTAAGGTTATCTGAAGTCATCTGATGGAAGGAAGCACATGAGAGCAATTGCATAAGAAGGAAATGAAGACATACTTTCCTCCCCAGCTTTCTGAGATACACTGAAGTCTCAAAGCTAGTACTGAAAGAAGATACAATTTTTCCATTTTAGTTAATTAGAACAAACGTTTGCAATTTAAGCACCTATTCTGTACATCTGTGACAAAATCCCCCCATGTTGAAACGAATCACTACCATAGGAACTTACTACTTTTGTACCTATTTTGTACCTACATTTTTTACAACAAAAAAGGTTGGGAGCACATTTAGGGGAGAAATCTGTTTGCCTGCTACTGACTTATGGAAAATCAAAACTGCAGCCAAATGAACTCTCAGGCAGGAAACGTGGGTTTTGCTGCAGAACAAAAAGCAGCTGTGACACCTGGGGGTGCACAGGCTGGAAGGGTCAGGGTGCTCATGTCTTTGTCTAGAGTTAGAGCACCCAACCTTTCATTTCAAACTTCTCCACCCTGAAGGTGCAAGTTCTTTGACGATGTACAGATGAGCAGAATTGCCGCCTTCCAGCACTACACAGAACAGAAGCTCTTGCGTAACTATAAGCAAAATTTCCAGGAAGGACCACATTCCTGACTGGCTGACAAGGCTACAAAGCTTCCAGAGCAGACATTCCTTCAATACCACATGTACACTAAAGGGAGGATGAAGGCAAAGAATTCCTGACAAGGGACTCTATAGGCTTAATTCAAATTTATCATGAGCCAGGAATGTGAAGCTATATGGTCTCCAGATGTTTTAGACAGATGGGGTCACAGCATTAAGCATTCCACCAGTGCTTGTCTGGTTTTAGTGTTCTGTAAGGGAAGTCTAGAACATTACACAAACACAACCAGCATCTCCTCTGGGACAGAACCTGGAAACAGTGGAGAGGGAGGTGCAGGAAACTACAACCTGCAGATTTTAACCAATGCAGAAGAATTACATGGGTTCATCATACTTAGGTAGATTAGAAAGGGTGATAATGTTTGGGTGAAATGGGATATAGCTTCTCAAGCTTATACAACAAACACGTAGCTCTATATTCCATAGGGCTACCTACAGTCTGATAATGCAGGGGCTGTAAGTCTCAGCTGGCAATTGATCAGTGCAGATATCAGCATCTCAGAGAATCCAGTGGCACTAATGGAGCATTGACCATGCACCAGGCAACTAAAAAGCTCTTCTAGGACAGATATCCTTGCCTTACCCCTTTGGAAAACCAGCAGTAATGACCACTAGGAACAGCAGAAGAATGAGCAGCTCCTGGTTCTGTGCTGGACCCTTCTGAAGTAGCTTGTATACCACCAGTAACAGATCAATCAATTCCTCAATACCTCTAAGTGGGAATATCTTTCTTTCCACCACGAGAATTTTGTTTCGTGTTGTGGCCTTTTGGAAAACTTTCAAGTACAAAGAAGTTTCCAAAAGGCCACTTCAGCTGGAACAGATCCTGTTGAGTCCAGTGGAAAGCCTCTCCTGTTGACTCCGGAGAGCTTTGTGCGTAAGTGAACAAACAGCTTTGCTGCACTCCCTTCTCCAGTTAACCACTTCCTCATTAGTTAGAGCCAGCTGCGTCACTTGGAACGTATCCTTTGGGTATAAGAGTTCATGGTGTACAGTAGCACCAGGGAATAAAGCTGAAAACTGTAACAACAAAATGTATAAATAGATAAGAATTCTGTCTAGAGAACCTGGGTTTCCTGCTGCAGTCCCTCAGCCCAGCAGTGCTCTGAAACAGCCATGCGAGCACTGTGTACTATCTAAGACACATGTTTGAAATGGAAAACATGTAGCTCAAAGAGTTGAAATGCACACACCCTGCAAAAAGCTGCTTTTGGAAAAAGTCAGAGAATTAATCTAAAGCATTCTGCTGTAGAGCTCAATAATTGACAAAACCCCAAACAAAAACCACACACACACAAGCTGAACAAAGAACCCCTCCTCACCGGAGTCTAAAAATACAGTTACAAAGAGATCATCGCTTCCTTTCCTGCCACCGAGGGCCTTCTACTCCCCAAACGCTCCTGTCATTGGTTCAGACGCAGAGAGGAAGTGGTTGCTGCAGCAATGGCAACCCAATGAAAGCTCTTTATCTCCTACATTTTTGATTTTTTTTATAGCATGCAGAAAGAGCAGACAGCAAGACCACAAACTTGTTGCATGGCAACACAGCTTGACCTTCTTTATTACTTACCATAAAAATAACAAATTCAGACAAACTTAGAGAATTCTTTGACATACGTCATATGCCTGTAAATTACTCCTTGGGAAACACAAAAAGGTATAATTAAGGAAAAAGATGGAAGAAAGTATTAAAACATGAACGAAACTCACTAAAAATGCCCACCCCCAATCAGGTCTCACAGGTTGGTCTAATTTTAGTCTAACGTACTTTTAAATGCATATGGTTCAGTCAAACACATATAGCAGTACATACCTGCATTACTTTTAAGTTAAAACATTGCTTTTATAGTGATTTAGATAGTTTCTACTATTTCTACAGGCTCTGTGAAACATTTTTATGACAAAATTTTTTATTCGAAAAACTTTATGAACACTCAGCTTTGTTAACCAGATAATGTGCTCTTTAATGGGAATACTCAGAGATTTCTCCAGCTCAAAGGCTGGGCAAATGCCTATTGAAGAATTTCCTCAGTAACAAATCAAATGCTCTTGTGGACAGTTTCTCAGATTTGTTTTAAATCTCTCTCCCTTATCTGAAAACTTTTAGGGTGGGAAGGGAGGGAGGGGATGTCACACTACCTGATAGGTGTTCCCAAAACAGGGAAACTTCTAACACGTGGTATTTTATGCAGGGCCTGGGAGCTTGACTAGGAAGATTTTAGCTGAGTAGTTCAGGGAACAGCTTTAGTGGGAGCTCATGGCAAACTGTTCCTGCAGGATCCACACTGTCATTTTCCAGCCTTGTTAACCTTTAGAATATTCCATTCCTCTGTCTCTCATATTCATTCACAGAATGAATACATAGAAGGAATGTTAATGGTTAATTATCCAACCGGGAAACCTAAATTCTCTATTTCTCCTTTTTTTTTTTTGGTGGTTGTTTTGCCTTCTGCTTTTATGGACTGCAGGATTCTCCTGAGAAGCAGATAACCATCTGGGCACTCCGAATTCCTCACTGCCATGGCTGAACTGTCTCCAGCACCTCAGACACACAAATTAAAGCTACACAGGGGAGCAGCAGAGCAGGGATATTCCTCAGCTGCACCTTCCTCGCTCCTCAGCATCTGATACCTACTTCCCAATCTTGGATTAGCAAAGGCACCACAGACAACCAGCCTAAACAGTGCTTCTTTAATATTTTCTTCTATCCAGGCTGTAGACAATTAGTTAAACCCAAATAAACGAATGCATCTAATTCTATTCGTTGATTGAAAGGATGGCAATGAGCAATTTGCTGTCTCAACTGGTCACAAGTGTCACTGAGAGGCAGCCACCAGTTTGGCTCTGTGGGAAGCTCACTGTGTTACTTCTGTTGGAGCCAAATGGTCATCTTGCTGTGAGCACAAATGCTCACAAGTAGGGCAATACGTGGGAAGAGATCTGGCATTTCCAGGGGTATCCATCCACACACACAAGGTTGATGTACTGAATATATTCTACTATGTACTACATTCTTTATACTCTGTATACTCTAGTTGACCATACTAAACCTGCCCTGTGCCCATACTCTTGTCATGACTCTGAGTTAGCTCCACAGCCACCTGATACAATCTGGATCATCAATAACTCACACCAAAGAAAGAAATAACACACATAAATAAAGTTACTTTAGAAAAGAAAAAGCACCCCAGATATACAATAAAATACAACAGATAATGCAGTGGTCTTAAAAATAATATTTAATGCCAAAAAGGGGGAGAAATTAAAAGATCAAAAGAAACTTTTTTATTCCAACTTCTTTCTTTAAATTCAAATTGCAAAATCAATAATTACTATGGAAAAATATTTAAGATGTTTGAAGTGAGGCCTAAACACAGAAGAGAAGTTAGTGTTGTAAACAAAGTTCCTATAGGGCGAGGAAAGACACAAGGCTGTATTCAGGGCTGCTGGATACAAGTGTTTTCATGTCATTTTCCCATGGCACTTAGTGACATTAAAACTACAGAGTCTGGCAAGCATGACTGATTATTGCTTTATTTTCTCATTCTTCCAATAATTTCTAACACACAAACACATAATGACCATCAACAGAGAATACAAAAGCTTAGATCTGACAACCAAACAGACCTTCCAAAAGGGCAAACTCTGTGTTTAATTCAATTCGATTTAGTGACGGGTCAGGGCTCTTCTTTCACAACTCAGAGGATTCCCATTGCCCAGTTCTTCCTGAGTTACAGAGAACAAATAAAAGATTTGCATTCTAGCATCTGAATTACAGTGTGTGGAAGAGAGAAAATGAAGTGTGAGTTTCAGCCTTGGGTTCATAAGGTATTTCCTGTATTACCTGTCGATGCTGCCTTAATGAAGGCCAGAAAATTCCTCATGTAGCAAATATACATCACAGTTCCCCCCAAATGTACAAATCTAGCAGATTCAACTCCCATGGCAGTCTTCCACCTTCCTCTATTTCTTCTTTTATGGACAAAATAGGGTAGGGATAACAAGGCCGACTATGCAGCATTATGGATCTGAGGCTCTTGGTGGCCTCCTAACAAAATTTAGGAAATTGCTTGAGCAGCACCGAGCACAGGACTGGCACAGAACACACCGACTGCAGGTCACCCTGAAAGTCACTTTTTTTGGTGCCTGAACTCACAAACTGGAGACCCAAACTTGCTGTAGATGCCTTAATTTGGGAAGGCTCTTTTTCTTAAAAAAAGACCTTCCATTTTTCCTCTCAGCCCTGATGTGTGCTACAGAGACATAACATGCTTTTCTACAGCCTGAAGGTTTGAATTTGAGGCTGGCTATTTATACAGTTATTCCAGTCCTTGACTGTGCCACAAAGCCCTGACAGCCCCAACTATTCGACAACTGACCTCCCTGACACAAAGACAGCACAATGGCTAAAGGTCATTCACATGAATAAATGCCTATGAATGATCAAGTTTCTCTTTTTTTTTTTTTTTTTTATCTGTGGACATGAAAGGATAATTCAGTAATTTCATTACAACAGGAAGATCAAACTAGCATTGGTTTTCCACTTACTATTAAAGCAGTCCTACAGGGCTGAAATACTACACTATTCCTTGCCATTCCATTTTTANAAAGGTACTTTCCAACCCAAACCAGTCCAAGAGGCTATGATAGTCAAGCTCTTTTTTTCTCTGAAGTTTGCAAAATCTCCCAAAATAATTACAAACAAAAGCTGTGCTTAAGGAAATCTTGCTCAGCTTGTAAAGCCATGCAGTCAGGAACTAGGGAAAGGGATGGGTGTCTGATTGGATATAAATGCACTTGGGTACCTAAACACTGGCACAATTAAATCATCACGTACCACTTTTGCTCCCTATTCGAAGCAGTTGCATACCAATGGGGATGATTTTACATAGGACTTCTGCTCCATTTGCTGAAGTGCTGAAAAACATTCCGGGAAGGGAAAACAGTGCCAGCTGAAGGTCATAGGAAGACTCCACATCAGCATGTATCCTCTGGGCATCACCAGCTCGAGGGCTCGGTCGTGATGCAGAAGGATGAGGAATGACAACATTTAAGAAATGTCACAACTCAAAGCAAATCACTTAATCCCAAATTCTTCACAAGCAATTGCTATTCCCTTGTTCCTTGTCATCTGGGTACCCCACTTGACATGAAATCTGATTCAGAGAAAGGCTAAATATTTACCAAATTGCCAGTGCTAAAGTCAATGAGAATTGTATTTCCAATTCCACCTGGAAAATCAAGCTCTAAGTGTTAAATACTAAAAAAAAAAGAAAAAAAAGAAAAAGAATATTTGCAACTATTATGTCTCAATACAGACTTTTTTCACCTGCAAAATTATAGAATTTGTTCATTTACAAAAATATAATGAAAATAAATTGATTAATATTTAGTAAACATTCAGATACTTTAGTGATAAGCATCACTTAAAACCATGGTAGACACTGGTTCCAGCTTCAGAGGCGGGTACTAAGTTACTGGAAAAAAAGACAAAAAAATTATACCATGAAAACATGGTGTTCACACCAGCCTCACCCAGCCTTTCCAGGAACCTGTTTACGGAAAATATATTCAAAAGGCAGGCAAACCAAAACTGTGTGGGCAACAATAATTTGGCACCTCCTAATTCTAAGTGCCCTTAAACTTTTAAATAACGATTTTTAAATCTGTCTATGTTGATAACAAAATTATAATTCCCTGCTGTTTTGGAATCTATGCAAAAGGGTACAGGCTACTGAAATCTTTGCAGACAGGTGAAAATGAAGTGAGGTGGCTCTGAGCTCAGAGTGGCAGCTTGCAGATGTACTTTTTCCTGCTTGTGCTTTTATTTTGTGGTTAAATAAAAGCATTCAGCTTTCAGTTCTTATCTTTTCAATGTGTTATATTCACGCTACAGGAAACAAACATCAGTATTTTGACCCTTTGGGGGTTTTTTTTCTGAAAACAAGACATTAATACAGGGTAAAGCAAGCAACAGCAAAACTTCATTTTTTAAATTGGAGAAGCAGCAAAATTAATTTTGAAAGCTTCTTCGTTCACAGCTGAAAAGCTTTGTACAAAACTTCATCCTGGAGTGATATTTTCAGCTGTAATATAGGGGTTAGTAATGGAAATGCTGACAGGCCCATAATTATGGAAGCGGAGCGGGCACCACTATAAAGTATATCAGATAGGCAACTGCTTAAATTCAGTACAAGGTATCAAAAGATGATCCTGTCTGTCCTCATTAAAGCAGCACTTGAAATTCCTTTAAACCTCCATGACTCAAACTATTAATTTGATGTTCAGAGGGACACATACACCAGGACTAATACTTGCATGAATACACCCCATTCTGTGCTTCAGACCAAATTGGTGGATAATCCTAAATGGTTAAGCTCATAGAAACTGAAAAAATGAATGGCAAGGATCAGAATATTTTACTTTACAGGTAACAAACTGAAGCAATGTAAAGTAACATAAAAGAGACACATTGGTTCCTGTGTTCAATGAGATTTTAAAGCTTCTCTTTATAGCCAGATAAGCGATGACATATTTGTGTGCAATTCCAATTTTGGATACTGGGGGGGAAAAAGTGCCATCACCTCTGTTCACTGGATCTTGTTTGACAGCCACCTCATTCACTGGCGTGAAATTCTTGATGCCTGCACAAATCCCATGCATGCAAAGGAAAGAAGATCAAGCATGGAGGTCCAGGAGGGCACTTGGGTGAATAACATGCTTAAAACCTGTATAGATTTTAATTTATGTTGCTACTTCCACCAAAAACGTTCACTAACTTGGTAGCATGATTATAATGTGCACAGTATATTCTATTTCTGTAACAGATCAATTAAGAAACTTCATCTGACAGCTGTCTGCTGTAACAATGTTCTTTTCTTCAACAGACACAGAAAGAGCAGCAGGAGGTTACCTTTGAATTATTTCCAACCATATACTCTGTATCATGACTCCAACAAACTCACTCCTATTTCCTTCTCTGCATTAAGGTGCATGAAAACTACAGTAGTGAATTTACCTCTCTTGGATCCAGCCAGAAAATCAGATTTTTGGGGCCAAGTTCTTCTGAAAAAGCCCTTTTTCAAGCATAAATAAATAACATTTAAAAAAGATATGTGTTGCATTCTGTACAAATATAGGTCTACAGCTCTTATCAGGTAAGGGAAATAACAAATGTCACATTCCACAGAAGCTTGCCTCACTGGAAATGGGATTGATGGTGTTTTTGATGACTAGGTAGAGAAAGAAAACATCTCACTGAACAGAAAGTACTTTCCCATGGAAAGCTGGAATAGTACTATTTTAAGTAATGCCCTACTTAAGCACAGGGACACCCTCACTGTGTCACTCACACAAACGTGATTTGCATGTTTTGATGGTTTGTACTTCTGCCTCAGACTACAGCAATGCCTTCTACAAGATGATTCAGAAGATTATTATATTTGCATATTTCCCTCATTCCTGGCAGCAAAACCTTCCACGGGCCATCAATTCCAGGACTGCAGCCACTACAGGAGAGCATGAGCAACAAAACAAAAAGGTCCCAACGTCTACTGATGTCATTCCTAATTGAATGTGGAGCACAACGGAGGCTGCCAGGATTCCTGCACTTGTTAAACAAGTGCAGGAACCATCATGGGATGTTTTAATTTTCTGATGAGGAAAACACGTTTTCTCCCTAGGCAGACAGGATTGCAGATACCAACAGAGGACAATGTAGTTTTGTAGTTCCAGAACAAGGGGCCACATAAAGAAGATTTTTGACTATTAACTCACTTGCTGAAGATGAGGCAGCAAAGCAACAAATGCCAGAACAGAAAAATATACTGGCTTACCAAGCCAGGCTCATCCCTCCTAGATATCTACTGACCAGAAAAAACCTTGCTTCATCTTGTGCCATTTTGTCTATATTATGTATCATTTAGCCAATCATCAGGTTTACAATTTTATTAGAAGTCCTTAGGAAACAGTTTAAATTTTCTAACATAATTTGGTCCTCTGGTAGCTCAGTTAAAGGACACATAAATGTGAATGCCATATGCAAAAATGACTTGTAGTGCTTTGTGGGAGAGTAAGACAAAGCACTTTACCTAAAGCCAGCAGAGTTCTACAGAGTGCAGTTCAGGACAGAATTGTCTTGCATGTCACACACAGCTCCTCATTCAATGAATTCTCTTAGATTCATATTTTTGCATTCTTAATGCAAAAGAAGAGAAACTCCCACTGGCTGTGTGGAAGTGGACTTGAGAGGGGCATTAATCTTTCTTACCAGCATATATAGGAATGCTGTCAATTAATTACAAGTGTATCAAATGCTTGACTGCAGATCGTGTACATGGTGTGCTTTTCACGTACTGATTTACAGGCAGTGGGAGGAGGTCAGAGCCAAAATGTAACTACAAATCAAAGTTAAACATGGACATGGAAATTTATCTCTGTTTCCAAGACGGACAGTTCTCTGTGTGTTAGGCTGAACCAGGGCTGTGGTGATGAAACAACAGCACAACTGTGTTTGCTCCTGGCAGTGACAAAGTGAGGAATCACTCCTGGAGCACAGGACCCTGTTAGTTTAGATGCTGTGCATCCTGCAAGAGCCAGGATCTAAAATGAAGCAAATGTTAACTCCTTTCAGAGATAAAACAATCAGAAGAGTTCACAGCTCCAAATGGAAAGCAGGGAACATGACATCCTGCCAACCAGCACTTGGCAAAACAACTTCTAATGTAATATGCAAATACTGGTGCACTGACAAATATTACTTGCAAAAAATATTAATAAACTGCCTGAAATCCTAACTATTAGCATTATTTCTACCTCTGTGATTCTCTTTAAGAAACAGTCCCCAAAAAGTCAGTGATGTAAAAGAATAAGAATTAAAAAAGCAATCATCAAAAATCCTCTGCTGAAGTTTTGTGCTTACATGTAGTAAAGCAGATAGCCATGATAAAAAAAAATCTCAGTTGGTATTCTAAAGGTTGCATCTTTGCATTTACAAATAATTCAGTATGTTGTGTTGGCATTTAATTAGAATTCTATACTTCTACCAACTATGACAGGAGTTGTATTAATTTGCTTTTCATATGCTTCTCATTTGCTACCATCTATTCAATGTATTGAACAGAAAATTGAGAAAGAGCATATGAGAGTGGTTCCTGTTACTCAAAAAAAATTTTAAAAAAGTGTGCAAATAGCACAGCTTGGATGCATAAATACAGAGTGCAAGTTAAGACAGATTTAGTGAGGAGAAGTCGTGTGTTAATCTGTGTCTGAAGAGGTCAACAGGTACACAGCCAGAGCAGAGCCAGCTGATATGGGGCAATTTAATATCAAAAGCCCATTTTTCCAAGGCCACAGAATCACAGAATATGCTGAGTTGCAAGGGACCCACCAGGATCAGCAAGCCCAACTCTTAGCCCTGGCACGGGACATCCCCAAGAGTCACATCATGTGCCTGAGAGCACATTGTCCCATGTTCTGAAAGAAACAAATTTGCCATAAGAAAAGTCCTTGCATGGACAAATAATCATTTACAAGTTGCAATAAAAAAGTAAAATAAATAGACAAATAATTTTTAACACTGGAGAGAGGACCAGTTGAGTCCCAGAGGAATTTGTGCTGGGTCTGAAAGTGTTCCACACATCATTAACGATGGCTGTGGCAACTTAAGATAACTTGAACCCAACAAGGATGGAAAGCTACATTTTTGTAATTAACCTCCTACAAAAAGGATTTAAAAGAGGGAGTGGGAGGCATATTACAGAGAGTACAAAGAGAAAAAAGGAGAGAACACAGAGGATACAGTTACAGTGATCACTTGCAGCCTGCAAGGCTCAGAGAACAACTCCTGATTAGACGAAAAGCTCAGTAACTTTATCTCCTTGACCTTAGTGGGAATGAACACCTTGGACACCAGCTTAAAATTCTTTAGCCCAAATTCACCTCAGGGTCACCTCAGCACTACAGATGGAAGAGTTCAGGGATGAAAACTTATGCTTCACCATGGTCTTCTACACTCAGAGAACCCAGTTTCTAACCCCAGTTTCCTGCCGGTTAGACTGTGTCACATAGCTCTGGTACTGCTTCTGTCTCTGCAACAGAGAGGTACAGCTGGGCCACAGGGCTGAGCAGTGTGGAATTACAGAGAAACACCTCAGAAGGTCAGCTGAGAAGAAACCAGACCTCCCTACTGGCAGTGCAGAATACAGGGAATACAGGATGTGAGACTTCAATCCTGGGCGAGTTATTTCTCGTTCTTATGAAAATGCAAGGCACATCCCAGTGCCATCCTATCTTAAGGTAATGATTAATTTGTGGAGTAGTTCAGAGTCTGCCTGAAAAGGATCCCATATTCAGGATGTCAGAATGGCTTTATGTCACCCACAGGTCTTTGCATTTTCATGACAGCCATTCCCTGAGCAGCTTCATTAAACAGATATGCTGAAACACCAGCTTCTGTCAAGAAACCTTTCACAGAAGAGTTTGTGTATTTTTTGAATCTATAAAAAATGCTAAAGATTTAACAGAAACAAACCCAGAAACTCTTTATTTCACCAGTATAAATGCAAAATATCAAGAAATAATCTTTGAAGCCTAATAAACTGTTTTAAACTAGCATCAATTGCAGGTATGTGAAATAGTAAAAAGAAGTCTACTGATGCTCTACACATTTTAGACTTTGATAATACAATTTTTCTTTCTCTGTTTTCTAGAATATCATAAGCAGATGCAGTGCACTAATTTGCTACAGAAAGGACACAAGGGACCAAATGTTCAGCTGACTTACTGAGGTGAACTCTATATGTCAACTTGCAAAATTTGCTGTGTCTCCAAAACAGTTTTTGTTTAAATGTGACACATGCAACCAATTTGCACACATAAATCAGTGGGGTGATGAAATGCTGATGGAGTTAAAAATCCTTTTCTTTGAAACTCTTAACTGGAAGGTGTCAAAAGTCCAAAAGTAAAAGAAGGGTTTGCAAAATAAGACAGGCAAAAATGTATCTCAACAGCTCTGTCATTATTTTTATGTCAGCAATTGCTTTATGAAATATTTAATCAGCAAGTCTATTTCTTTTTCTACATGGTTTCCTTATAATTCCAGTTTCCAAAAAATGGAAAATGCTTTTTAAATGTCACCTGATGGAGCAAGTGAATTCTACTACTATAAACCTTTACTTCTTAAATTCTTTTCTCTGAAAAATACCTTCTGTATCCTTCCTTGTTCCCTTACTTTTCACTTGTTTTCTTTTAACTGACAAAATGGATAAAAATGTTGTTTTAAACCCAGAGTCATGGATCATTTTCACTGCAGTTTAACTTGGATTTAAGAAGCAAGGTACCAGAGAAATGAACACTTGGTGCAGGAGGGGGGAGTATCAGGAACCACCCATCAACACTAAGATAAAAATTCATGCTACAATTTCACACAGGGAATCGTGACTGTTAAGAATGAATATTCATAGATAACTGCTTAAGAAAAGTGTGGAATAACCTGATATAAACTCAACAAAATGAAGCCTGGTAAAGCACAGTGGCAAAGCTTTCATAAACTTCAAGACTAAATTCTGGTTTGTGGCTGATGAAGACCTTGCAGAAGGAGCAGCTTGACTCCAGACTCTTGCTCTTGTGCCCACGCAGGTCACACTCATTAGAAGAGTGAGTTAGTGATTTCCCAGGTCAATATCTATTTAGATGAGATTCAGGCAGCTCCAGGGCACCACAGGTTTGCACAAGGACTCTGGGACTTTCAGACTTGCCACCAGCACCAAAACAAAGCAGAGGTCCTACATCTCCAAAAAGACCAGGTGAAAGGACAGCTGAGCAGGGAGAACTCAGAAAGGCCACTAAGACCCCAAGCTTGAGACTGAATTTCCATCAGATCTATGAATCCATGACATTGTTCTTAATACACATGATCTACTAATTGACACTAATCACCTTCAGCAATGCTTTTTTTATTTCCTTTGATCAAAACCATCTTGCAAACTCATTTTTTTTCCCCTTAACTCACTGTTCTTGTCAAAGGTTTGGATTGGCTACAATGCTGAATTCTCTTCTTCCCTTACCATTAAATATGCATGAATACTTCAAAGCCTCATGCTTTACTGCATACTGACTGCTACATGGAAGTTTGTGAGTGGCCCTAGGGAATGTCCTCAGCTTTCCTGTAACAATAAACTCAATCAAGTGCTACCTATAACATAAGCCTAGAGAACTAAAGTAGCTCACTTCATTTGCAAGTCTAACTTCCAAAATTGTGGAAAAGGCCTGCAAACAAAGATGTTAAGTATAACAACCCGTGGAAAGGAATGCAATTGCTGGGAGCTTGTAAAGGGCCTTAAGGACCTCCTTGCAAAGCTTTAAGATGTTCTCTGACTCTTGGTCTCGTGTACAGAGCAAGTGACATTGGTTTAAATAACACTAATATTTCCAGCCAATGTAAACCAGCTTAAAACCAAGATATGACAAATCATACCATCCATGAAACACTATTTTGTTTGGCTTTGCTTTACAAAATGGTAAAATGTGAAAGGAAAATTGAGAAACAACCCTGAACTGAGTTACAGAGAAAACCCTGTATGCACTATCTCCTGCTCCTGAAAATTCATTTTATATCCTATAGCTAGGAAAAATTAAAGGACCCAATTAGCCAAACTTAATAAAGACCAAAGTCTGACAGCTGCTTCTATAAAAGGAACAAAAATCCTCAACAGGAGACTGCTGTGCAGAACTCAGGCAACAAGCTCCACTCTGCACTTCACTGCTCACACAACTGCACCAATTAGGCATCCTTGGTATGGTTCTATTAACATGTATTTTATAAATGCCTTTGATAATAACCACACTATCCTGACTGAAGTATTTGCACCTGGTTACTTAATACTCCTGGGCATATGACTTTTTGCGGTAAATAGAGAGTGTGAAATTATTTCGAATTATTTAATTTTCACGTCTTAGAATATTTTGGAGACGAAAATCTACAACATTTTTATTCCCCCAACCTAAATGTTAAGGATAATTTAGGATAGTATGTGTGTCCTTTGACCTTTTTACTCTGAAGTATGGAACAATATATATGTATTCACATGGGAAAACATGTATTTATATATTATGTGATTTATGCATGATATATTATAGATATAACATTTAACTGACTATTGGAGTTGACAAAGTTTAATCAAAAGCTATTATTGTCATGAGAGGGGAATGCTTTGAATAGTTGTGCTAGTAGGATGTATCTTGCACACATGGAAAATGTGGAAAACTTCAGTGGAAAACTGAAGGAAAGGAAGAGGTGAGATGAGGTAAAGGGCTGATATGTGGAGATCACAAGCAAGCACCAATCGTTGCCCCTCAGATGCTGGTCAGGAATCAGAGCTTTACCCAGACTTCAGTTCCCAGAGGAAGGATGAGACACAGACCTCCCCCCACGCATCAGAGCAGCACCTTCTCTCCTGCCGGAGAACATTTGCTTCTGAAGGGGAGAATGCTCATTGATGGCCACTGACGTTCCTTGGCCTGTCACAAGACAAATCACTCATGTTGTTTACTCCAGTCCTGGCCACTGAAGACAAACTGGCATGTCTGAAAATGTCTTGGCAAAGAGGCAGGGGTAGAGGTATCTACATTTAACTTGTAATATGCTTGCAGCATGATTAAATAAAAACATAACCACCTGTTACCCTTAATTCAGTGGGAGTATCTATTTTCAATTATAGCATTTACTATCCACCCTCAAGTATGGCAAGGAACACCATGGCAACATAAACACAGTCGTGGCTGCTTGAGAAATTTAAATTATAAATAGCAATGTATAGCCCATGAGGTCCTGGAAATAAACTAACTAATCCATAAGCATTTGTTACTATGACATAACATTTCCACTCAAATGCTGTTTGCCTCATCTCAAACTCTCTCAGAACAGATTTAGAAGTTCAGTATCTCTTGACTCCAAGCAAGTTCAAGTTCAGACATGAAAAAAAAGCAGAGATAGTGGAGAAAATAACCTATAGCAGAAGAGTGGAGAACAAATTAACAACAACAACAACAACAAAATCCCCAATTAGGCTTTATTGTGTTTCCACTGAAAGTAACGGGAGAAAAAAAATCCCAATATATCCCAAATGTATAAAAGAGTCCCCTTAATATAGACAGACATGTTTTTATACTGAAACATCCCTGAGGAGAAAAAAAGAAAAAGAAAAAAAAGAAAAAGAAACCAAAAAAACTGGGCTGAGTAGCAAACAGTTTAGAAATGCAAATAAACTTAGCAACCCTCTAAGACATTGGAGAGATTTTGGAACTTGCTGCTCTCTTTAGCTTCATTCTGGGAGAAAGATCCATGGTAACTGCGGGAATACAGGGATTCAAGCCCGAGCCCAGTACTCAAGAGGGAGCTGAATTATCAATTGTTCAAGTCTGCTGTGCAGTTCCTTATTCCCTGCAAAGCCCAGGCCAAGCAAGAGCAGCAGCTTTTTGCCAGCTGGCCACACGCCTGCTGGGGTTGGAGAGGCTTCCTCACTTCAGAGTGACCAAGGGCTCAAAAACGGGAGAAAGGAAAGGAAATCAAAGGCTCTATGAAACCAGGACTGAAAATTGGGAGCAAAGAGGTAACTGTGAAGTCTGTGGTGCCAGGACAGCAAGAATTTTATTTGATGTAGGCTCACAGACATTACAGAGGTTTGATACAAATCTGGGGCCTTAAACTAAACATGTGAAAATGCATTTAGGTTAGGCAAGAATAATAAAGATTTAGAGGCATCAGCTTTGTCTCTTTATTATTGAGAACAACAGATCTGAGAAATTTACAATTTCTTTTCAATTGCAGCCATTGGTTATGGTCCACTTTTGATCAGATTGATGAAAATCTGTAATGGATCTCCTGAGATCAATGGAATTATTTCAGATTTACACCATGCAACTAAAATGGAATTTAAATTCTGTTCTAAAAATATGTTGTGTTTATCACACATATTTGGGGAAATCTTGGCCTCTTTGACATCAGTGACAGCAATGGTACTCACTGGTATTATTATGGTCTAATTTCCACTGAGTGGTTTTCCGTTTGTGCAGAGTGAAGCAAAACAAAAACTGCCCCAGTGAAGGAAGATTTAAATCAATTTAAATCAAGTCTATGGGATAAAAGAAGCAGACAGGTTACATAAGATTGTAATCATATGTATATTTTATGTGCTTAATTTGGCTTATTGCAAGTCATTGTACAATTAATTTATTAAATGAAAAACATTACTTAGAGGTCTGCTAATTTGCACTTTCAAAGAAAACCTGACAAATCAGAGAAGTAGCTGGATAAATTTGTCAAGCATCTTTCAGAAGATAAGATTATACATACTAGGACCAAGGTTTCAATGGCCCTGACAAGTGAGACTGTTTAAAATTGTCTATGGAGAGATTCAAGCTTGGTGTGGGTAAGAACTTCATTAGAATTATCATTGTCTTTGCCTTTGCCTTTCTGATAAATACAATTTTTTGGTAGACTTCTGTATTTTGGGAGCCTTTCAAGTAAGATGGTGACACTAGCACAAAAGCTTATTTTGATAACTATTATATAAAATGAGAGCAAAAACCTGAAAATATATTCAAAAATTAGTTGCGTTTGTCATCAATGGCTGATTGTTAATCAAGCAATAGAGCAACAGTGTGTGTCACATTGGAGTGTCATTATCACACAATTATTTTGTCATGCATTGTAGTAACATTTTTACAGAAAAAAACCCTGAACACAGTCATTAATTGGTCAACACATTAAAACTAAGATGACATTTAGTGTGATGAAATGGAAAATAAGGCATTCTCAGCATGCTCACAGAAAACAATTCCCACAGAGCCTAAGTATTCCTGAATCACTTGGGCAAGACTAATCTTAGAACAGACATGTAAAAACTCCTAAATAAAGACCATGATTTTTCTGGAGAGCATATGAACAAGTCTTTTCCTAAATCCACAAATATTCATGCATGTGACTCACATGACTCCTGGTGCTTTAAATTAAGTGTGTCTGCAAGTTATGGATGTGCTGGAGCTTGGAGGGTGTGCTGCAAAACCAGCTTTGAAACTGCAAAACTACAAAACTAATAGAACCCAAAACTGCTTCAGCATTTTCTAACCACAAACAAGAAAAAGATGGAAGATTTTTTTTTCCCCAAGAAGAGCCATTAAAATGTCATTCCTACAATTTAGCACCCTGCATTGTACTTTAGAAAATTAAAAATAGCATTTTGATACATATCCAAGGATTCAAAATTGGCTGATCACTTATAACCAAAATTGGAAAGAAATGATGAACTTAGAAGGAGATAAACAAGACTAAGCCTAGACTAAAAGCATTATATACAAACACAGGTGAAGTTCAAGTCTTGTTTCTCCCACCTACAGACTGTAAATCCATCTGTTAACCCAACTTGAAATCTAAATTACCTTTTCTTCACTTCTTTTTAAACACAGTCAATAATCCTGGGGAGCATCTTTCTCTTTGCTTTTTAGATGCCTGCAGACATTGGCAATTGCACCTAAATAGGTGCACACTATACCTACACAGAGTTCTTCAGGCTGCACTGGAGGACTCTGAGAAAATTTGCATGAAATGTTAGTATTTGCTTTATTTTGGTATAAAACCTCACAAAATCTACTGCTGGTCATGATAAATGCTCTATGAACCAAGGAAGATAAAATAGAATAAAAGGAAAATTATAACTACAGGGAAAAAATTAAATTCCAAGTAAGTTTTCCATGAGTAAAGATACAAGGGATTATTCCTTACCCACAATGAATATTTCAAGGGTTTGCATGTGTGTATTACCCATCCCCATCCTCAGAGTATATAATGGTTGCTTGTGTGTTAGGTTGGACAGCCAAGATGGAAAGCCTGCATGGATTTTAGCATCCCCAACTGACTGGCTTCTATAAGAACAGCCTGGGGAACACATTTGTCAGCTCACCAGTCACACAGAAGAATTTAGTGAATGAATCATTGTTATAAACTATGGGTTTTCCATTATCTGACTAGGCAGCCTTTTGTACCCAAGAACATGATCTCGAACAGATTTTAACAATGCAAATGCCTATCAGACTCAAATGAATACTCATGAAGGAAAATATAATTTGTAACCTTTCCCAGTTATTACAGAAATCTTTGTCTTCCTCTAATCTAAAGGGCTTTATAGACTTTAAGAGCTATAAATCACCTAACTTTTTTATAGCATATGCAGTCAAGCACATGAAAATTGGTATAATTATATTATTTATTACCTTAAAAGTATGAAGAATGAAGAAATTAAACACACTGGACTACAGGAAAATGTATTTGACATGTCAGAGCTATCAAACTTCAAGGTGCCAATATAGACATCTACATTCATTACTAGGTACATAAACAGAAGTTGCCAGAATTTCAAAAGTGCTGATCGTTCAATGTTAACATCAACTCTTACAAGAACTTTGTGTTCTCAGCAAGACAAAGTTCATCCCCAAAATAAAAAAATCCAGAATGCTCTAAGTTTTAAAAGCCAGTATTGACATTCTGTGTTTTTCTCTCCCTGTTCTTTTGTTTCCAAACCTACATTATGCTTCAAAGACAAACACAGCTCATGGAGTTTTTGATAGCATCAAGGCTCTGTAGAGTGCTTTAACTAGAAAATGTCCTAAACCACCAACAGGCTGCATTTTCTTTTATGGGAAATGCAAAACTGGGCCTGTTTTTTGCCAACAAAGCCCTCAAATCAAATGTGTGGCATTATTTGCTACATACATATATATATATATATATATATATATATCCACACACACACACATACACCTTGGTAAAAAGAAGTGTTGACAGGGAAAGACAGAACAAGAGAGATAAAGAGAGATGTATGTTAGAGTCTGGTGTTCCTTAGGTAATATCTAATCCTTTCCACTGAAAGATTTTTAAAATGATTAACACTGAAGTCTGAAGAACAAAGATTGTCTTGTTTCTTTCTCAGAGTTATACTGAAATGTGCAAACAGGAGAAAGGGAGAAGATTGCATATTTTTGGATTTCTATTTGCAGTGGAGATCAGTGAAGATTTGACATCTGCTCTGCATTGCTGTACTTTTACAGCTGACCACAACTAACATAAGAAGGACAAACTAAAGCAAGGTGTTTATTTTTTCCCAGGCTAAAAACCAGCTCTCACTTTCATCTGTTCCTTCTTGCAACTGGACTGTGCAGCAAAAGAGAATTCAAAAGGTTTTCTTCCTTGGTTCTAATAGTTCATTTCTGGTGCTTTCTCTCATGGGTTTTATCTGTTACAATGATTCTCTCCAGGCCATAAGATTTAAGGTGAATTTAAGGTCATGCTGCTGTAGCAAAGGCCTTGTGAGGAGAGCAGACGTGACCACCCACCAAAGGCCACATCCAACCCCTTTGCTGACAGGAGACCTACACAAGGAATTATTTTGAAGGGTAAAAAGATGCTCAGAATAGTGTAAAGAGGCTTTCTAGCTCAATAATTAACTCTGAATCCTCCTCAGACAAACGTGTCAGTGACTCCACTGTATTAACTGCAAAAGGCAGGTGAGGCTGGTGATGTTCCTAGAAGGCATCTCCTGATGGAATGATTAACTACACCAAAAGGTCCTTTATGTTTCACAACAATTCACTATCTTGTAAAGGAATTGGTGTAAGATGCACTAGAGCAGTTGATAGCTTAAATTGAAATTGCACAATAAGCCTCTGTTTTTGCTGGACAACCTCAGCTGAAAAATGCCAGATGAATGTTATCTGCAGAGGTCATGGATGCAACATGGTCCAACTATGATTTCATTCATAAGTAATTAAAATAAATTAATTTTGATAAGATGACTTCACCTTAAGTTTATTTATAGTCCTCTTGCTTATGACTAGCATACTGCTTTTACAAGTGTTCCATACATTTATATATTCCTGAAAATATGTTCTGTGGCTATAGTTGGGAAATGAAGAAAATGGTCAGCACATAGCCGACCATTACTTAATCTATCTGTATTAATTGCAGAATAAGTAGATGTAGTTTGCCCTGCAGCAGATCACTGTACTTTAGAAAAAAATTATTTTACACTTTATATCCTACTAAAGGCTTTGCTGTACTACATCATGGAGTTATGTCCAAATATTGTAACACCTGCTGACTCTCAGGGCGTAACAACACGTTCTCAAATGCTTTCAATGAGCTCTAAATCTGTCTGAATAAAACATGTTATAACATGTACCCTTTGTACACAAAATGGGAGACTATGAAACCTTTTAAAGAAGAAGTGTACGCAAGATTCAGAGAATCCAAATGCTGTTTACACAGATGTTGTTGAAATAATTTTATGTAAATAATCCACACTGGGAGAATTCATAATGTTTGAAACAAGAACTAAACAATGGCTATTTTTATAAAGGGGCAAGGTTAACACCTCTAAAACCAGAATTTATTAATGCTGAAAGGACTTTTTGTTGAAAAACCATGATCTACATTTACAGACATTTTGCAGGTCTCTGCTTGTTTGTATTCATGACAATACAGCTGTTCCTCCACACCTCATGCAGGCAGTGCTCCCCACAGATCCAACTTGGCTTTTATTTAAAACACAGAGTGGGAATGATTCCACCAGCCTCAGCAGAGATAATCTTGGTTGAAATAAAGAACAAAGGAAAGAAAAACCTGTTAGGACTTTAGGTACTGGCCATGCACGTACAGTTCAGAACTAACAGAAACCTTAATGGTGATCCCTATTTCCAAGGAAAAAACCCTATGACTCCTGCAGTTTATTTGATGTTCATCTTTCAAATTTACACAATCCAGCTTCACATCACTCATAGCATTTTACAGCAGTAACAACTCCATTTTCAACAGGATCCAAAAGAAATGTCTTTCCATCTATTTCCCTAAAGAGTAATCACTTTCCACACAAATCAGGAATTTCACTATACTTTGCCTTTTCTAGAAGAGTTCAGCACCACGTTAACCTATCACAATTGGTTTACATTTTCAGATAAAGGTATCTCAAAAGCACAAAACCATGTAATCCTTCTTGTGAAAAATTGTGGAATTCTGATTTGCAATGAGTTCTAAGCCTGAGAATTTTTTAGCATCTCTGCTCTTTTCAATTGGTATTCTTTTCACTTGCTTAGGAATGTATTTCTTTAAACTGATGATATTTAAAACCCACAATGCAGCCTCTTATAATATTCTCTCATATGATGTAACAAGCTATTTGTAAGAATGAACTAATGCATGAGAATGCAAGGGGAAAAAGAACCAAGCAGCAGGCTCATTTATTAACTGCAGCTGGTATGAAGACTGGTAACATATCCTATGGAATTACTGGAAGAGATTTTACTTGCTTTACATACTAATGCAAAGAAATGGCTTTTTCTAATTTATAAGGTCTTGATGTTAACAGAAAGATTGAATTTGCCAAAAGTACCACAAATGAGGTAAAGAATGACTTCCCATTGGCAGTCATATTGGTTTTGCTAACCAACAGTTCCATCCTGACCTTATTTGCAAAATTCTTGCAGCAGTAATAATTTTGCTTAGCAGTTAACACAGTGCTTCCTTTCTCAAATTATTTTAAATTTGATCAGGCAGCTTGTGACCATGCACATATAACAGACCTAAACAGCCGTCAAAAATTCCATTTACTGAGGAAGCCTCAGCCTTGAATGAGAAGTGTAGTGTGGTGCCACTGCATCTCAGCAAGAACTCTTGGAACAAGCCATCTTTCCTGATGCTTATTACATCTCCAACTCCTATATCCTGGCTCAAAATACAACCACAGCAGTTCAGTCTGTATCAAACAGCATTTCTTAGGAAGTGTTTTCTTTGCAAGAAAGCATTTGGCCTCCAAGCAGACAGGTAGATAAACAAAGCTCCTATAAATATTTGGGTATCTTATCTAATAAGGGCATCAAGGAAAGAATGTCTCAGGAACAGGATCTGCAGTAGCTAATGAAGGAATTTCCTATCCACAACAATGCCAGAAACTCTTTAAACCTGGAGACAGTGCTGCTGTTACACTGACATCTATCAGTTTTTTACTCTTCTCTAGAGATATATTTAGGTCATAACAGTCAGCCAGAGCAGCACTAACTCCTACACTGCTGCGTGCACAGGTATTTACATGCGAGGTCACGACTTCCAGTTACTTGCCTGGACATTACACAACACTTTACTGCACATTTTTTCACATTACACACAAAATCTGACTAGAGAAGATTGGATACAGGTGCTTGGCTGACAGAGCTAACACTTCATTTTGCTGCCTGTGCCAGATTATTTTCACAGGAATGATATGGAGATGACTCTGGAGTTGGGGACACCACCACAAATTAAGGACATAGTTCTTACTCATTCATGTTGTGAGACTTCTATGGATGGCAGTGCCAAAAAAAGAAAACTGCTCAAGGAAGTGCTTTTGGATATATGTATAAAGGGCACAGGCTGAAAGGCAGAACATCTAAAAACAGAACAGAAAAACAGAGTTTATTAAGTCTACATAAGAAAAACAGCACAAAAATGGAACCCATGCTGTTGCATTAGAAAGAGCCTCATTTTTCCCACACCTGTTGAGACAGGACCTCAAAAATCCTTGGGTGCTTAATTGCCAGTGGTGTCCATGAGAGTCAGGCACTCGAGTAGCACTGCACACCAGAGCCCAGCCTCCCAGGCCTGCGGGAAATTGCAGATCCTTTGGAAACTGCCTTTCCCTCAAAGCCCACTGAACTTCGGAGTGACTCTGCACCCTGCAGAAGGCAGTTTGGGCCTCTTAGAACCAAAATGCTCTTGACTTTTGAAGGGTGAGCCTTGCTCCATTATGTTCTCCTGATGACTGCACAATGCAGCACCTTGTTCTATACAGATGGCAAAAAATATCACACAGTGTTGGTAGTTAATGTGCAACTGAGGGTAAAAATAAGGTACACCACCTTCCTAAGACTGTAAGAAATGTCACAAAGATGAACCACTATGAGAAATACAGTGTGGGACTTCTTTAGTATGAAAATACTATAAGAAAAATGAGGTATCTGCTAATTTCACAATTTTGTCCTAGTTCATTTTATAATTAATTATTAAATTGATGTTAAACATCAGACATGTTCTAGGTTCCTCATTAAGGCATCTCAGCTTCAGTGCTTGGATTAAATAATGGATGATTCAACATGAGAGAAACTACAAAATCGAGTATCTTTACTAATTCTGTTAACATTCTAGAGAACAAATAACATCCACCATTGCCTTCTGCCTCATCATGAATCAACCATTCCTGTTTTGGAAGATTTTTGAACTTTTCTGCATCTGGAAATCTTATTTAACAACAATGTTTCAAAATAAATTAGATCTGCTCCCTTCTGATGATGTAATGAACTGTTATTAACTAAGTGTGGTAGTCTAAGGACATCAGGAACTGGCTTGGATAAAATGTTGTCTACATTAGGGTAATGCAATAAACAAAAAAAATGATGTATTACAAGAATAATGCCATCCAATATCACAACATACAACATAACTTGTATGGAAACATACTAGAATTAAACCTATGCCTATTTAACTTCATGTATGTGGTGGTTTTAGCTCCCGCTTCCAATAGAAGGAATTTCCTGAGCAGCCTGAAGTAAGTATTTGGCAGTTCCAATTCCGAGTTTTAGAGAACTGTTAATTTGCCAAATCTGAAAATACGGACAAAAAGACCATTGAGAAGACTCCTCTGTCACACCCGCGAGGACTTCTCCACACATAGTGCAAAAACTAAAACTGTGCGGCAAGGCACTCGCCTGGGTGGACGCAAAGAACAAATGTTTACATTAATTAGCGCATTAATGAGCGAATCGGGCAGCTCCGCCCGGGACCCTCGGCCGGGACCCTCCGGCGGGGTCGTGGCGGGGCGCCCCCTGGCGGCCGCGCCGCCGCCCGCGGGACCCGCGGAACTTTGCGCGCAGCTCGACGCAAAATGCGCGCTCAGAGCGGGCTCGTTCCCCTGCGCGACGCCAAATCCGCAGCAGAAATGGCCAAATAAGAAAACATCGAGCTTTTCCGTACTTGCAGGACACCAAACCACAAAGCACCATCTCCTTTCCAAACGCCATCAGGCCTTTGGACACCTAATTGCACCCACAAACACTTCATGAGCACCAGTAACTCCAGAGCACGTGTACTCCATGTAGGTATCACTGCCTTAAAACAGTGAGCCGGTGGGATATCTGCAGATAAATAAAAACATAATGTTCCTAACAGAGTTCAGAACACCGACAAAGAGCTGTTTGACTTTCAAGCACTTCTTTAAATGACAACAAAGTTTTATTAATAAATGATCACCTCTCTCCCCTACCTGTGTTGGAGTTTCAGGCCACGTTCAGCTGCGAAGGTATTTTAAGCAAAGGTGAAATATATTTAGAATCTGGGTTTTGGACAAACGCTTTATCAGATAGAAATTCCAGCACAAAGCATTCCCTTGCAAACATGCATGAAATTCCTCTGAAAATCTGGTTGGAAAATCTTTATAATCAATATTTTGACGACACAATGCTTTTGATACACTTAAGTTACCTTCGTTCCTTCAGGATTCTTATATTTCCAATAAAAACATTCCTCTCTAACCAATCATCTCCCACTAAGTTCATTACACGAAGAAAAAATATTCAGCAAAACAAATATAACCTCAATTCGCCTTGCAAGAGAAAAGGCTCGGTAACGAACAGCTTCTCCAGTACGAGCGCGGATCTTACCTCTTCAACTGTCAGAGGCATACAGATCCGGTACTCCTTCATGAGCATATTCCTGCTGCTCACTGCGGACCGGCGAACTGGGAGAAAAGTGGTGATTTCTGTACAGAGATCACGACGGAAACCAAACACGGGGGAGAATAATCAAGCCTCTTTCTCTGTGCGCGCTTGACAATGTGTCCACAAGACAGTAATGCAACCATCCAGGAAGGCTGACCCAGCAAGAAGAGAAACCACCACAACCGCTTCTTTTCTCCCAGTTCTTCCTCCTTCACACTGCGATCATGGGAGTCTCACAGACGCTCGCACCGAGATACGCTACAAAGTCTCAAACCCCCACCGCTCTCGCCCCAGCCGAAGACATCCGTCGGAAGTGCATGGAAACGCCGGGCTCTCTCGCGGCTGTGTCAAGACATGCCTGGGGCGGCGAAAAGAACAAACGAGCCGAAAATGTGGCTTTCGCCCCCGCCTGCAGCACGTCGGGCGGCAGGAGAGATGCGATGCTGATTCCCAAGACAAAGGC